>VZRZ01003667.1:37785-78039 GCA_013398175.1 Climacteris rufus | reverse complement strand
ACAGGGGCGCCGGCCAGTGAGTCAGCTGTCCGCACCTGGCACAGGAACCAATGAGCTGTCCCCCTGGGTGGGGACAGCCCCCACCACTGCAGCGGGGAGTCCCCCTGACGACCCGGGGCTGCGCCATCCCAGCTGCATCACGCAGTGGGGGGAAAGGACCGGCCCCCACAGCCCCGGCCTGGCAGGGGCCGGGCTAGGTCATCGGCCACGCCCAGAGGCACTGCAACACCCAGGAAGAAGGGAGGAGTGGGGGGAAGGTGTTTTAAGATTTGGTATAATTTCTAATTATCCTGCTCTGATTTTATTGGTAAGAAAATAAACTAACTTCCCAAGCTGAGTCTCTCTTTCCTGTGCTGGTAATCTCTGCCTGTTCTTAGACCCACCAGACTTTCCTTATATTTTTTCTACACTGCCCAGCTGGTGAGGGGAGTGACAGAATGGATTTGGTCCATACCAAAGGAATGAAGATCCGTTCTGGGATCTGGCCATTCCAGTTGGTATTGGCTCATGGGAAAGTCAGATTACTCCACAGTGAACTTTTCCCTCTCTGGCTCCCTTCAAGTTGCAGGATACCAGTCTGGCAGCCTCACCTCCAGGCGTGTGGCATGGGTTCCCTTTCAGATTCTTTGGCTGGCCCAGCAAAGGAGGGAATGAATTGTCCTTCAGAATGTGATGCAGAGGGTGCAAGTGAGGAGGTAGCACAGTGTCCTGCTCACTAAAGTGTCGTGGCAACTTAGCTGTGAGTGGGAGGATGAGGTGTTTACTGCTTCTCTGGGACATTATCTACATGTCCTGGGCAGGAGTCTAAGATAATATATGTCGCAGTAAAGACACAAGAGAGACAGAGACACCTGTTACTAGCAAGGAGGAAAGAGAAGGAAGGGGCAAGTAAGACCCGCCGTCTTTATTTTATATACATTTAGAAATTACTATTCATTGAAGGAAATGAGTTCTTCCTCCCTCAATCACAGTGGTCAAAGGAAATGTCTATTAAAGTTTTGTGTCCAGGAGAAAGGAATGTAAATGATAAGATACAGTTACAATAACATGGCCATGTTTACATAGAAGAGTGTGAGAAACTAGCTACAAGAGAATGACAACATCCAGAACTGCAAAAGTCAGGGCAACAAATATATAAAGGTCTCTTTCTCTCTCTGCATCAGAAATAGAGTTCTGGGATATAGAAGAGGGTCAACCATTATCAACTTGGCTTTTCTTCTGGAACTGTAATTTGAAAACAAATCCAGCTCTCAGGCTGAAGTGTCACGCAGTAAGTTTGGTTTTCTGGCTCTTCCAGGTTTTCTTTAGTGCTTCTATGGCTAATATGAAGGGGAAAGAGAGTGTCACAAATATAAATTAGTTTTTGAAACGAAAGTGAAAACAAGAGAATGCTGTAAGCAATGAGTGTGTGTGACAGTATGCATAGAACAATGACAAACTTTAATTGGCTGTCTATTACAAGATGTCAAATTTTTACCTGCATTTTCCGTAATGCTAGGTATGCCTGGAAGCTCTTATCCCCTCTTTCACCCTGCATTATAAAATTGTCTGACAAGGACTGATAGCCACTATAAAATGTCCTAAGCTTCTACTTAATGCTTCTAATAGCAAATAATTTTATTCAAAATGAAAGGAGTTGTCAAAGTATAATGAGTGTTTTCCACGTGTGTCGCAGTAACGACACGAAGGAAGAAGGAGAGACAAGAAACACCTGTCAAGAGAGTAAGGAGCAACTGCCGGAGAAACTCTGAGCAACTGCTGGGCGAGACCCGCCCTGTTTATTATATATGCATTTTAGAAATCACTGTCCATTGGAGGAACGAGCTTGTCGTCCCTCAATCACAGTGGTCAAAGGAAATGTTCGTCAAGCTTCTGTGCCCAGAAGAAAGGAATGTAAACAAAAAGATACCATTACAATAACATGGCTATGTTTACATAGAAGAATGTGAGAAACTAGCTACAAAAGAATGGCAACATCCAGAACTGCAAAAGTCAGGGCAACACACGTGCTTTGATTGCATTGCATAGGGAAGCCAGCATTCTATTTACTTATTTATTTCATATTATTTATTATTTATTTCATATTAACAAAAGAATATTTTCTTCCACCATACTACCTGTTTTAATAAAATATGTCAAAAAACTTCCTTTTTGGGGAGTGGGAGGGTAAACTGTCATTTCAGAAAGCAAGTATTCTGTGATATTTTCCTGATGATATCTATCTATTTGAAATTATATGAAAACATCTGAAATCTGTTTCATGAGATGGGACCTAAAGAGTAGCTAATATTTAATTATTAAGCTAATTTTTGGAAGTGTGCATTCTTAATACCCTATACAGTTTTTGAGCCACTATAGAATCTAAGTGTTATTCTTTTATCTACCAAATAACCAAAAAGAAAATATGACCTAGCACAGACTAGTAAAATGAGCTGTCTTGCCTAACACCTTACTATTTTCTTTCTAAACTAATTCCAGCATGAAAAAAGAAGTTAATACTGACAGATGCAGAGTCCCACTGCAGTACCCTCTGAATCTATGGAGCAATCCTTTGTGTCCCTTCAGAAAGGGAGAGCACTGTGCTGTGGCAACACTGCCATTGTCTTTAGGGTTATCATATTGTGTCTGTGTCACCCAAGTGACTCTGAGTCTTAGTGTGCTGCCGTCTACCTGATCACAAGCACAGCACAGTTGCCACTAACAGATAAAACTAAACATATCAGAGACAAGAAAGTTTGCCAAGAAAGCAAACTAAAAATTCCAAGTGTTAATTGAAGGAAAACCTTTTTTATTATGCTATCCAAACAGTTACAGCATTGTTTCTCAGCAGACTTTTTCATCTAGCATGAAATGTAATCAATGCTGAAGAGAAAAACAAAAAATAATTACCATTGGAGTATTCTGTAGTTGCATGTGAAATGAATTATTGAGTGTATAGGACAGATGATACAGAGAAACTGGCAGGGGCACTGAATATTTAACCATGATTGAGAGATCTGTGTAATATAAATTTATCACTATCTGCTTTCCCTCACTACTAACATTTATCCCTATATCCCCTTACATCCCCTATTTCCCTTATCATAAAATTATGTACATGACATGCAGAGAACTATTATATAGCTACCAATACAAGAAAAAATGAAGATATCTCAGTGCAGTAAAGTTATTAAAGTATATAATAAGCTAGTTCCGGCCAAGATCAGGGAGGGATCGTGTCCAAGACATTGTATTATTCCATACCGTCTTATGGAATGGTATGAGAAAAACAGGTGTTCCCTTTCAGGTCAGGGGAATTCGTGGCAAGGGGAGAGTCTGTCCATCATTGTTTTTCACTGTACTGGGTTTGGAGAGAATTTTGCATGTAAATCGCCCTCTCTTTGTACACTTTTGTTATTAATATTTTTTCTGTTACTGCTCGTTTGCTTATCTCTTTGCTGTTTCCAGTAAATTGTTCTTATCTCAACCTGTGATCTTTGCCTTTTATGCTGCCAGCTGGAGTAGGATGGGGAAGTTAGTGCTGATGCAATTTTGGTGGGAGATCTAAACCTGGAAAGACTATTCCTAAACCTTGACAAATATATATATAAGTATTATATTTCAAAAAGAATTATATAAGATACTTTAGAAATTCATGGAATACTGATAAGGTAAATCTGAGGCAGTATGCGTTGTTTCTTTATAAGAGACAACTGGAAGATTATAAATGTATGCAATAAACTTTCATATAGTAAGTGTCTGTAGACATCTGGTGATTTTTACTTATATGTATTCAGACTACCAAGATCCATAAAGAAAATTATGCCAAGTAATGAAAAACAGCAACCACACAAAAATAAATAGAAGTTGTCTTGTATTTTCTTTGTACTGAAATGAGAGATAAACACGATTTTTCAAAGAGTTGTAAGGTCTCTCTAGAAAGCTTTTGAACATCCATATAATATAGAATTTAAATAGCCTGATAAATTTTGCTTTGCTGAAAGGCAGTATATGGTCTTGGATCTGATCCTTGAGGTCACTCTCTGGGGAACCAAGCTCCTCTTGAGCATGGTCAGATTACACACTGCTGATGTGAGTCCCACTACAGAGAGATAAGAGACTTAGGATCTCGTCTGATCTAGACACCTTGGCCCACTGCAAACAAAACAAAATTGATTGAAAGGGGAGTTATTTACCTGAATTTAGGCACCTGAAATTTATAAGTTTAAACTTTTAGACTAGTCTCTTATTGTTAATAAGAAGAAATAGATTCAACATAAGCATCTCAGACTCCCCAGAGGATGCCTTGTTAAGTAATCTCTCTCCTATTATGGAGCTGAGAACAGACCAGAGAACAGCAATTCTGTTTGTAAAATGACCATCCTCATCCTGTAACAGGCCAGAGTTATTTTTACACTGCCTATTGCCATTAATATATTTGAAAAAGCTCTTTTTACACTTCTGGCCAGCTCCACCTCCACCTGAACCTTGGCTGCATGAATTTTCTCCCTACAGTTACAAGCAGTATCTCTGTATTCTTCCCATGTCACCTGACTTTGCTTCTACTGGATAGACACCTTTATTTTTTGCCTTATTTCCAAGAGAAGTATCTTGTTCGTCCAAATCGGACTTCTGCCTTGCCTGTTTGACTTCTGACATTTGGGAATTGCCTGCTCCTGTGCCCTTGGAAGGTGATGTTTAAGAAGTGACCAACACTGATGGACCCCAGCACCTGCAAAAACATTTTCCCAGAGGACCTTATTCACTAATTCCCTGAGCAGCCTGAATTCTGCCCTCCTCATGTCTGGAGATGAGGTTTTGCTGGCACTCTTCATCCCGTCAACAGGGATTTTAAACTAAATTGCTTTGTGGTCACTGTGACCAAGATGGCCACCAATCTTCACTTCACTCATGAGATCCTCTCTGTTGACAAGAAGATCAAAGAGGGAATCTTTCCAAGTCAGTTGCCTTAGGACTCGTTCCATAAAGTTGTCAACCAAGTTTTAGGAATCTTCTATCCTGGGTTGTACCAGATATGCAATGCACCCAGTTAATTTCTGGCAAGTTGAAGTCCCACATAAGGACAAGGGCAGTTGACTTCGAAGCATGCCTTAGTTCCTCAAAGAATAATTTCTCAGTGTCATTATCTGTGCTGGGAGGTCTATAGCAGACTCCCACGATGACTTCAGCATTATTTGTTTGCCCCTTGATTCTTATCCAGAGCCTCTCAACTGTGCCATTGTCAGCTGTGAGTTCCATACATTCTAACCCTTCTATTACATACAGTGTCACCTCTCCATCTCTTCTACCCTGCCTATCCCTCCTGGAGAGCCTGTAACCATCCATCAGGACACTCCAGTCACAGGACTCATTCCTCCAGGCTTCACTTATACCAATGATATCAAATCGTTGGGACTGGGGCAAAGCCTCCTCTTGTTTGTTCCTCATGCTGTGTGTATTAGCGTAAAAACATTTCAGGTCTGGTACTTTGCAGCCAACACCTCCTGAAGCATATTGAGAGATCCTATTAGTACTTGTTACCTCAAGTTTTGATACACCATCCCATCACTCATCACTGGCAAGCCTGGTTTTGTCCCCTTCCCCCTTCCAACCCGGTTTAAAGCTCTGTCAATGAGCTGCACTAGCTCCTCTGCTAGAAGTCTTCCAAGACATGAGAGGAGTTAAAGATCTTTATAAGTTATAGACCTATCTGACAATGAAATCATTGTTATCAATGGTGAAAATAGAAAGCCTTTGGTAACATTTGAAAAATGTTGTTGTTCTAAAAGACAGAAAATTTACCGTTCATGTTTCTCTCCCTTATATCATAACTGGGGATGAAGAAGCAAAAAAAGGTTTTCTTTAGATCTGCCTGTCCTAATATTCTCATTATTTGTTTTTTTTTTTGGGGGGGGGAATAAGAATTTTTTTAATAATGCTTTGCAATTTTTCATCAATGCCTTCTCCATTTCTGTCTTGCCTTTAAGAGTGTCTATAATCTTACCAGTTTTGAATGCATATTAAAATCGTTCTATATGCAATCTCTATGTACTTATCATGTTGCTCTGAATAGCTGCTGACATTTAGATAGTTCTGTTACATCCACTGCCAGTTAAATTAGACTTATTTTTCTGGTGCAATGACATTCATTTTAATTATATTTTTATAAGGTTCATCTGTATATTGTTAGCCAAATGGGTACCTTCCTATTTATTAAAAAAATAAGTCCGTCAGACAAATGACATCTTTTCTGTGATGCTAATACCTAGATGCCTTTGTCAGAATAGATGACATTATTGAGCAGAGGTGATATTCTCCACTGGAGTTGATTTAAATTCTATTATCCCTTTACAAATTAGAAATATTTCTCTACCCATCCTGCATGCCACCCAGAAAAAAAAATCCACTCTGTAATTGATAATAAGGGCAGGAGTTAAGCAGGAAATCAAGGCTCCTTGTTCTTTCCCTGTGTACATGAGGAGAAAAAAATGAATATTTTTCTTTACAAGCCATGTGATGTGCATAATAAAATGGTTTGGGTTCTCTGTGTCTGTGTAGTAGCCCTACATTACATCTTGATTCCTTTCATTTTCATCTGTATCTATCCTTTTCTGGCTTCAGTACTAAGGAATACCTTCTAAGAAATATGGCAAACAATTAAACTTTCATGCAAAAAGTTTAATCTGTGCACAATTTTACTCTCTAGAAGTAAATGTTCTCTCTCCATACTGCTGACCCTATTAGTAATTTGTAAATATTCTCAGGGTGACTACTTGCCTTGGGACAAAGTCTAAAGTTACAGTAACTTCAGAAGTCCTCTCTTAGATTTAGTTTATACTTTTTATTTTCTACACTGTCATTAACACTGTTTATGTAAAGTTAAATCATATGCTGATATGCCATTTCCTTCCTGTTGAGGTATTCTTGCTTCTCCTCCTATCATTAAGATTCATTTAAAATCAGTTGTCAAAAATGTCTGCTTATTCAAAATAGATACAACTAAAAATAAAAGGAAAATTGAAGTAACTATTGCTTCTCTAATTGGTTTTGTGATGATTTACACACATTGAGAATCTGACTCAACTGTTTAAAAGGAAATCCACTGTGGATTAAAAAGAGAGTAAACTTCACTGAAAAGGTTTTTGTAATAGCCATTGTCTCACAATGATGTTTCACTTGAAAGACTTTGATAACCAGCACTTTCTTCCAAACTTATTCTAACCCTTTCTTCAAGCTTACATGGTATTTCAGAAGTTTTGCATGGATTCTGCCGTGGAAAAGGTCAAGAGGGGAAATAGACTATGCAATTGGAGGACGACTTGTCATTGCTGACCTTTTCAAGGAGAAGAGAAGGAAACACTCTATAATGACAGAGCTGTTTCTTTCCTTAAAATATCACATGCCTGGAATCCAGCGTCCAGACTTGGCAAGACTGTGGTGTGTGCATGTGTGCGTGTTAGGCAGGACAGAGGGTATTGTTTTGGATCCACAATTCTGCTATCAGATTTTTTGGAATTTCTAACTGAAAAGCTAAATACTAGTTAATACATTGAATGCAAAGTTAATATATAATTTCTTTGTTCGTTTTTGGTTTTTGTTTTGTTGTGTGGGGTTTTTTTTCATTGTTTCTCATTGCTTATGTTGCAGTCACACAGTATAGGATTAGCATTTTCAGACTGTTGCCTGTTACAGTGCATGTTCATGTCTCAGCCTTTTCTCCCGGTCTTCAGGATAGCATCTGGAAAAAAAAAAGAAAAAAACGAAAAACAGAAAAACAAGCAAAACCTCTGGTTCATATACTTTTAAATGATTCTAGCTGTAACAGCATAAATACACTGTGAATCCTACCAGCAGTCCTTTTTAGTTTAAGTTGTTGTCCATTTTCACATCTGGTAGAAACAGTGGATACTTTTACAGTAATGAATGCCATATTAAGAACACCAAAGATACCAAATATATCAAGATATTTTAGAAAGCAACTGCTATTCCAAGGCAATACGCCTGAGGTTGAAAGAGTCTGCAAGAAGCAGGAGGCAGAAAGTATGAAGAAATTTGAAAGCTGTTTCCAAGAAATAAATTTGGCCTCCTTCAAATGATTGGTTGGTTAAGGGCGTGATGAAGTAGGAGGAGGTATGGAACCAAATCAAAGTAATGATACATGAGATTAACAGCAAAGAAAAGCAAATAGCTGAGGTGTGCTCATGGGGTCTGTCCCACGCATGGACAGTGTTGTTATAATGTAACCAGTGGGACAATGTACAGGTGTACAGGTATCATAGAGCTTTACCTTAATGGTAAAGGTCGGTCAAAAGCTAGGTCAGTCAATGTGGTAATACTGACAGATATATTCAAGAAAAAATTATGGTGAGTTTAGAAAAATCAGAAGATAAACAACTGTGTTGCATATACCCATAAAAGTGATCTGCAGAAGTGAAAAGTAGAATAAGTATACTCCGAGGTCTTCAAATCCTATAGAGTGAAGATAATGAAAATATACTCTGCATTTATTAATATCAGATAAAATGAGGTGATAGTTTCTGTTCTGGAACTTGTATTTTGGGAGTTAGTCACTAAGCTAAAGTTAGATTCCTAATTTACTTCTGGTTAAAATATAGCATTCTATCTGCCCCTAGATTTATGATTGTTTTAAAGCTTCTAGATTAGAAGAAAGCATCAATCAAAAATGTGAAGTATAAACAGAAGTAAACCCAAATACCACAGCTCTATTGTGCTTCTGTGCCTGTCTGTGACCATGGGAATTTTTGCAGTTTCTGTATGAACCTCCCAACTCCCAGAGTCACTTCTTGCTATATTCACCTCTCTTCATTGCTTAAAGAAGCACACTAGACAAAACAGTGATGGTGCCTATCAGGCTTGTGTGGACAAAGGATGGTGCTTTATCTGCTTACAGCAAAATCATGGTTATCTAAAGGCAACCTTCCCGTTACAGTGCTGATCTTGCTGAGGCTGATGAAGCTCTGAGGTTGTTTTGGCATGAAACATTGCATAATTTGAAATTGTTGCTAAAATATGTTTCATTTTAATTTCAGTTTCTTTCTGAATTCTGGAAAAACAAAACAAAGGTGAAAAAGAACTTAGTGTTTATTCACAGTGAGTTCATCTTCAAGAGGTCATTACAAGACCGGAATGGAGAACAAAAAATTCTAAGCCAGAATACTTGAGACTTCACATTCCTAGTAAAATTCTATCAAGTAAGTAAGCTTAAACCTACAAAATTAATTAAACTGTGGGCTGTGAAAGTGGTGGTGCTGTGAAACAGACAATGTAAAATGATCCCTATTTTATAAAATTAAATACACTTGTTAACACAATGCAGAATAACTTGCTGAGAAGGATGGGGTTACTGGAAGCCTCTTCTATGCCTGTAACCGCAGGGGCAGCTGAAGGCAGAAGCTGTGCAGAACAAGGACTGCTGCTGAAGGCTACTTAGTGTGATATGCCAGATGGGAATTCCTGTGGTCCCATTTACGTTCAGTTCTGCCTAACACCTGTTCTGTGTGACATTCATGGCAGGATCAAGACCAGCTCTGCTAACATGTCTGAGCTAGATTCCATGCCCTGATGGAAGTTCAACAGGTGCTACGATTCATTCAATATTGCCAATTCTTGATAATTTAATGCAAGAAAGAGACTATTTAGAAATCTTAAAATATAAATGAATTTGGAGAAAAGGTTCATTCCCTGGAAATATTGAAAACAATAGATCAACAAACCCTAAGAATGAAGAAATCATAAATAAATCAAATGCAAAAGTTACTATGTTATAAAATCTTATGACTTTTAAGACAGTTGTAAGCCTCCTTATAGCTTTTGAATGCTTGGAACTTTCAGTATTGTATTGAAACACTAGATGAAATATTGTCTTGAAACACTTCTCTGATGAAAACCCATGTCAAGAACTATCTGATTAGAGTCCATCTGGAGTTCCATGGCTTAGATACAATTGACTCCAAAAAGCACCAGTACAATCAATACAGCAATTGGGTTTTCGCCTTTATGAAAACTTCGATTACATTCTTTTATCATTTGGATTTATTTTTCAGACAGTACTTTATTCTTGTCAAATTCAGATATGTTATACCAAAAAACATTTTTATTACATGAAAATCTCCTGTGACAGTCACTGTTCAGCTGCTTGGATGTGGCTTAAACATTGTTTTCATATTTGAAAAACAAACCTGGTTACCACACATTGATTTCCCAAAAAAAAGGTGCTCTTATGACTTCATAAATTGAAAGGGACACTGTATATCTGAGGCATAGTAATAAATGTCAGATATTGCTATTATACGAAGGTTGCCCTTTATGCATCTCATAAAACGGTGAAGATGGCTGCAGGCAATCTGAGAGATTATTATTTTAAAATAATTTTAGTCTATGTTTTTCATTAAATTAGTGTTCTAAGCAGCCTTCTCCATTTTCCTGTGTCTTCTGTTTTTGGAATCTCTAGACAGAACAGTGTTTGGATGTCTTATGTAGACTTTGGCCATAGTGTTTTTAAATGTATCAACTCTGTGAGGTTTTCACCCATTGTTTGAAATGCTCAGTAACAAGGGCCAAATTAATAATTTACTGCTGTGTTTTTGTATGCGAAACACTTACTAAAGAAAGGCAAACTTGACAAGGTGTGTCTATTTTTCAAGGCATGAGGTTTCACTGTAGAGTTTGTACTATGTAGAATGGTGCTTAATTAGTGTTAAGCCAGTGTTCATTAGTAGGTGGGGAGACTTCCTTTGTGGTGTTCTTCTCAGCCCATTGCTAAGTTGGAGCAGTATAACAGAAGCAGAAGTACATTGTGGGATCCAGGCATTTTAAAATAAAAACAAAATGAATTTTTAAATGTGTACAGAAGATGTATTTGCAATATTATTCACATATTAAGTATGATCAGCCTGGAGAACATCTGGTTCCTTACAGACCAATTAACATAGGACTGTCTAACACATGCAGATTTAAGGCACAATAGTCGTCTGACTTTGTGTATATAAAGTGTAAACCATCAAAATCTTAGTATGTCAACAGGAGTAGAAGGTTGTCATTACTGCTACTGCTATTACTAGCACTACTGTTAGTGCTACAGGCACAAAACTCTGTAGAAATCTAATGGTGAATTAAATTGTAAATGTATAATAGTGAAGAAGGAAATAAATGTTTATTTTTTGTCTTCATTCACAGTGATCCAGGTAGTCTAAGGAACAATTTATAAATTAGTGTTTTACTGTTTTTAACATGCATTGGGAAATAGTTTTTTTTCCTCTAATGTATCTCCTGGAAAGATAAAAGCTGCCATCAGGCATGTATCTCTTTTCATTTACATTGAACTATCCTTGAGTAGTTTGAGTCCTCAGCTTCTAACTTGATATATTTAGGACATTTACCATTGTTGCTTAAGAAAAAATAAAAGAGAAACTTTATTTATAAACTCAGACTAATTTTAGACTATTATTTTAATTTGATTTAATTAATTATTTTACCACTCAAAGTAATTAAGTGACTTTATTTTAACTGTTTCTCCATATCAGATTGCTATAGTTTCTTAAACAGCTTTCTTTTACTGTTCTCAGTGTAGATGATATGGTATGAGATATAAAATGCTATGAATTGGTCCTATCGAAATAAATTTTTGACTGCTCCATTTTAGAATTTTAGTGAGGGAACAACACAAACCACAGAATGCAAATTTCTTATTACTGTACTGGGTTCCTTACTGTTATGGATAGCAGTTTCGAGTTAAGAGTATTTTAGTTCCTTACTGACAATTAATTTACTGCTGATACATAGAAATTTGACTCCGAATTTCAGAAAAAATGGTAACCTCTGTAATCATATATGTTTCAGATGACATGGAGTAAATTTAGAGTTATTTTTTGGAGATATCTGGAAAGTAAGGTATTTAAATAAGATTTTTTTAAAATTCCTTCTGCTTCATTTGTGATGAATCCTTTATTTTAACTCTTTATTTTTGTTTTGCCTTTCTAGGTTGTAGACTCTGTAGAGGAACGTGTAATTATGATTTTATATGATACTTACTATCATGAAGATGCTGTATCTGCATAAGTGATAAATAACAGTCTGTTGTCAGCATTCAACAAGAGGAAGGTTTTAAGATATAAACTTATAAGAAAAAAAAGAGTCACTATCAAAGGCAACATTTCTTTTACTCTTTTGGAAACAATATCTGAAACAATCACGTATAATTCATTGTTTCAAGCTTTCTGTCTGACTTACAGTATTCATTTTTGTTACATACATGATCAGAACCTCTGATATTTCTGTGACAAGGTTTTATAATGACAGTTTAGATTCATGTCTTCATTGCAAATTCTCTAAAACTAAACTTATATTTGCATTTCATTACAAATGATAAAATACGTGAATGACAGTGACATGAGCAAATGTTCATATCTTTTTATGATTAAAAAGTATGGAAAAAAAGATTTCACAAAATGACCGATAATTGTGCTTTCATTCAAATTGTCTAAAGCATAAAAAGAGATAGTTAGATATGTCTCTTACCTTAGGGTTTCTATTGATAAATATTTAGAAACATTAGATCAACCAAAAGATTTGACATTCAAACATATGATTAACTAACTTATGAAGACAAGCATGTTGCTGACAAAGCCTTATGCAGTACGTTTGCTTTGACTGATTAATACCAGTAATGTAAATGTGACATATATCTATCTATAGATAAGATTTGAAACACTAAACTGTACTTTTATTTACCCCACATAAAATTTGGAACTTTTTATAAGCAATGAACTGGATAAAGTTCCAGTACAGATAAAGATTTTTTTAAAAGTATTATAAATAAAATCAGAATAAACAAAAAATATTTTTAGTTTAATCTCAGGTGATTACTGACTAGCTGTAACCTTGGAAAAGTCTGGACTTCCTTATACCAGATCCATCAGGAAGCTTAACTCATAAGAAAATAGGGGACATTGTGTGTCCCGTTATTCTGTGTGCTAAATGTGACAAATATCCTCAGCAATGTTACTATGAACTGTTTCTGAAACAGTTTTTTTTCACCAAAGTCCTTTTTTCTTCTCAGACTATCAAATCCCTGTGTATAAATTTTAAGGCTGGGAATATAGCCAGACTCCTGGCAGATCATTCCAATGTAGTTCAATATTAAATTGCCATAGCAAAAAATATGGCCTCAAGACTTTAGTTTTCCTAATTGGGTCGTGTGAGATAGTAATGTCCTTTTAGTCAGGGCTTATTATTTTGAAGTGTGGATATAACAGGAAAGTCACCAGGATTAATTTTGATTTTATTTATTTTGTCTTGAGTGTTGTCAGAGAGCACTGAATAATTCAGTTTTAGATCCTTTTGGAACAGACCTTATCATCTACATAAACAAAAAAGTAGTTTTTCACATACTTATGATATTAAGCACTGAAAACTCTGGGAAAGAAATGTGAATATTAAGGTGTTTGGAATTTATAAATCTCTGATTTATATAACTAGTGTAATGAATATTGCCTTATATTTCTAGGTAGTCACAATTGACTGTGTAAAATAAAAGAATAGCTTTTAAAAATCTACCATCTAATTATAGCTATAGAATATTTAGATGATGAACAATATGCATTTTTGTAGATTAATTAATGATAATCTATATTCCAAAAATTAATACTATGTGAATATGTAACAGTTGTCCTCTTAACCCTTTAAATAACAATACAAATAACCTTGTAGGTCACTTTGTTTATTAGACCTAATGTCTAATGAATAGAGACCTATTGTATATTTGCTGTAGTCTTTTTTGGCCAAAAACTTAGATTATGTAAGTGTATTTATTCCTAAAAGTCTGATTTTTGTTGTGCCTTACAAATTCTCATCAATGTTGGCAGTGCCATTGGCAAAGGGGAACTCTGATCAGGTGTGCTTTAGGGATGTAGATGCCTCACAATGTTCTTGATACAACTCTTGCCAACACATGATGCTCATCAGGGTTGCAATATACTTAGGAAACTCTGCTGGTGAATACAAAACAGAGATTATTTCTTGTAAGCATCTTGCATTTTTGTAAACACTAATGCCTTTGTCAATAATTGTAATATTGTCACAGAAGTTCACAACAATATATTTTATTTTGAAATCTGTTGAAACTCAAATGCCATATGAGAGTATCAGCTTATTTAAAAAATGGAAATGAAGGATTTTTAGTCTTTGTTTTTGTAAAGAAATAAGTTTTTTCCTTTAACTGTTTTCTTATTAAAAATATTTCTAATATATACAAAAATACAATGCCAGGAAATGGTGTAAGATAGTCATCGAGCCATGGACCATGTATGAACTGATCAAAAAATACAGAGAAAAGCACAGCAGGAATTAAGAGGAATAGAGTGTCAGAATGCTGGAATAAAGAACCCTCCTGATCCTGTGGTGTGGGAAAATGGATATAGCTACACTCCAATATTTGAATAAACCAGCAAAAGCTGAGTGTTGCACTGCCATTTTGTCGTTCAGTCCAGGCAAAATAAAATAGTAAATGCAGCAAAGGAATGCACTGAGAGTTTCAATGATGAAGAAATGTTCCTGAATTCCATAAAGTAGTTATCACAGAAAATGAGGTGATCACTGTACTGTCAACAAAGTGGAGTGTGGATAATTGCTGCCAACAATCCAGAGGTGGTAGTGACAGTGGATATGCAGCAGAGGTCAAAAGTAGTTCTGAATTTCAGGCTAAAAGAGACAAAATTCAAAAGTGACAGGAAGACTCTTATGACTCCTAACAGTTCCTGCTTTTTAATCAAGCAGGAGTGTTGGTGGTTGAAAGAATGATCTGCTCCAAGCAATCTTATTCTGTTTGAAAGAAGATATACTGGAACAAGAGGTCGCTTGTCAGGTAGCTGGGAACGGGTTCTGAGACAGAGAAGTACTAGCTGGGGAGGTATGAGACCAAGCATTAAGGAATTGTTATCAAACAGCAGATAGTTTTATGACATAATTTCAGATCATAGTCTTGGATTTTTGTATTTCTCATTCTACACAGAAAATATGAATTGACATGCCTAAACACCAATTTTTGTAAGAGTGAACAAACTGTGAGCAAAGGTCTGTAGTATTCCTTTTCTTTAAAGGAGATGGATGTGTGCAAATATTGAGGTATTTCACAATTCAATGCATAATAAGGCTATAAGGAGTCATTTAAACATTAGCCTGAGCTCTGGTAACAGTGATAAAATTATATCAGGCTTGGATATAAAATTTAATTCAAATAATTAAGTCTTCCATCCTCTATTAAGCAAGGGAAGAAAAAAAAATAATTTCCAAAATGAGAACAGGAGCAGTCAAGCCACAGTCAATGTCTGGAGCTTTTGCAATGGCAAGTGATTTATTAGGGGATTTAAGGATTTTTTTGTGAAAAGGAGGTAAAGGGCGAATTTAAAACTTAGAGGCTTTAATTTAAAAAAACAAATCTCTGGTCTAAAGGAAAATGGACATTGAAGAAGAAAGTGGTTATTGCTTTATTTATGTCTTTAAATTAAATTAAAATAATATTTCAAAATATAAGTATTAAATGTGAAATGTTCTTGTATCAAAAAGAACTTTGTGAAGTATATTAAATGTTGCAGGAGCAGTGAGCACTGCACCTGGCACACATCTCCCAGCAAGCCCCGACAGAAAGTCCACTCAAACTGTTGCTGTTACAACCCAGGCTCCCCAACTCTGGCACTTAGGCTGACACAAGAACATGAAGACTAAGGAGCAGATGGCTGCAATTTTGTTAATATGACATTATCCATCCTGTAAGTCTGTGTGTGTGATCCACTTTTGCAAGACAGTGCATTCCCCTGGAGATACTACCACTGTTTCTGCCTTGAGCATAATATGTGAAACATCAGATTTTTCATTTTGTTCAAGCAGATTTGTCAATATTCTAGGAGGCACTAGTCAGCCTTTGTTATCCACCATTTTTATACTTAGAGATAGTGACTCTTGATGATTTTATGATAATCTTTAAAGCCCCTGGAGGAGAGTGAACGTGGATGGCAAAGTGGCAGCTGTTTAGACTAGAGACTTGCAACTGGAGAAAGTTGTACTTTAAAGCACCACCTTTACTATCCCTTGGAACAGTAGTATGTGCAACTATTACAATGATTTAACACTTAAAGGAAGCCTTCCTGTAGTCTCTGCATAACATAGTTTGTCTGTAAATAATGGACATTAAAAATAATTTTTCTCCTAGGCTATCTGTTGTTTCCTGTTTGAATATATGCTTGCCATATTTCCCTAAAAGAGATAAGTCTTGACTTGAAAACTTCCAAAAGGTCTAGCAGGAATTTAGCACAGTGTGAAGAAGCCTTTAGTTAGAGACATTAATAGGTTTTTGGAACAAACTTCCTAGATTTCTGAAAATTATGCAAGAGAGGAATGTCAGAATTCAGCTTCAAAGCAACAAATATAGAGTATTTTAAAAGCAAGATCACACTTAAGTAGAACCACAGGATTTATTTCTCAATTGCATAGTGGTTCATTCAAATAATTAAATATGCTCCTTCTGGGAAGCACATGGGAGCTCAATAGAAGGCCACATTCTTTTGTATATAATCACACTCGTATTTTCTGACTGTGCCTAAGGGAATAATTTTGTCATTTATTTTAAATTCTCAGTAGATGAAAATACTATGTATTTCTGACTAATTAAAAAAAATAAATCTGTATGTAATGTAAAGTTTATTTAATATGTCCCTCTTCTATGTTTAATGAAATGTGCAATGATGTGCTTGCATGGTATCAGAATACCACTAGGACACTTTTTCTATGTGCCTGTGCACACCTGAGTGAATACACACATATATTGTTGTTAAAGAGAACAGATATGAAAAGTCCGCACTTCCAGACTTCCACTTGCTTGCTCTACATAGGTTTCCCTGAATCAATTTTAGCTTCTATGTATGACAAGATGTGTCATTTTTTAAAATTTAGCTGGAGATGAAACCCCACATAGTTGCTCGCTCAAGCCTCTCCTCTATTCCTACTTTGGTAGAATGGGGAGGGGAATCAAAGTAAAACATTTATGATGAGATAAAAACAGTTTAATGATTGAAAATAAAGTAAAAGATGATAATAATGGTAAATTATAACAATGGTAAATTATAACAATTGTGATAATAAAATGGGGAAAAAACAAGTGATGCTCAACACAATTGCTCACCGCACGTTGCCTTATGCCAGACCTCCCTTCCTGAACCCACACTGGCTCCTTTGCAGGTAACTTCCCCCAGTTTATCTACTGGGCATGACTTTCTATAGTGTGGAATACCCCTTTGGTCAGTTGGGGTCACCTGTCTCAGCTGTGCTCCCTCTCAGTTTACATTGTGTATCTCCTCACTGGCAGAGCATGAGACAAAAAAGTCCTTGATTTAGGATAAACATAACTTAGCAAAAAACCAAAACTTCTGTGTGTCATCAACACCATTCTTGTTCTGAATCCTAAACACAGCACTGTAACAGCTACTGAGAAGAAATTATTGAGCCTGATAATGGTGGTGTTCCTGCTTGTGTGTCTCCGCACAGGTATTGCCTCAGAATCCTCTGGTTAAATGAGGTAATAAAATACATTTATTCTTTGCATTCCAGCCTTGGTTTTGTGGCTGTTCTGGCTGCCTACATCAACTCACACATCCTTACAAGTATTTATATAGTTGCTAATTTCAATACTTGCTGAAGTAAATAATGGAAGCCTTTGAGAGGAAAGGAAGATGAACTAAATTTTCATCAAACAAAAGAAGAAAAGGTAGGGGCTTTAAAACCTGAGGGAATGAGAGACATTTTCTTAATCACTGAGCTTCTTGGACAGAGCAGAGTACAAAATACATGCTTCTTGTGATGTTTCTTAAAATATTTGCTGTATAAAATTAAAAGTTTAATCCTGGGTCAGGTAGAAATTTGAGTATTATGGAAAGTCGAGCACAGAAATTTAAAAAGTTCTGTTAGTTTAGAATATTATTTTTTCCACTACTTATTCTAGACCTATTTGTCCTTCGTGGGTTTGAAACAAGATGGAGATACCAGACATACATTCTCTTAGGAGGGAATTTAAAATTTCTTTCATGCTTATATTGGCTTGGAGTACATTTGCAAAAGCATCTTTAAGCTTGAGAAAATACTGTAATATTGCTAATCTGTAGTCTATTCCTTGAGGCTTCTCAACTTGCTTGTTAAAAACATGAATGTACATGGCCTATTTTAGCAAATTTAAAGTAATGTGGGTCAGATATTATTCATTATTATTTTGAATTTATTGTTTACTTTTGCTGAAAGGATATTAGGGACAAAACTAATTATACATATTATTCCCTCATGAACTAATGAAAGTGTAAAATGGTGTTATCAAAGACAGGGAGCTGGCACAGAGAGCTGGACTGGGGAAACTAAACAAGGAACAGACACCAGAAGTGATTTTATAGAGGGAAAGGTGGTTTTATGAAGGGTTTTATAGGAAACCCTGGCTTAACCAAGGTTATTGTAGCTCTCCATCTTCATTACTATCATTGCCGACTTCCTTTTCTTTATTCAGAGGTTCAAAAGCTAGTCCTGACTCTCTCTTCTGGTCATATCAAAGTCCAAATTATTTCAGTTTTTGACTTTATGAAACATACATCCTAAGGTGACTGCAAAGTGGCCATGGCTGCAGTCTGCTATTGCATATAGCTTCCTGTGAAGTCTTGCAATGCCATAAGCTCCTGACCATCCTCACCTGGCTTGGTATTAGAAAGTTTGTGTCCCTTATTGTCATTCCCTATCATAAATAGGCTCTTCTAATGAGAACTGTGTCTGCAGCCATCCCTTCTCAGTGGTGGGCTCATTCTCTCTTTCTCCATAAGCAAAAAAATGAGAACAAGTCCTCTGTATTCAGATTTGGTGATTTCTCTTTTTTTCTTTTATTGCAGAGGGAATGGAAAGGAAACAATGCAGCACAGAAAAGGGAAACAAGACATCATGGGATGCACTTGGCAAAGCATCACTTGTCCCCAGCAGCTGTGTGCAATTGTACTAAAGATGCCATCAGCTTAATAAAAAAAGTAATAGACATTTTTCCTTGTTGCCAGATGAAATTCACTTATGAGGAAAGTAACTGAATGAAACCAACAATAGCAGCCATTTAACACAGGAAGCAGATTTGTAGAGTACAGAGTTTTGGCACACAAGACATCTTACCATCAGTTATCTGGAAAATTGTTGCCAGCTGATATTAGGCTTTATCCCAATTGGGTTTTTGTTGTTTTTTGGAGGGTGTGGTTGGGATTTGTTGTTGTTGTTGTTGTTGTTGTTTTGTAGGTTGGTTCATTTGTTTTTTTTTTGTTTTTTTTTTTCTTTTTTTCATTAGGTGTGTCTAACTCTTATGCTACAGGGTTCTCTTTGGAGTGTTTAAAATGTAAAATTCTTATCTATAGAGAAACTTATGTGTACACCAATACCTGTTTAAATTTCTTTCCATGGCTACCTGTATGTAAGGCATACCTACATGGTTTCTCATGTACTGCTGATAGAGGAGATGAGAAGACTTCCTGGAGAAGTTGGATCAATTCAGATCCAGATGAGGGCTTGAAAGAGTTAATTGATATGATTATGAGATGAGTATCCATTATCCATGGAAAAGCATGAACATTGAGAGAGGTTCCAGAAAAAATCAACTTGAAAAATGTGAAGAACAGGAATTGGAGAATCTGATAATTGGGGAACATCCTGCCTCTACTAAAAAGTTTTGGAATAGATCTGCCCCCCCTTGGAATACACTTCCAGGTATGTAAGGATAGAAACTGGAAGAGGAAGCTGGACTAGATGATCTTCACAGGTTCTTCATAACTAACATTTCTGTAATTTGATGATTCTATGAGTGCACGAGATGATGGATTTGCCCAGACATATATGAAATCTTTGGTTCATATGTATTTGGGAAATGGCTGTTTATGGTATCGGAAATTGCATGTAGAAGAAAGTAAGAGGATTCAGCCATTTGTCTTTGATTGTTTTAACTTGTTTCTTGCTCCTTCTAATTGAGAAGTACATTTAGGAGTGAGAATTTAAGATGACTAGGAATGAACATTCATTTTATTTGAGCAAAATGAGCTAGCTCATTTTGTTAAGGTTTACAGCTGAGTGTGTCATTTGTGACACCACACAGTGATTTCAATGGGAATGCAGGTGCCTAAGAAGGATGCCTATTTTTAAACACACCTGATTTGGATTCTCTGCAACTTTCTTTTTCTTTGGAGACAGAAATTAAAATTAAATTAATTTAAAGAAAGGAATTCTTAAGGAAAGAAATTTGTTTATATCAGTTCTGCTTTAGGATGCAATTTCATGTTGTGACTCTCTTAGCATATTGAATTCTGTGTAATTTCGAAATCTTTTTTAAACACAATTACAAAACCGTGTTACTATGTTTTGACTGGATTCATGAGACTAAACAGCATATTTTCTGCATTAAGTGTTGCTTTTCACTCTATAAACATGACATGTGCCAGCTTGACTGGTACAGCTTAATGTAAACCTTCTCTTTCAGTAGTGATCTTGAAAGATATTTGATTCACTGTGTCCTAAAACATAGATAGCATGGTACCCTTGAGTATTTCATACTATTGTAAGGAATGTAAATGTCATATTGATTCCAGCATATATTATTCTTGTCTACTGATATCACTTGTTCTCCATCTCTTGTCTATATATACTTTTTTTTTTGTGTGTGTTCTCATAGGAAGCTAACACTAATGAGTAGCATAAACTATGCTTAGGAAAGCATTAGAACAATCAGCTACAAAAGCAAAGTACAAGAAAGCTCAGGGACAGAAAATGCCTTCACCTTACTAACACAAAGACTAATTGAAAAAAGACTGAAAAAGCTTTTTTTTTTCATTAATTAACTGAATTATGATTATGAAATCAGGCTCGTATTTCCTCTTGGATAATTTAAGGAAGAGAACTGATTCTTATAACCTGAATCTGGAATTAAATGTCCTCTGTTCTGGAATCACACACTTTAGACACTCTGTGCTGAAGACACACTTTAGCCATTACACAGAAAACTCTTCTGTCTTTCTTACCATAGGGAAGTACCTGCTCAGATAAAGTAATACAGATCTTTGGATATTTTTGTACTCGGCAAAATCTGGAGAGAGATATAATATTGAGTGAAAAGCTGTTGGGCCCCAACCCTGATCTGAACATAAATGTTTTGCTATTATATAACACCACCACTTCCTCATGGTACAACTAGGATTAATTAAATCGGTCATTCATATTCCTTAAGAGGGGACAATCACTTTCTTATGCAGAGCAGACTGTGAACCTTTACTCATTCTGATGTACTCTGATGAGTACTTTCAAACATTGACTTCTGTGAATAATTGCAGAGGTAAAGGTTTTCAGGTACAGCATTTAATATATGTTAATTGCCTTTAGTTTCAATTCTACCAACTGGAACTGAGATTCCAAATATTATAGAGAGGATGTTTTATGATTGGCTTTTACTCTGCTGTAACTTCTATAACTGGTCCTTTTAAGAAGAAGCATATATCCTTTATTTTACAAAATATCATTGTCAGGCAATTATAACATATTCAGAAAAAAAAGGACCAAATTTATGAAGGAGAATAATTTATATATTTGGAGCAATACTTACACTAACAATTATTATAAATGCTGAACCATAACTCTAATCAATATTACAGAATAACTGGTAAATTCACATCTTTGACAGCTTTTACATGAAAACATTTCTCCGTAGGTTTCTAAGTAACCTGGTGTGGAAATCATAACTTTATCTTCCTTTAAGCTTGATAAATGTCAAAAAGATTTAAAATCTCCATTTTTATGACCTAAATTCAGAAATTGTTTATAAAAACACCTTCCAAGATTTTTACTTTAGGTACTTTTGTGAAGCTTCAATTTAACTATTTTTTTCTGGAAAAAACATTGACATTGATGCCTAGTCTTTTCTTTTTTTTCAGCCATTAACTATCTAAAATGTCTATATTTGTGTGCTTGATGATGTAGGCAATCATTTCTGGTGTTTCAGAGGCATATTGCTAAGGATATGTTTTATAATGTAGGAGCCATACAATTTTCTTCAGTGACTTATATCCATGGTATTGTGCTCTGTGGTGCAAAGAAACATTTCTGAATGGATTTCCTTAGCTTACTGGTGATAATTGAAAGGTACCCTGGGTATGAGGTATGTTCTCTTACCAGAGATTGTTTTGGTGAGAGCTTGTAGAAAATGAGGTAACTCTGGCAAAAAATGACATAATACAAACTAAATATTTCTGGGTGGATTTTGCTCAAAGCTCTCATGAGATTTTAATAGCCAATTTACTAACAATGTCTAACATCCTTAGCGTCTAAAGACTAGCTGGCATCTGGGTGACAAATGCAGGTATTAAGAAATCCTCCACATATCATCTGTGGAAAAGACTTGTCAACTTGATGCATAACAAGACAATTTAGCAGAGACTGGAAAAAGATTAAAAAGAATTAAGGAACATCTTCATAAAATAATAATTACTGTGAAAGAATCAACATGGCAGAAGAGGTCTTGTTCAGAAGAGGTCTTGTTCATATACTTGGATTTCAGACAGGTTTTTGCTAAATTCCGTGATCGGGGACTTTCAGGAAACCTAAGCAGAATTAATGGAGTAATCAGGAAATGTGCCTTCTTGTGTAAATGATTGAGTAAAAGATAATAAACAAAAAGTGGGAGTAAACTCTTAGATCTTTCAAAGGAGGCATGTGACAAATGGAATTCAGGGATTAGCAATTGTATAGGTTCCTGAAGCCCATCATGGATTGCGTTTCCTATGTACATACTTACTCCACACCATAACATACCTCAAGTGCAGTAATTCTTTTCACATGCACTGACTTTAGCAGGACTGTTATCTTCAGTTTCTACTTCAATCAGAAATTTGAAAATTTTATACCTATCTGTTCGGCTCTGAAAAACTAGTCAGATATGTAGAATCCTCTCTACGACTTGTGTGGGATTTGCAGGCTTGTTATGAACCTACAGAAATTTCAATAATTTGAAAACATATGATCATGATGTGTTACATTTCTAATGGGGGAAATTTAAGCATGGATAAATCCACGTTAGAACACATATTTAAACACAGCAAACTGTATTAAACCATATAATGTACATGTTCTTATACTGAAATTTACATAATTCCTATAGGGAACTGTAATCAAAATGGCAAAAGCATGCTGAATTGGTCAACAGGCTAAATGTACACCCATTTTTTAGGAATTGTCCAACACTGCATAGCAATCTGAATATGGTGATCATTATAGCGTACTCTCTCTGTAGCTGACTAAAAATCAATAAATCATTTCATATACTTCAAAGTTGTAAAGAATCATTACAAAAAGAGGTCTTGAAAAACAAGAGGGTGAACTTGTCTGGTACCATCTCACAATGAAGTGGGAGTGAGTGGGCATGGTTGTTTCCAATCAAACGGCAATAAGCAGCTGAAATTAAATACCCAGACTGTAGCACCTTCTAAGACTGAGATTTTAAAATTCCTGATGCTCTAATGAAAGTAGATGTAAGTATAAAAAAGAGCATTAATATTACACTTCTTTCTTAACACAAAAGAGTGTAAGAGAAAGGTTTTCTTTTGTTAATACTGTCTTTTTCTTATCACTCCTCCTAAAGTGTTAAAGTTGGACTATTGATGACAAAAAATTGTGGCACTTCAGTGTGATATCTAAATTAACATTGATCTAAGTCAGTAAGTCCACTAAGCAAAGTAAAGACTCCTGAGAGCTGCATTTATATATCCAGAAGAAAATAATCGTCTTCAGCAAAGCATACCAGGTTGGTTTCAGCATTATGCCAGTGTCATTATATTGTTCTCATAGACCCTGCTTAGGAATGTGAATCCTCTACATCTTCTAAAAGTTCTGGACCTTCATTAGTGTGCGAGAGCCCATATGGACTCTTTGTGATGCATTCCTTATTTTTGAGTAACATGTCAAATAAACAAGGTTTTCCACTTTATGGAACTGTTGCTCTTTATGGACCATTGTAGTGTTTGGAGGACATGACTATGAGAAAATTTTGTAGAGGAGAAAATATGCCTGAAAAGCATTTACCAGCATGCTCTGTGAGTGCATTAAATGCACAGGATTCATGTAAGCAAACTCAGCAATTAGAGTGAAATATACGCCCTATTATTTGTCCCTTTATAAGCTGATGCTACCAGTACAACATTTACCTGATTTCTGCAAACTTCATTTAGGTTCTTTGCATATAATGATACCTTATATACCTTAACCAACTTTAGATGTGTATTTTGTAAACACCTACATTTGTGCTAACAGCATTTTATGGTAAATTACATAAGACATTAACATGAGACGTAATTCAGAGGGACCTTCAGATTTCTCTACATTTTCAGTCAACACCTAATTCACATAGACTTCTAAATCATAGATTTTTAAGTTACACAATATTACAACTATATCTAAAATTCTATTTACAAGTATATACAATGCATCCTGATTCTCAAGTACAGACATACTCCAGTAGTTATTATAATTTCTCCTCCATTTCCCCCCTTTTCCTCCAAATCTGATATATCCCATTCCCAGTTAATAAGTAAATTGATGGAAGTACTGCATTGCAAGAAAAAAAACATGTTCACAGAATGTGAATGAATTCTTGTGATGCCCTCATAAGGCTTATTTCTCATATCTGTTTCTTTGTTTTATGAGAGAAGGGTCAATCTTAAAGACTCCCTGAAGGAATGTAAATAAATATTACTGGAGTAGTGTTAGTTAATCCTTGTGAAAGTGCAATCTTATCTTCTCCTTTTATAGTTACTTAGATGATAGAAATATTTTGAGCTGTTCTCATTTTAACTTGAATAAATGAGTAGTCTTGCAGAAATCAGTATGTGAAAATGCTTCTTTGAAGACTGAACCACACTATCATGAAATATACATGTTCAGCCAAAAAATTTAAAATAATAATAATAAAGAAGTAGCAAATATTTTACATGCCTTTATCAATAAATTCTCCAATCCTTCTCTTCATTTCTCTGGTTTATCCAAAATTCCCTTAGGCAAAGAAATATGTTATATAATTTATTTTCTCTAGGGAAACATAAAGTTTGACATAATTTTTCTCCTTAAGAACTCACGCTATTATGTTCCTGTGTTATACAAATGCAAAGAGTTTATGTAGTACAGATAATGAGATTATTTTGTGATATGTAAACCTTTGACAAACTTATTCATAATATTCCCTACAGGAAGGAAAATTTTAGCCTTTTGTCTCTTCCATAGAGTTTGTGTCTGGATTGAAATCATAGCATGACCAATCCTCCAGTATATCAAGCAAAGTGACTGTGGGGTAAATTCACAGAAGTGTTGTGATGCTTGACTTCAACATGTTTTTCTGCAAAAAAGTACCTGCAGAGTGCCTTGAAGAGTTATTTCTCTGCAAGGGAAATTCACAAAAAAATTGCAACCTGAAGAGAAATCCATAAATGCAGATCAATGGGAAGTGAAAGGAGGAATTTACTGAGGACGGTATATTCCAGTAGGTGAGATGGTATTAAATTAATGTTTTTCTATGTACTTCTTGGTCTAAGCTGCTTAATGTTATAGTCAGGGATTAGAGACTTGAATCTCTTACTGAGATATGTGGTGGGATATGAATATCTTAACAG
The DNA here is from genome assembly GCA_013398175.1 of Climacteris rufus. NCBI lineage: Eukaryota > Metazoa > Chordata > Aves > Passeriformes > Climacteridae > Climacteris > Climacteris rufus. The sequence continues at coordinate 52,345 of VZRZ01003667.1, read as the reverse complement.
CAGCTCACAACTTTGCCATCAAGATATGCATCCAGAGAAGCAGGAGTCCCCTTCAAGTTTTGTTCCATGAATAATGTCTACATGAGTTGTAGATTAAAACTACAGGAGATCTTGGCTTGCCAAACTGTTTTCTGCTGGCTTTCTAATATGCAGAAAAACACTGGAGCTAATAAGTTTGCTATTGAAAAATGCAAAACAATTTCATAAGAAGTGTATATGTATTTTTTATTTATGGATGCAGAAGAAAACACAAGAATTAGTATAAAGTACTTTCTACATTGTAAGAAAAGATACAGAAGTTGGAATGGCACTTGTAGTCACTGAAGACAAAAGAATCCTAATGATATTGTAGAGATACCTGAGAGGAATCTTTGTTCTAAAGGGAAAGTCCTAGTAGAGAGATACAATGATCCACTACATAAAATGCTACAGAGGTGGAAAATGTTGTAAGGTGGTGAAATGTTAAAACAAAAGGGTAGGAAGAAGAATAAAGAAATAAATATATAGTAATTTAGCCCTGATATTCACAAACCCCATTTTGTCCTATAAAACAAATAGTGAAATAAATTTAAAAAGTACACAATGTACTCAGGAGAACAACTGACCACAAGCTGAATATTTAAAGGAAGGAAGTGGAGGAATGAGAGAACTAAGTAACTGTGATGACTTCATTGCAGCTACATGTCTGAGCCTTGGATTAAGGAAATGGAATAATATACTGCCCTCTGCATATTAGCAAAATGATGACATAGTAATACTGCTGGATATCTGAAAGAAAATACTTGCAATGTGAGTGAAGGGCTTAAACCTGATAATGCTTAAAAACCATTTCTGAACCAAAAAAAGGCATTTTGTGCTAGGGGCAATACAAGTGACCTTCAAAGAGATGCTTCCTTAGTTAGGAAGAGAGAAGGATGGTGATATGACACCTCTTTTGGTACTTATACCAGTGCTGTAGAGAAAATAATTTTGTCTTCTTCAAAGAATACGGCCAACCTTTCTCAGATGATAGCTTAGCATCTTTCTTTTCAACGGACTCCTGGTAAGAAGTTCTACATATTACAGAACTACTACAAAATCAGTAGTATCGGTGTGGGGTTTTAAAGCTGCTGAGGCAAAGAGGTAAGAGTATATTATGTGAATGAAAAGAAACCATGAATGCAATATCTAATGCACAATGTAAATGAATATATAGACAATTTGGTAAATAAGAGAATTAAAACACTAAAGCACATGAAAGTAGAAGTATAGTAAAGAAAATTAGCAATGGTATTAAATAATATTAATTATTATTCTAATGTTCTAAAAATAGTTGTAATCTAGGTGTAAATCTCCAATACGCAGATTTTTTTGTGATAGCAAAATCTATGCATGGAGATATTTAATAAAAAACAGAAAACTGACGAAATGCCAGAAATTAAATATCAGTGAGATGCAGAATAAAAAGCAAAGTGTTACTGAAGTTCCAAGGGTGAGGGTCAGAATTCTTTCTCCTTTATCATTTAGACCTGGGTATTTCTAGGTGCTGCCAGGAATACTGGGCAAATTAAAGAACAATCAAACAGAAATGGAGACCATGAGAGGGGCAATATATTTGCTAAAGAGGAAATGCTCAATTTCTCACACGTAAATTGAGTAAACAGTTTCAATGTAAAAATATATTTGGAACTATTGGTAAAAACAAAATGTCCTCAGCTCGACAGTAGAGGTTGACATTCATGGAAGAAAGACCTCAGGCCAAAAATTGCTTTTCTATTGTCTCATGAAAGCACATTCAGAGTTGCTGAATTCTAAATAATAATTCCTTCCTCCTTTGTTTGCATTATGCAAGAAGTCTTTGGTATTGTTGAGTACCAAAGCAATAGTAACATGCGAATCAATGTGGGTTCTCATTGCAAAACAACAGGAACTATTAAAAAGGACACAAGCAGATTTCTTCAAACAGAACTTGTACTTAGACTGTAATAAAGAAGGTAACTCAGGTTTTTATTGACAGTAATGACCTTTGATCACAGGCTAAGTTCATAATATAGCTTGCTTTTCTACTTAAAAATATCATAAAGTTTGTTAGATCATTCCAAAGTCACAGCACTGGGGACAGTGGTGGTTTGTGTAGACATGTGAGGGTCTGGATTCACTCCCATTTCAATTAACTTGTTTTCCTATTTCAAATAAAAACCACAACATTAACAGTAAAGGAACAGAAAATTCAGTAATATCTTGGGCATCCTAGTAGATGTCTGATTCTCTGGGAAAGCAGGAGTCACAGCTTCAACCCACTGCTCCAAATAGAGTCAATCCAAAAGATTTGAAGTGACCTCATTGCTCACCTGTGTCTACATGGCTATAACAGCTTTCTTTGTTGGAGCACAGGTAAAAAGGAGCTGCAAAAAGGACAACTATGCAGTTATGAGGTCAAACAGGCGAGATAGTCAATGACCACATTTGATTTCAGAGCTGAAATTCCTTTGATGACTCTGACCCTCTCTTCACAAGTGTTTTCCTCTTTTTCTTCCCTCTCTTCAGAAGTGTTTTCCTCTTTCTCTTATCTCCTCTGGGGTCTACTGGCTGATGCTATAGCAGCATAACTGCCCTAACCTTTCAGCTGCTGCAGGACAGATAGCTGCTTCTAGTGTCCATTGTTAAACACCTTGCTAGACTGAGCCATATGTCTCCTGATGAACTAAAACAGCACTTCAGTGAATAGGTTCCTCCCGTTTCTCTGATCCCTATCAGTTTGCTGTCTGTTACGTCTCCCTATGGAATTTATGATGCTGCTTATCAATATAGGTAAATAAACACACAGTTTTACTCCTCTCTATTCAGCCTTAACAGAAGCTGACAGTCTTCTTTAAAATTAGACAAGTGTCTTGAAGAAGGTTAATTTTGAAATATCATGGGAATAGAGAAAGGTTGTGTATGATTGAGTGCTTGTTGTGCAGAAAGCTTCAGAAGAAATGGTAAAGCCAGCAAACAAAACAAAGAAACTGGATTGCTGAGTACAAAAGTTGATGGCTTGCCTTCTCTTCATACACAAATGGAAAAGAATTTGTATTAAGAGTTTGCCCAAAAGGATTGACTCTAGTTTACAGCATGAAAATATATAATGTCAAATTCATCCTGGGACTTGCTATGAAAATGAAATTTATCCTTTTCAAAATTTGGCAGAAATTGTTCATCATTGGTGTGTTGGTACTTGAGACCACTACAATAGTACCTCTGTCTATCTTCCCAACTCAGAGTTGTTTCTGTATTACTGTGCATGTTATCCAGTGCAAAATAAATGATCCTCTGGTAGGAATTCTGACTCTCCCTCTGAGAGGATGTGTTCTGTTTAACTGTCTGGACATTTTGGTATTTTTTATTGTATTTAGTCCAGATTTTCTACATTCAGTTTCATTTAAAAGTCTAGGATAACTCAGTGGCACTAACACTCACACCAGTCTTAGAAATTCCACAGTTTTAGAAATCCCACAGTTTAATATCCAGTAGATAAGACAAGAGGCAGAAGAAAAGAAAATATTTGTGGTTATCAGATGTCTGCAGTCTCAGAGAATTAAAGATGAAGGATTCCTTTGAAACACTGCTGAGAAGCAGCAGTAGTTCCTTTTTTTGGCCATATTTTGGCTACAAACCTCTGGATCAGCAAATATTTTCAGAGGTTGCAAATTCTACTTTATGCCTTTACAGAAAAGCATGTAGCATAAGCCAGGAAATAAAATGTAATACTGTAGGGATTATAAGATCTAAGAATGAGAATACATTTAACTTTCAGAAGAGTATTAATATTCTGAAGTGTAGTGAGAGATCTATGCACTTAGAATAAAATCCTGATCTAAGGAAAAGCAATAGCATACTTTAAGGTAGGTTATTAAAGCCTTTTTTGTCCTTAAGATAACCCTTTTAACCTGTTTTCAGTTTGTTCAGTGGTGCTAGGATTTTCAGACATGAAGTCAAGGGCTTGTAAGTGTCTTGTCATGCTGTCAGGCCTCAATTAAGAAGTGTCAAAATATTAGTGTAACTTTTATTGAAAATGGTTGCAATTTTTTTAAAGTACTCAAATATGAACATTTGTTTATATAAAGAGATAGTTTATGAACTGTATATATTGTATATAATATTACTTTTTAATTTGCACTCTCTTATTGGGTAATAAGTCATGTTCAGGATAGGCAAGACATATCCTACATTTATGGTTAGGGTTCTATATACACGCCTGAGAAACATACTTTGACTTGGTACATGATTCCATTCTAGTTTGAAGTTTTTCAAGATAGATGATCTTTTTTTCTTGGTGTTTCACAGTTATGTTACATTTGTTCATTTCATGCCAGGTGATCATGACACAAGCAAGCAGTGAAGTTCAGATCCCCTTGGGGATATTTCTAGAAGAATTAACTGTGGCTTTTGCCTCCAACTATGATAAAATTTCTATTCCAGGGAAATTAAAATTCCCCTGCCTACTCTAACATGTGCTCACGAGTACTCAGTATCTAGTCAGAGAAGAATGTTAATAGAAAAGGAGAAGGGAAAAAATCCAAATAGGTATTGAAACCCTTAATTGTAAGTATATTTGCAATTTTATGGTGCAATTGGATGCTAGTAGAATGGGACAAGGCTGTGGCTTACAGGAAAGCACTGTTCCAGTTTTCCTCATATTGACATTGACAATCAGACTGAATTTCCTGTACTCACGACTTTCAAAGGCTTGGGACCAACTTTAAGTAAGAACTGGCAGTCATGTTTAGGTGTTTGGTCGTTCAGACAAGTGGAAAATGCTCAAATACTATTTCTAAATTTCCTGGTTTTAGTGCCATGTATTCCAGTGCATCAAGTCAAGTCATTTTGTAGCACATTGTCTAACAGAATGTGACGGATGCTATGTCTCAGAAACAGAAGTAACTGACAGTGCCTAATCTAATTCATGAAAACATGACCTTCAGAAGATGTACTTCAAGATATATGACATGTAATATTTTCATACACCCTTTCCTTTAATTTCTGTTGATCTGACTGCAGACTTTTCTTAGGGCCTTGTCTGTCATGACAATGTATTTGGTGTCACTCCTTTTCAAAAATGGCCTTTAATTTCCACAGTCTGAACCAAGACTTTGATGTTTTTCCATCTTGCACTCACCTGAATCGTTTATTTATGAATATTTCAGAACTTTAGAAGTGGAATTCTTAATTTTTTCTTTGGAATTACAAAAGTTTAGATGTGATAAACTAGGCTCATATAATCATCAATGTATGAATGTACTCTGCATATAGTTTTTTTTCATGTATACTTGTGACTTGCTACACGTATAAAGAGTTCCTTAAAAATCTCAGTGAATGTGGTAAATCAGTTCATAGGCTGTAAAAGCTTTCTAATGATTTGGCTTCAAAGGGAAACTGAATGAAAAGAGTCTTGGTTAATATGTTTGATTCAACTGTATTACCCTTATCTATTATCCTCTCAATATTTTATAATTTCCAAAACATAATTTAAACTATGCGTTGTCACTTAATATAAAGTTATCAATAGGTATGTTATTCATAAATTCAGCTGATAAGCACACAAATACTTTACTCATTTTGTGTCCTTTAGTTTAGTCTTTGATAGAACATGATCAGTGCAATTTATTGGTCACGAGTTAATTATTCAGGATTGTATAACTGTGTGTAACAAAATTCAAAATTTTAGAAAATGTTTCCATTAAATAATGGCAAAAAATATTAATATATGTTTTGGACTTTAGTATAAGCTTTTTAATCTGAACATCAGACAGTGTCAAGAAACTGATAGCTTTCTGTGGTGACAGCATGTTGACAGTTGCACTGAAATACTACATTCGAGCACTAAGAGGAAATGTGTGGTTGCTTTGTTGATCTTCCTATGAGAGAATTATTTTGCTGCATTGCTATAAGCTGGTATTGTACATTAGTTAGAACTAAGTCTTATGAAACATCACCCTGAAGGTCAAAAATAACTCTATTATGAATTTAAAACAAGTGTTTGAAGGTAGGAAAAGAGGTTTGCAAACATACAGCACTGTCTCCTGCAAATCCCATGGGGGTTCTCAACTGCTGACTCCTTATCTTAACATGTAACATAATAACCAATTACTGTCAAAGTGACCAGACCCATCAGACTCCTATTGCATTAACCTTATGCACTGGTTCAAGAGAAATGTAATCAATCCATTGCTAAATTAATTACTAATTTTAAAGTTATCATTAAATAATGTGATTCCAAATTTGACATAAATCATGTGGTTAAGTATTGAATGAGATTTCAAAAAAGACAAAGGAGTAGCAAGTCCTATTCAAAGGATTTCCTTATATTCATTTGCTCAGAGCACAGAAAAGTCATAATTTTAACCTCTTATGAGTCCAAACCATATGAAAATTATTCATGTCACCGAAGGCCAGCAATAATTCCTTTAATTCCATGGCATATTAATGACCAACAACGAATGAGCCCCTTAAGTGTTCCATTTATTGTCTTAAATATGAAAATGTTTTAGAGATTAGAGGGGAAATTGTTTGAATTAATTAACTGAACTGATGCTCAAGGGAACTGGTACAAGATTTTCAGACAAAGGCTGAGAATTTACAATAATGACATTTCTTTCATGGTTATAAAACATAGTACCAGAGGGACTTTTAGGCACTCTTAACATTTTAGCTGATGTCTGTTGAGGGTTTGAGATTCCTCTGGAAGGATCAATTATGGCATGAAAAGCATCATATTAAAATAGCTGTGAGGCCCACAGATTTCACCATTGAAATGGGATCGGATAACTCACACAATGAAAACTCAGAATGTAAATGGAGACTATTAAAGTAATAGGATCATTTATAAAAAACTTTTTTTTCAGGAAAGGTAATGTGCAAAAGACAAGAAACACTACTGGTTTCAAAAAGAAAGCTATGGTGTTTGTTCTTAAGTTACTTTGAGTGAATGCACTCTCCCAGAAACAATGGGGAGGCGGCTCTAATCTGCGTCATGCATAGCAGAGACAACCACCATTCAAGCCTGTGACAAGTCTATGTGAATTCACAACTCTTGATTGCAGCCTGCTATCTTTTCTTGATTGTTCATGGAGCTGAGATCACCAAATGTCCTGAACTGTGTCTTGATTCCCTGATGTGAACAAATAAAAATTTATATCAACTTAATTTCAACATTGGCTCCCTTACATGGAGTAGTCTTTCAACTGATGTTTCCAAAGGACAAGGGCTCCAATACTCATGTAGTCATACATGTAGTAGCATGATACTTTTAAAAATGGCGTTTGCTGTGATAGTTTGGAAAAAATAATAAAAATTGAAGACTGTACCGAAGGCCTTCTTCTGCTTTTCATACATTTTCTTTTACCCTTTTACTTACATTTTCTTTTTACTCTTCCTGTATTCCACAAAGCCATTTCTTATGCTCTCAGTTTAATCCATCCCCCTATTAACAGGGACATTCCCTCTTGTAAGACAGCGCTGGCCAATGTGGCCAATATTTCTCACTATTTACTGGCACTAGCTCCTGAAAATGGGCCACACTTGGTTTCTACCACTCTCAGGCCTGCAGAAAGTTCAGTCTCTTCTGAATTTAAAAGAAAGACAGCTAAAACACAAATTAAAACTTTACAATAAATTGATCTTCTCTATGCCAAAAGAGCAGCTGAGAAAGTATGTGACAACAGCATACAATTTCTACTGCGAAGAGTTTGATGCATTGCAAATGTATTTTTCATGACTAGGTTTCTGATGACTAGTATAACCCAGGGAGCTATCTAGTTTAGTCTTATTTACACTGAAAAATGAATAACACTAAGGAATAGACACATAATAAAAATAAATGGAAATGCCTCATCACTGTAAATAACATAAATGCTCCAATATCAGTTGGAATGAAAGAGGAGCATCCCAAATTTTGGTCATACCATATAGTATCTGTTTTATAGATGAAGCATTCTATCAGACATCTGCTCCTATTATCCTACAGATTTTAAATTTTCACATCTTTTTTTCCTCTGTGTTTCAGAAAACTGAAATGTAATTTATCCAATTTAGTGTTGCTTGCATATTCAAGGCCTTTGAGTGTGAATAGTTATGAATATGAGAGCTGTATCCACTCACAGATTAAATGGTGAGGAATACTGCTGATCATGTACACACAATGCTTTGCCATGATGAGTTTAAATTGGGAATATGTTTTTATCAGATGATTAAATCTATTTGTAAGTTACAATTTGATAAATCAAAACACTTTGTTGCAAGAGAGAAGGAGTGAATCCAGAACTAAACAGAGGAGAGTATCACCTGTAACAACTAACCTTTTCATAGTAAATAGCAGACTCTAAATGTAAAGCACTTAAAGAAATAATTGTAAAGAAATAATTAATATAGTCTCATAATTTCACTGGCTAATGTGTCAATATGAACATTAAATATGCATACATATTAAATACTTTTGTGCATTAACAATTTAATTTTTCTCTTCAGTTTTTATGAAAAATTGCTTATAGATATCCATAGCAATGAGGGATACACATTGTTACCTAATGAGTATATCATCCTCCAACAAAATACTGAGAAAGGAGCTCTTTTTACCCCATGAATTTTATATTATCATCAAGATTGTGTTGGTCTCAGTTTTCAATCCTGTGGTCCTTGAAACTTTGAATATCTATGCAGAAAAATCTTGAATTCCCTATGATTATCACTCAGGTATTACCCCTGAAATTTAACATTCGTTTGATTTCACAGTAACGTTTTGCCAAGTCAATTGAAACATATTCATACAAGATTCAGGTTTGATATACAGATAAATTATTAGACTTCTTTTTGGAATTTTCTTTGCAAAAAGATTTCTCAGACGTCTTTGTTTTTTTATTTAATTTTGTTTTTCTATAAATTTGTCTTTTTACTGTTTTCTAGAACAGTCAGATTTTGAATTTCTTTTTAAGGATAAAAATATTAATCATTTCACTTCAGCCACAGTGAATCTTTACACTTTTATTGCTACTGCATTGAGACAAAAGTAAACAACAGATTACAGTAAGAAATACCATCAGCCAAATATATCTCAGGTTTCATTGCTTTCACTAACAGGAAGCAATATATTCCAAAGTTTATATGATAGAATATGCAGTTGGGAAGACCCCATTGTTATCAAATGTTAACAGATTTTTAATACTGTAGTGGGTTGACCTTGGCTGCATGCCAGGTGTCCACCATGCCATTCTATTACTTCCCTCAGCAGGATGCAGGGTTGGGTGAGAGAAAATAAGTTGGAAAAAAGCCCTTGCAGATCTAGATAAAGTCAGCTAACTAGAGTAAAAGGAAGGTCATGTGAGTGCAAGCAAAGAGTAAAAAGATTTAATCTATTCTTCCCACCAGCAGGGGATGTTTGGCGACTTACTGGGAAGCTGGACTTTACCACATGTAGTGAGTGGTATCTCCAGAAAGTAAATGTTGTAAATAATGAATGTGCCTGCCTTTCCTCCTCTTTTCTCTTACCTTTTATATACGAGCAGCCATCATATGGTGTGGAGTATCCCTTTGGTCAGTTTGGGTTAGCTATCCTGACTATGTTCCCTCCCAGGATTTTGACCATCCCCCTCCTACTGGTCAGAGGGGAACACTGAAAAGACAGCGCTGATGCTCAGCCAGCACTTCTCTGCTGTAGCCAAAGCACTGGTGTGTTACCAGCACCTTTCTAGCCACTGGCAACAAAGCGCTGTGAGGGCTGCTGTGGGGAAAACTATCTCTGTCTCAGGCAAACCCAATACAAAGAACAGGTTAAAAATCATCATCTGTAAGTATTAAAAAACTATGAGTATGCTAACCTATTCTGAAATAAGAGCATCTGTCCTACTCTGTCTCCTTAAAGAGTCAAATACTGTTCTCATGTTACACCAGCATGAATCTGGACTGTCACAACTAAATATGGCAAGGTTTGTTTTTCTAGGTAGAGCATTACAGGTTTTCATACAGACTACTGTAGACTTGATAAAATATGAAAAAGCAGTTTTAAAATTTCTCATTTTTAATCTGTCTTCAAGAATTTTGTAACTGTGCAGCATCACAAAAACACAGTTTAGACTGAAAATGTATTTTGAGTCTTGGTAGGGTTGATTGAATGCATTTAAATTTCCAAGATATTGCTGTGATGCCTGGAAGCAAGCTATTCATGCAGTGACTCATGTTTTGAACCAGTTATGTTCATCCAGTTTCTGCATATGTGACATGCATTGTACTTTAACAGTGAGGAAAAAAAAGAAAAAAATTTAAAAATTCTATGACTCTCAGAACTTACTAGATAAAACTACATACACATCTAGTACAGGAAAACTAAAACCTAGAAATAGATGTAAAAGAGATGACAATAAAAAAAACCAAAAAATCCTACAAAAACCAATATCACCCAACCAAACAAAACAAAACTCAATAAACCAAACCATCTTCTTTGACTATACACCTCTTACCTGGCCACTGGAGGAGTTGAGTTTCTTCTTATCTTCACCAAATTTCAACAAATAGGGATTCATAACTGGAGGTTAGGCCTGTGAACTCTGTCCTACAAGCACCTGCATGGCATCTTGATCCCAACCTACTAAAATGTGCTTTATAAAAAGCGATTATATATTTGATCATATGCCTTAGAGAAGCCTTCTTATCTTTCCAACCCTAACCACTTCCAGTATGAAACAACAGTTTTGTCCAAATGGGAATCCAAGACAGATGTGAAAATACTGTGTCTGAGTCGTGAAGGTGCTAATTATTTGTTCTGGATTTACCTAATATAAAGTATTCAAAGAAATTAGCTTGACAGTAATGCATATGAGGATCTTCTGTAGTTATGGTAGTTAAGACACTAAAGTACCTTACTGGAAGTTTAACATATTTCAGAATCCATATTTTAATTTTTTACATGTAAACTGGTATATACTGAGAAACGGCTCAATATTGTACTTACTGTTTATCTTTTGTAATAAGTTAAATTGCATACTGCATATAATCTTTGAAGTTAAAGATGTGATTAAAAGTCATGGAAATACCTTTTCTCCATTTAGTACAACCATTTTCTTAACATGCAATTAATGAAGGACCGTGTTAAAGATCATCATTTTAGTATGCCTTACATGTAGATTTTCAATGCTCTCCTTCCCTTAAATAATCAATTATTATGCTTTACTGGTTGCAGCAGAAATTGCACAGATCTGTTTTGAGAATTGTGAGTCTGTTTTTTAATCCTGTATTTTTCCAATAGACAGGAATAATGCTTGGGTTTTCCTAGGGTAATCCAATTACTCCCTGGCAAATTTACTGAAGATGAAGGGTCAAGTTATTGTATAAAATGCTTTGTAGTGCTACTTTCAGGAAACAGTTTCAATCCCTGTTACAGCAGTTGAAGTTAAAATGATCCTTACTGGAATGCAGCTTTGAATGTCACCTAAAAGCTGGAAACTGCTCTTAGGCTTTCACCTTCAGTTAATTTTTCATTTAAAGTGCGGCACTCACACAAATCTACATTTCTTAGCAGCTGCCATTTGTTGGAAGTAAAAATAAGGAAATCAGACATCACTAATATTTGAAGATGGAATCTAATGGAAATCGAAACATCCCACAAAATCCATTTGGAGCTTATTTATAGAGTTGGCCATGAGTTTATCAACACTTAGGAAAACAGGGTTTTCTTACAGCCCTGAAATGGAAACTGAATGAGTATTTGTCAGTTTAACCACATATCTCCAGTTGCAACTGTATTTTGAACATGCTAGATAAGGGCTTATAATTTATAATAACACCTTAAGTCTCCTGAAATTCTGGTTAGTACTTCAGAAAAAGCAGGTTTGGTGTTTGTTTTCTCACTTGCCTGCTTTTGCTTTTACGAGTATGAAAATCTGCCAAATGTGACTCACTTCCCAGCATCTTGGGGCATTCACTACTCACCAAGCTGAAGCTGGTATTTACTCTGTAAATCAGTAAACAGCTGACGAGGGGGCTAGTAGTCAAAAAAGACCACTGCCCTAATACTTGCTAAAAAATAACTCACATCCACTTAAATAAGTATTGTTTTATTCTCTATTAATTCTGTGTTGATTTCAAGCTTCTTAAATTAATGGAAAATATATGAGATTACTACACATAAATAGTGAAATCCTGGTTCAACCCATGTGATAAGATCTCTGTCATTAATTTAGTGGGCTTGGCATTTCCCATGCAATTTCATAGGAAATATCTCCAACTACTCTGGCTCAGGACAATCCTGTCTGGCTGCTGGAGCACAGACCACTGCCCGAGGAAGTAGGGGCTTCTGAATAGGCTAAGGGATGTGTCTGTCACATTCTTGTTTGCAAGTCCAACCAATAACAAACACGAGCATGAATCTCAGAGACACACTAATGGTCACAGGTGTACTTACAGCTTTGAGAAGAGGTAAAGGAAACAGCATTTTTTACTGTAGGGGTAGCAATTGAAGCACTGAAAGATTTTGGTACTTGTCCTGCATATTTCCTATCCACAGGGCCTTCAGCAGCTGTCAAAGCATAGATTTAGTCTGCTTTGCTCCAGGAAAAACCTCAGATCTTCAATAAGATAGTCAAGTGACCTAACTATACCATACCTCCCTCCTCTCACAAGATTATCTTGATTGCATATTTGCACTTGTCACCACAGTCCTCACCTTTATTTTTTTTCTTACAAAATATTACCATTATTCTTGTTGTCTGCCAGACATTAGTCTAGTTACCGTCTCTTAAGTTACAAATGGATGTCCCACTGTGAACTCCAAAACAAGTTTCACTTAGAAATAATAATGGTTTCTTCACATTATTTTGTTCTGCTGATTCTAGAGCTTTGCAGTGTTTAATATATGAAATATTAATTACTTTGTCCTCATGAGAAGTCAGAATTTTGATGATATTACTGGAATAACTAATGATCCCTTTATTTCAGCCACTTTCTTGCAAATTTATATTTCTGGGGAAGAAAAAGAGTAGGAATTTCTTTACCTGGGCTTTAGCCAAATAAGCTTATTTCCATGTTATTAATATAAGTGAATATATCTTGACCTGTTTAGTGTTGTCTATCCTTGCCAATGTTTCAACACTTGAGATCTGTAGTATTACCCACTTCTGCATTCTGCTTTGTCCTGTTGTATAGCTTCTTTCGGACCCCAGTTAGGGTTTTGTGCTCAGCATTAAAATGACTAAGCTCACTCAGAATCCTCTTCTCTGTAAATAAATAGCATTCGTTTTTTGTTTGTCTTTTTTTTCTCCACAGTGCTTGAATGTCAAGGATTCATGACCAGTGTGTTACCCTTCTGCTGTGGAGTCTTACATTTTAGAATTACAGCTTCAATTCAGAGTTAGAGAGCTTCCTTGCTGTGGCAAGCTAGATGATTTAGGATGTCCAATGGAAAATTATAGCCATTCATCATCTAAGGCTAGGGAGTCATCTTACATTATAAAACCTTTGGTTTCTGGATGATTGTAGAGTACAGCAGACAAAAATGCTCCCATTGTACTCCTAAGGGACTTCTTGATTCACAGGAAAATAAAACAAGGATACTGATTTTTTTCCCTTTTTTACTCCCCGTCATCCTCTTTTTCTCATTTTTTTCCGCATTCTTTTTATTTTTCTTTTTTTTTTTTTTTTTTCATTTGAAACCACAATCTTCCAGGATACCTTGATTGCAGGAGTGGATCAAACATATTCCAGATTATAGCCTGTGCTTGTTCAGTGCCTGCTTTAATTTCTGAAGAATTTGACAGTTATGATATATATAGGCTTCCAAATGTCTAGGAAGATTGGAAACTGTGCTCTCTGTATTGATTGCTTTGGACAGAGATGGAAAACAGAGTTGGCTGTAGCTGTTGTGTAGTGAAAGGGTGAAAAACACAGGAAACAGTGTTTTTTGACACAACTCTTAGGTTCACTGAAGGGTAATGAAAGAGATTTTATATCAGTTGCAATAAAATATGTAGTTTCAACAGTCATCCTGCAAAATATGAGATGATTGCTGTCATCTTTGCTAACTATGTGTTTAATCTATTTCTTTGGATTCTTTGTATTTATAGGGAAGATCACACAGAAAACTGGCAAAGCAGACTTTGATGAGTTGAGTCTAAGGAGTAGTTGCTTTTAGCTTTTGTCAGTCTGTTAACCACTACTTTGATGATTCTGCTAAAGCATTGTAAAGTTTTTGAAAAAGTGTTTCAAGGAACTACAATCCTGTTCAGGTAGTATAGTGTGTAAAAATTTAAGGATTTATGCTTTACAGTGAGCAGGGGCTCACGTAGTTACCCAGGTGTGAAAATAGAATACCCAGACTAAAGTCAGTAGAGTAGGAGATATGGATTTGCATCAGTTAAGGTATCTACTGGAGGGCTCCACCTAAATCCTTAAACTGCTGCTTGCATGTAATTGACTACATCTTCTTTAGTGGCATAATATTCTTGGGCTAGAACACACATCCACAGTACAGAAACGTAGGGATTAATATCTTGTTTTCTTGATTTAATTCACCTTTTTTTTTTTTTTTTTTTTTTTTTTACTTTTTTTTCCCACCTTT
>VZRZ01003667.1:19139-31600 GCA_013398175.1 Climacteris rufus | reverse complement strand
CCCCCCGATTTCCTGGAGTTAATCACATGTGATGACTTTTTGATATTTTTCTACATATCTCGCACATTATAACATCTACAATACAATCTTATTCATTAATCTGATCAAAGACAATAGCTTATGTGTATAGATAGCGTAATAAACATAAATAAATGCACCTAGTAAAATAATGCACCTAGTGACTGTCTTTTCTTTTAAAATTTTTTTATTAGTGAAGCTGTAGCAAGTTTTCTCCTTGAATGTAACTAATTTGGTAGAATTTTTAAATTTATTTAAAACTCCAGATGTATGAGTATTAAGTAGTTTCACTGCTGTCCCAAAATAGAGTCAAATGAATTATTTTAAAGAAGGACACCAAGGGAATTTAATTTTTTTTAAATTATATATATGTAACTTTTTGTATATCTGTGGATATTATTTTTCAGGTAAGCAACCAACTGGATGTCAGGCTAACTCTTCATCCTATTCTGATAGTTTTTCCTCTCTCTTTAAGATAAAGCAGTGGGCACAGCACTTCATTCAGGAGACTATAGTAGAACTGATAATCAATTCTATCTGTGATATATTATGATAAAGACATAAATATTTTTGTTCCCTTGTTGCTGTGATCCTCTTGTATTTGTTTTATGCATACCCACATGAATCTAATTCTATGTCTGGACACAATGGAACACAGTAGAAGTAGGGATTACTGCCAAGAAAATGGTATTCACATCCTGTGGAATGGTCTGACAACTAGAAATATTGTCCCAGTCAGAAGTTAAGGCTCATAACAAATATTTTGCATTAAACATATTTTGAAATGTTTTTACTTCCATAATAGCGGTGTGTAGATACTGTTGGGTTCAGTTAATTTTAGGAAGTGGTAAGGGGGAGGCACACATGTCTGTTATAAGTCAGCCAAAGAACTTCCCTCCAGTCTCAATAAGAGAACAGAAAGACAGAGCGAGAGAAAGAGTAAATGAAGCCTCCAATATTGTCTTTGTTGTGTCAGCTATTGCTAGGAAGTGCTGAAGTTGGCCTGTCTGCGGCTCAGTTCCCAGGGAGCCTACATGGATGTATTAGATTGCATAGCTAATTTTCCAACAGCTAAACATGAGAGACACACTTCTCTGAACTGGTAGCTCTCTGGATGAAGCTGAGGGAAAAAGAAGGTGAAGTCAGTCTGTGCTTGGGAGGAATGCTTGCCTCTCTTTGAAAGCATTTCTCATCTGTGGGAGCACAGCCAAATATTTCTGCATCCACACTGATGGAAGACCATGAGATCAAAGCAAAGCCTACAAAGTGTTGGTGTTTTTCCCAAAGAAGCATTGGAGATGCTGACAATGAGCTGGTGTCTCAGGGGCCTTTGTTAATTAGTCTCCATTGAGGCTTGTCTGACACTCCAGCTCATGTTACTGTAGTTTTCTATGCTTATCAATGTAAGTACTTAATTGCTGGTGTCAAAAGGAGACAAAATAAAACTGCTGCTACAGATAATTTTTGTCATACTGTTTCTCAGTAGTTATTTGAGACTCGTGTAGGTTTATGTTATTGTGAAAAGCTCTTCCAATGTACTGTTCACAATATAGAATTTGCGTTATTTATAGATCACGCTATTGGTATAACTCTATGGCACTTATATATTATTGTATGTCAGTTATGTATTTTTGTAAATGTATCATAAAGTACAATATTTTATCAATGACAGGTACTCACATGGGGTAAAATTAAAACTCATTAATTCTCTTGATTACTTCTCAAACCCTCTAAACTGTCAAGAAATAGTTTTAAGACAGTCTTCCATCAGTGGCGAGTTTTCTGACTGTGACTGTGACAGTGACTTTCAAAGTCTTTTATGTCTCACAGCAGTCATAACTAGACAAAACAGCTAAAGTTTTCTGAACTTTAAGACTGTGTGCACTCCATGATTCTAAAATAAACTGAAGAAAGAGAGTAAATTATTTTATGCATAAGAAAATATATATTATTGGTTGCTATATTTAGTTATTATGTCCCACAAAGCTGGAAATAGTGGGAAAATTTGTAGCCTAGTTTTGCTCTGTTAGTGATGTCTTCATTGTACAATGTTCTTCTCAGGAACCCTCCTACAG
The DNA here is from genome assembly GCA_013398175.1 of Climacteris rufus. Lineage (NCBI taxonomy): Eukaryota > Metazoa > Chordata > Aves > Passeriformes > Climacteridae > Climacteris > Climacteris rufus. Next base: position 29,507 of record VZRZ01003667.1, on the reverse strand, counting down.
GTTGTCTCTCTAAACCTTGCTGTGCTTCATTCTGTGGGTTTTCAGAAAGTGCTTTCAGAGGCTAACATTTGGGTATCTGTGCATGATTTAGTATTGAAGTTTCTGAGATTCTTAGAGTGCCAAAAATTGTACTGGTGTTTCCATGTCAGAAAATAAACTCCACACTGAATACTCTAGAAGATTAATGCATTTAAAGAGAATTAATGAGATTTCTCAGAATTTCTCTATTACTGTAGTCTCCTATGATAAATTGTACAAGCAAAGGAATGAAATATATGTTTACAATGATCTCAGCTGGAGCCTTGGCTCATAGTGATCTGGTTTTCCCCCCCTTTAGTTCCCCAGCTGGTTGATTTCTTTAAGCTGCTGTGTATGTTAATGTATTAACCAACACCTCTTTCTTAGAATTAAAGTAAAGGTAAACTTGATCCTGATGCGTGAATTGAATAATATCACAGGAAAAAAAGATGAATGCCCTGTCACTTAACTTACTAAATAGAAAATTTCAGAGGTAAAGGTGAGGTTCATGGACTGAAAAATAAAAAACCCCCAACATTTCCTACTAATCCAATTTAATAGAATAATAGTCTAGTCGTATAGATATAAATGCTGAGATTTTTATTAAATCTATTTTTTTAGAACTTCATAGATCTGCATTCTGGAAGTTCACTCTATATTTGGACTTTGACAACTTTCTCACAATTTCCTCTATTTCTTTTCTCCAATTATATAATTTTTTCCCTCTTAATAATATGCATCAAACATGAAATACAAAATTTTCAGCATGAATCTTCTTTGTCAATTTATGTAAAAAATACTGATATTTACAAATAATGTATAGACTAAATGATCAAACATCCTATTTGAAATGACATGACACATTATTTTGAAGTATTCCTGTCCCTTTTTTATATTTATAAAGACAATAGTATTTCACAGCCATTCCTTACTAAATGTTTTACTAGTGTCTATTTGTCTTATTTAGACTCTCTTTCTAGCTCCCAGACGTAAATAGGTTTCTAGTCAGATCAGTTTGTAACTCAGCTTAATTGCATCACTAATTTGGGTAGCATTTGGTAGAGAAATTGGCATACTCTAGCCACCATAATCTACTGAAGAGCAGGCAGGCTTGAAGCTGATTTTTTTTTAAGTAACATACAAACATCTTTCCCTTTGGAAAGATTTTTTTTTTCTTGAATATCATAGTTATGTTTTTCTTGTTTTCCCAGCTGTCTGTTTTCTTTGGGTGTTATTTTAAACAGTGGATTTATTTTTGTTGCTCCACCATATGTTTTTTTTTTATTTTTTTTGTGCCTATACACTTATTCATGCTTTTTCTTTCTGAAACCCTTTCACCTCTATCATCCCTGAGACTGGCTGGTAAGTAAAAAGCAGTTTATTGACAGTACATGTGATACCTTTTGACTTCCTTAAGAAGTACTTTTTTCTTAGGTTTCAGTCTAGCTTTTATGGTGGAAACCCATCCTAAGATTCACTTGGATTATCCATTTTCTATTTTTATGTTTGCTCTAGTTACTGTATGTTCAGGTTAGGTGAATAAGAAATTGCAGCTCTAGATGTGTAGAAGCAGTGAGCGGTCACTAAGAGTGATTGAGTATGTTTACACACACATAAACATACACATACACAGAACTTACCCCACTCCCCTGCTGTTCTTTTGAATACTGCTTATTTTATGATAAAAACAATTAGCAATGCTTGGCATGCCTAGATTCCCAGTCCTCTCTTTATCTTTATTCTTCATATGGAACGTAGTATCTGCAGGGCCCTGCTAGCTCTAAGATGTGGATGACATAATAATGAAAAAAACCAAAACCCAATTAAAAAAAACAGTTTTATTTTAGAAAGGATTTTAAACTATAAATATATATTCCATTTCACTGTTCCTCCTTCCCAGACAACATTTCAGCTATCTGTTAGACCTTTGACATATCATTTCCACACACTGGAGAAAAAGATGCTCGGGTTGGAGGAGAAAAAGAATCCCAAAGCAAATTACTTGCATTATTTTTCTGCAAGTATTGCTCAGGATGCCCTTCACTACAAGGTTTTAAGTTTGTTTGTTGGTTTTTTCATTTGTTTGTGGTTATTTTCCTTACAATGTTTATTACAGATTCCCAAAGGCCCTTTCATAAATTCATCACAGGTAAAACAAACTTGCTGTTCACATATGGCAAGGCTCTCTTCATTCTGACATGTATTTAGCCAGGTTTTGTTTTATTTTCTTATAACTTAAATCTCTTTCACAGCCTTGCTAACGAATAATTTTCTCTTTGAAGATATATAGTCACAATTTCTGTTGCACCTGACTTCTCTGACCTCCAGGTCCCTCTCATTCTCATCATGTTCAGAGGTGCTGCCAACTCTTCTTTTCCATCCTCACTCTTTATAGAGAGGCAAAAGACAGTGCCAAAACTCTGCCTAAAGAACGTTTCTGACAGAGATAAACACTGGCTGTTGCATTACTCCATTGTTTTTTTTAAACAGGTTACCTCTGCTGGAGAGCTCAGAAGCTGACTGGGAAATATTGAAAGGAATAATGATTCTGTCAGAGTCTGTCTGGTGTAAGGAGGTAGCGCAAAAAAAAGGTCTCACTCTTGCATATTTTTTCTAACCCAGTGGTAATACCCCTTCTGACCTAATCAAATCCAGAACTCACACTAAATCACTCTACAAAGAACATGATTTAAGGAAAAATTTCAAGATAGACTAATAAGATATTTTATAATCTTTAAAAATCATGTACACGTTCATTATTGTAAGAAGAAAAAAAGACATGGGAATATATGCTGTAATTACTTGCAATTGGCAATTTACATGTCACTAATCTACTATGAATTCATTTGGCTGTAGTGCAAGGTCTTGACATTTTCATGTACAAAATCAACACTTTGGCAGGTGAATTTAATGTATCTATTTGCAGCTGCCTTCTTTCCTAAAACACTTAGTGATAGGATATTATGGCAGCATTCCTACAAGTTTCACCAAAGGATGCCACAAAGAGATGGTGTCGTGAGTGCACGTAAATTTCTGTTCCGTTTTGACATATGAGAAAGAGATTGTTAAAAATTTTAATCATGTCTGAAGATATAGCTTCAATTTATTCTCATTTCTATAATTTGCTATTCTGGATTTTTTCCTTTTGTAATTTTATTCTGATTTTGTTTAGCAATTTGTTTTTTTCACAATGAAGTCGCTAACCGTATTAGATGTTCTAGATGCAGATTTAAGTCTGTTCAATGTGTTTTAGATTCACACATTGTCCTATTTCTATCAAAGTGTGGTTATGCATATGAGAGGCTAATCTGTCCATGTTTCTATTCATGACTGCCTCCAGGAAATTTCCTTTACTGGAATGAAGATATTTCAAGCAGTGAGAAATTGGAAGCTTATGACCCATATGGCATTCCTCTTGGGTCAAAAGCCCAAATACTCTTACCAGCTGATGTGACAAGGAAAGACGGCAGTGAAAATATTTACAGTGAAAATGAACAGGAATTATTTCCCTGCTTGCTGTTGCTTTGTGCATTTGTTGCTTCCTGATTAGTGTTCCTAGCTGCTGAAAGGAGTTGTTTGATTCTGACAATTGCAAGCATGTACATACTTTTATTCCTATTGCTATAAGGAAAATCCTTTCTTTATTTTCCTATTTATTTGTTAGAGTGAGATTTTCTACAATTTCAACATTTTTCTTACTGTCTTCCCAGAAATGAAACAGTAAAAGAAACAGCAAACATCAAATACGATTCTCTGAGGTATGTTTTAGGGCTTACAGTAGTGGATATACATATAGATATGCTGCCACTGGTATGTCCAGGAGCTGTCAGGATAGGGTCCCTATTGTTACAATAGATTTGTTCATATGAGGCAATTTCAGCTTATGCAGGACCTCTGTAAACCTAGTATTAGCACTTACCTGTTTTGGCAATTTCTTAAACAATCCCTCCCAGTCTGCCAGGGAAAAACATTTTCACAAAAAGTATCAATCCCCACCACAGTTTAAGAAAGTTGTCAGATTTTCATATGAACTCTATGCACTCTAATTCAGGTTTTTCAGTAGATGTGGTTAGATGTGACCGTAGCTGTGCTCTGTGATGTCATAAAATGCAGGCATTTCTTTGGTGCAAAGCTTAAAACTATTGATTCCATAGCAGCTGGGAAAAAAGTCAAGACAAAAACTTCAGGGCTGTGAATTCACTTGTAAATTTAACTTGAAGCACTACAAACACTGAAGTACTACTAACAAGCAGTTTTTTCTCCTTGGGACCTTCTCTGTCTTCCACTAAGGATTGTACTGTTTATTACCTAATTTAATAGAAAGAGTGTCATAAATGTGTAAGCATAACAACTATTCACTGTTATTGCCAAATGAGAGCCATGTCTTGACACCCACACAAGCTACTCTAGCTGCTAGTTGTGGCCGGCTCTATACACTTCATTTAATATTGTGTTCCAGGAAACCACTGAGGCTTCATTGACTCAAAAATTTGCCCTGTTAAGTTTCAATGGAATGTGGTAAGAATATCAGTAGGTAGTCCACAGTAGCTCATTTGTGGCATCCTTTAATATGGAAGTATTGCTGGGAATCAAGTAACGTGGCTTTTCACCTCCCTGTTTTCTTCTCAAACTTCTTCCTGATTTATTTTATCATGGTCTTCTAAATAGGTATAAATATGGAATAATAGTTCGGTGACACAGTTTTCACAGTAATCTCCATCATGGAAGAATAAATTCCTTCTGCTTTGTTAGTGACTGTTGTTATAGGCATTAAAAGGGAGTTTTGATGTCCAGGTTAGAAAGGGAATGCATGGGAAGCATAAAAAGTTTGATTCTCCTGATTCACTGGTTATAACACTTAAATCCCAAGACAGCAAGAGTTGCTTCTTGAGGGATAAGTGAATTTAAATAATTTAGGAACCTCACTGTAGTGGAATAGGAGAAAGGATGTTTTTCTTGAATTGCAAGGTGATTCAGTGAGTATTAATAAAATTTGCCCACAGCAAGCCAATGTTTATTTATTTATTTCTATTTGTGAGAAGCTGTGTACTTCAAATTGTTTATCCTGGTTAGGAAAGTTTTGTATTTGTCACTGCGTGTTTGTTTTATCTAATGTTTTATATTATGAGAAAAAAAAATTATTACTTCTGATTCATGCACTGATGGACATTCCAAGTTTATGTGAAATGGTAGAAGCAACCTCAAAGATGCAGACTTTCTTTCTGGGTTATGCTGCATGTTTTCAGAATATGCTGGAACTGAGAAAGTCATAATGCCTAAGTGATGATGTGAAGAGCACTTAGAACTTTCTCCTTGTTTTATGAAGATCTAAAAACTATTAAGCAAAGTAAATCAAAGAGAGAGTGCAGAAATTCAGAAACGCACTTAACAGGAAGCCTTTTTTTTGTGTGTATGTGTAAAGAAGATGCAGTAATTATGCTGTCTTTCATGGTAAACTTTATGTGCAAAACTTTATGTGCAAAAGTGCTTAAACATAGTGGAAGCAATGTATATTCCTTAGAATGTCCTGAAATGACATACAGAACAAGTCAGAAACACATGAAATGGAATCAGGTAAACTATTGCCTTTACAGGCTAACAGAATACCGCAAAAGTACTTTAAAATGGAACAGGGACCACTTTTTAATTCCTCTTTCCTATATACAAAATGAGAACTGGAAACAACAGGATATTCTTTTCCATATGTCTTCTGCTAGGGGTGAACAATATTGTATATTGGATACAAAATAATACCTGTTTTAATGGAGATTATGGTGATTTCTTGGGTGCTCAGAAAATTTATCTAAAATATGGCAGCATAACATAAGCCTTTACTCCTTTTCAGAACATTTCTATACATTTCTAAAGTTCTGAAGGTTGCTCAAAAGTTCTTAAGAACAACTGGCATTCTCAGTTCTCAGACTGGCATTCAGTTCTCAGACTGAAAATATTGTGAATTTTTAGTGGCTTGGAACCTAAAAGTGTGGATTTTGTTTTGTTTGAGTTTTTGTGTGTGTGTGTTTTATTTTGGGGGGTTTATTTGTTGGAGGTTTTCTTTGGTTGGTTGGATGGTTGTTTTTTTTGGTTATTTTGTTTCTTTTTGGTGAGGGTGGATTTTTTTTTTTTTATTTTTTTTTCCCTGGCGTTCCACATTGGTAGAATTCTATCTGGCTTGTAAAACCACTGTTTCCAAAGTGCTTCCAAGGAGACATGTATCACAATGTGTCCCTTGGAGATCAAATACTTTCTCTATTTTCTCTATTTTCTCTATTCTCTATTTTCTCTAAAACCTGAGAAGTCTTCTAGGCAACTTTGCAGATGTTATCAAGAAACAAGGACATATTTCACTACTAAGTACAGTCTTGTCTACATATTTTTGGGTACCTCTAATACCTCAGAAAAACCTGAAAGATGAAATTTAAGAACATAGTGTGCAAGATCAAGTACCTGTGGACAAATAGCAAAACCAAAAAAACCAACCTACCCCCAAACCAAAAAAACCCTGAAACCGAAAAATATGTAACTATGGATACATCAATACAATATGACAGAGCAGAATGACTAATGTTATGTTGTCACTATAAAGCTGCCATGAAAGAGGGAAATGTAGTGTGAGAAGTTACCAGGTAAATATTTCTTGGTGAAATCATCAATGGTTTTGCAGGAAGGAGTGATAAGAGCTCATCTGAACTATTCTTTACATGACAGGCAGTAAATGTTTTAAAAAAGGGAAAGTCAACCTTCAAAAAGTGTGCAAAATTAATTTCAGGAAGACTATTTCAATATGCTATCTCAAAGCGGACTGAAAACTCACATGATTCAGCAATAGCAAAATGAGAAGAAATGTAATTGTTCTCTACTAACTGGGAACAATGGCTGCAGATAGAGTTCAATGCTGCTATACAATACTGCTATAAAAAATACAAGCTTGAAATAAATTAATTTAACATAGGAATAAACTTATGAGTATTAATCTTCAGAGAATTTTAGTAGTTTGACCAGTTTTTAAATAACACTTGTTTATTGTTTAAAAGATTTCATTCGGAACTCCATCACGCAAATAGAAGGGATAGTACCTGATGATCTGCAATTACACTTCATAACTATGAACTTTCTACTTTCTTTTAAAGGTTCTTAAACAGTCCCAGAAATGTCACTGCCCAACATTAAAATGTAGTGACATACACACTTTACCAAACATTTGTACTGGTACACTCTTATAAGCACACATTCTAGTCTGTGTAAGACACATTCTAATTAAATTCTGATGAGAGTTCTCTTCAATTACTTTTATTTCTGTTCCAGTTTTAATTCCAGCAGTTTACCTACAACTTCCTATGCCCCCTCTGTGATGTCGCTTCAGAGCTCATACAGCTGTTCCTGTATCACTCAGAATGTCTGTGCTTGTGAGGTCAGATCTAGCATTGCAGAGGTAATAAAGCTTGACCAGAGGTTTAGCCAACTTTTATAAAGTTTAATAAAGTCTTGGCAAAGAATCAGTCCCCAGTTCTTCTGTTCTATTCCAGATAATTTTGAAAACGATAGCCAGGGATTTCAAAATGCTTCTCAAAGGGGGTAGCTTCTACTTCATGCGTTGTTTTTTTTTAATGTAAATGCAGTAGGAAAACCAGAAGATAGCTTGTTCAACATCACACAGCAGATTCATAGGAAAGTTGTGTATAGTTACCAGGAGTACTAGTCTGACATTCGAGTATTCAGACTGCACTGTCTTTAGTGGTTTGAGTTAATATATTTTTTATACTTACTCACAGTATTCTGCAATATCAAAGAATTAAATCAGGCAACTTCATGCATTTTGCAAAGATCAATTAGAAACAAGCATTTTGCCGGAGCCTAGAGATGGAATTTTTGCCTGAAATACTAAACCAAGAATTTGTTACAGAGCTATGCTTTTGTGCAAAAGGACAGACTAGGCTACACAATCTCCCCTAAAATTCAGGTTTGTGGCATCTAAATTACAGTATGTTGATTCTTCTTTTCTTTTGTGCTAAATGTATGAAAAATTTGCAGCTTAACCTTTCAGTAACACCAAAGAATAATGATACAAATAATATAAGTAATATAAGATCATCAATAAATCTTGTGAGATAATAAAAATTATATTAATGAAATAAGAAGGAATTGAAGAAATTATATGAACTCATGCTTACATGACATTTCAGTGCCCTTTGAAGAGCATATCAAAGATGCCTTGGGTAAATAATATGTGCTAAATGACCACTTAAGGTTTCTTCAAGTACATCATAGGACAACATTATAATATTATATATATATATATATATAAAAAATATTATATATAGTATATAGTATATAGTATAGAATATATATAATAGATAATAGATAATANATCTATATTATAATAATATATAATGTTATAGATATACGGATATACATACATATACACACACACACACATTTATATATATTTATTTAGAAATCCCATTCTCCTGTAAACTCACATTTCAGTTAGAGAATTGCATTCTGCATTTTTCCACTGGAAGATAATGTATTTTAGACCATTCAGTAGAAACAGAGAAATATTTCAATAGCCTAAATGAAAAAATTACCAAGTAATTATTGGCAAGCTGATTACAGGCTGCAGAATTAAAGAGAATTTTTGAAACATTAGTAGCCTTATAGAAATAAGGAAAATAGATGGATTTATTTCTGTCTAGGTTACCTTTTCATAACAGCAAAACTAAATTGACCTTGACAGGAAGTAAGCATTGAAAATAACACACTTCACAGTGTTCCAAGTAAAGAAGAAACATCACTGGTTCTCCCACTACAATTTTTAATTTTGTTTTACAGCACTTCATCACACAATGTTTAAAAGGAGAGGTTTTTATATCGTGAGAGAAGACAGTGGTTTATAGCTTACTTTTACTGCTATTAAGATTAATCTATCACTCATTCTGTCGATTGTATTTGACAAGAAGCTTCTTACACTTGAACTTTGTCAAGTGGTGACAGATAATTATGCTTGTTTGTGCTATTTCCTACTTTGCAGAGGCTTCACTAGGAAGTATCTCATTATAAATCACCAGCATTAGGTATTATTTTTGTACGACATAGGTTTAAAAAGGGGAAAAAAACTTCCAGCAGCAACCAAACTTGTTGATGAATGTGAAAAGGATGAAAGGAAAAATAGCTTTATAACATCACATTGAAATGGTGGCAAACGTTATTTCCTGGAGAGACAGGAAATAGCAATTTTTTTGAAGCAGAAATATACTGGAAATAGAATACCTACTTTTCCCATTTCTTGACTTGTGCTCCCATCAAAATTGCGGAGATAATGCACATGACACATTAGGTACAATTTAAGCACCATAAAGTAGCACATCTGAAAATAGTATTATTTTTGTGGAAAATAGTTAGGGACCCATGTGGCAAAGCAATGCATTATTTTTGGTGTACCTAATTCTAAAGAATGCAGATATGTTTGGATTTGTGAAATTCTTTGTTTAGAGCCAAGTGTCTCCAACTCCCAAAATGACTTTGCAGGGAATCTACTCCAAATCCACAGGGCCTATTGTCATTCCTCCAGCCGACTTCAGCCTTGTTTTGATCAGTCATTCAGCAGTGAGAGTAATCTCTGTGTCCATTCAATTTTTTTCACAATTTGCCAGCAATATCATCACAAAAACTGGCTGTAATCATATTTCTTTCCTTTCCACTTTGCCAAGCAAATAAAGGGTTCATACGCTCTCTGTCTGTTTAAAGAACACTACAATATAGGAAGAATGGTTTGCATCCCTTCTCTTTTGGCATGAGTGGCTAGACAGAGTCATAAAGGAAAGGTTTTATGAAGGGAAAACTACCAAAATTATTCTCTTGCTGGTTTTGCTTTAAATTAGTTTAATATTATTTTGTGAAAGATGGCTTTAAAACACTGCATATTTTAAAAGGAAAAATTAATATTGAAAATATTTCATTCATGTTTTGGACATAACTTGGGAGATAGTCCATGTATTATATTCAAAATAATGTACATTTTTTACAGTGTGAATGTCAGTCCTTTGGTATGTGAAGACGTGTAACATTTATGTGAAATATAAAAAAAAAATCCATTCTTCTATCAAAATATCTACAAGGGAGAGTTTGCTGTTGTCCCATTATTCAACCATTCTCTGACTTTGGAGAGGCTCAGTCTGTTCCTCAGAGAGATTGTAGGGTCTCAAGACAGTTACTGAAACAACTCATTAAGGTTAATTTACAGATAAATTTCCTACCTCATGCATGAAAGTTAATTTACAGAGAAATAGACTATTTTAAGCCTTGCTGCTTAGTTGTAAAATCTGTTGGCTGATTTCTCTTTTAGCCTTC
>VZRZ01003667.1:258-19094 GCA_013398175.1 Climacteris rufus | reverse complement strand
TTTTTTTTTTTTTTTTGTGACTCTACAGCTTGTAACAAAATAAATACAGAAATATCCACGTTTTACATTAATTGACATTATCTAGGATGTAGTTTATCTCATGTATTGTAAGCTGCTTCAGAGTACACACAATGCATGCAGGGATATCTTAGTCACTAAACATGAATATAAGAGCCTTGTCATTAAAATTATACATATCCCTACAGAAGAATTGCTCTGAAAGAGCAGACTTAGTGACTGATTTGACACTGACTGAACATAGATCACACACTGATGTACAAAACCTTGCAATACTCTGACCTGCCATAATGCAATTGTGAATTACCTGCTTTAAGACTTTCAACATAGAAAAGGTAGAAAGGTATAGATCTACATAATTTCATGTGAACACACCTATATGAACAGAATCTTGAATAATTCCTGGTTTTATCATAAAAGATTTCCCAGTTATTGAAATAATAGCTTGTCATTGTCATGTCCAGATGCTTACTAAGAAAATGAAATCATTTTATTACTCCCATAAATTGTTTAGAAAATCTCTCCTGACATATCCAATGATAAGCATAAGGTTGTGTGAAATATTGCTACTAGGTCACTTTTCATTTTTCAGATATGGGGTGTTAATTGGAGTTTAGAATACAGTATGACTCTGTTCAAGCTTCTTAGACGAATTTCTGTAGTTGTTGAAAAGGAATTATTTTGATGACTTACACTAGAGTAACTTGTTAATCTGCTGGCAAAGATCTGATAAGTTTTTTTGGGTTTATAGAAGGTAGAATGACATTTCGTTTCTGTACATTTGATCTAAAATTTGAAGAGCATCACACTCTTTTGCAGCTTGAATAACCTCTCTTAGCTGACACAGTGTCATTCTGAAGGTGAATAACAAGTGTAAGATCTTTCACAATACAATTGCTACTGAGATTTAGCACACATGGTCAGCTACTACTCATGGATTTGTAGAAGCTTCACTCTTTCTGTCACAGTGCAACAACCATGTCTTGAAATATTATTATAATTTTATTGTATTTTCTGATATTACCTCCAAGGGATGAAAGCCCTCTAAAAATAACCAGGTGTAATGAAGAAGGTAAGAATAGAAATTCCCCAAATTATTCCCTCTGGTAATTTATGTAAGATTCTCTGTAGACTGTGCATTCTGTGAATTAGAAAAGAAAAGCCAATGGCTCAGCAACTTCTCTACCTTTTTTTTTTTTTTTAATTTTTTTATGATACATATTTTCGGCTCTCTGGATTAATAAGACTCTCTTGTTGTAAACACCAGATTATCACCTGATACGAATATTCCTTGATCCTGTAAAATTTGCTCTCTTTTGCTACTCTTCTAACATTATATCTTTTGGATCATGCCCCACTAAACTTTTCTCTAAATACTGAATATTTAGGAGAAAGCTGTAAGAACTAAAATTCCTTGGCATGAAATATTTAGTCTCTCTTGCAGGAATGAATTTTAGAATAGCCTCTAAATAATAGTCTCAATAATTATTCTGCTTCTTTGGTCATCCTCCTAATATCCCCATAAGGTAATGTAGGCAAACATATAAAGAAATGGACATGAAGAACCCAACAAAACTATGTGCCTCTTCTGCCTCTTTAGAAATATCAGATCAAAAAGACTTGAGTGAGTACCAAAGGATATCCAATGACTGTTTTCATCACTAAATTATTCCACAGTGGTCTTCACTACATCTGTCATGGGTTTGGATTATTTTCTATTTTTTCTTCTTTTAAGGGAATTTTCTCGAATCTGTTATCTGACAAGGAAACCTGAGAGAGGAGAGGGAGCTGCCCAGGAGTTGAAATGGCTGATACTTAAGAAGACAAAAGATGTAGCCAAAGCCTTAACGACTCTGGGTGGGGATGGGGAAGTAGTGGGGTGATGCTGGCTGCGCAGAAAGAAGAGCCAGAGACAGCTGTGTTCAGGTTCAAAGGAAAGGAAGGAAGGGGCACAAGACCCACCTTCGTTATTTTTTATACCCATTTGGAAATTACTACTCATTGGAGGAAATCAGTTCTTCCTCCTTCAACTACAGTGGTCAAAGGAAATGTCCATCAAAGGTCTGTGTCCATGAGAAAGGAATGCATATGATAAGATAGAGTTACAATAACATGGCTATGTTTACAGAAAAGTAACCTTGAAAACTAGCTACCAGGGAATAACAACTTTCAGCAGCAAAGAGCAAGGCAACAGTGGGGTTTTCAGGAGTTTCTTAGCTGGGTGTGAACAGTCTTTGCCCAGGCTTTTGGAGGAGAGAAAGTGTGGGGGTTTGGAGCTGAACTGCGTTCTGTCCAGGGGACTCTCTGCTGCTGCTGTGGAACGACTGCTTGCTGCTTTCCCTTACCACCGGTAAGCCATTGCTTGCAGGAGCGGCCCGTGGGCTGGGACTTTCCAACACCCACCGTCGCCAGGAGAGAGCTCATTAACACCTCTGNAGAGAGCTCCTTAACACCTCTGTGAGTGCCTCAGGGAAAATCGGGCCCCCCATCTCGTCCCTCTCACCGGAGGGAGCATCTCCCGGCTGCTGACTGGAACTTTCAACTGCTGCCATCGCCAGGATACTGCTCGGGACATGTGAGAGCCAGGGGTAACTCAAAACCACCCCCCTCCAGTTTCTCTCCCTCACCGAGGACACCATTCCTCCCCGAGGACGCCCAGGGTTTGGCATTGGCGACCTCTGCAGCCGCCTGAGCCCACAGCGCCCCTGCAGCCGCGGGGGAGCCACTGCAGCTGCTCGGCCTCAGCACGAGCCCACAGTGACTCCTGCCAGCTGTTCCCATAACGGCACCAAAGGGGAAACTGCTTCATAAGCAACCGAGGACTGTTACTGGGTTTCTGTTTGTTATTGTTATTGTTGGTTTATCTCATTATATATATCCTAATAAAGAACTGTTGTTCCTTTACCTGAAGGCTTTGCCTGAAAGCCCTTTAATTTGAAGGTTATAATAATTTGGAGGGAGGGGGGTCATATTCTCCACTCCAGGGAAGGTCCTGCATTTTTTTTTTTTCCCTTGCCAGACACCTGTCATTTTTAAACCAGAACAACATCCATGACCCTCTTTCCTCCTGCCCTCTAGATAAAGCGTCCATAAGGCATGTTTGGGAGATAAGCCTGAAGCAAGCCTTAGAGAAGAGAAGGTACTCTCTAAAATCAAGACTGAGAAGCAAATCTTTGTTTCAATGGATTAAGTGGATCAACTGTTAGTTGCAGGTTTGGTCCAAGTTAAGACCTTAAGACAGGCTGCTCACTTGGAAACACATCTACAAACTGCTGACGTGCTTTAAGATACCAAAATCAATTGAATTCTTTCATGATCAACACTGGGAGATTTAATTTTTGCAGTGTCTTTTTATATTCAGATCTATCCACAGTCTATACAAATCAAGGTAATAATTGTAGTTAATGACACAAAGATTTCCTTGGGTTTTTCGTCTCTACTATTTTTGCCATTGGTTTATTCCTGTTAATCATTTTCAGCCTTTTTGAATCCAGTCCCAGGAATATCTTGTCAGACAGAACTTGGGAAATGTGTAAAATTCATAAATTTTGTCTAGAACCGTGTCCTACTCATGCCATTTTAAAGAAAAAAATGTCTTAAAGAAGAACTGCTGTCAAACATGGAAGGCTAATGCTGACCCTGCTTCCAGATAACAATGATAATGACACCTAATGACCATTTAGGACAATAACAAGTTTGTATTGATTTGTCAGACAATATATTTCATGTAAATACTTCTGATTATAAGATGACAGTGGATTAGTTCTGGAAAGACATTTTATGAATCTTTCTAGTTTCACAATGCTTAATGTGTTTATTTTTGGAAACCAACTAATGCCATCTGATTTCACAGAGTGGGTCACAAGTTAATTAATAGTCTGTAGAAGTGGCAAATTTAATTAACACTACGGATTTCTTTTACCCAGCAAATATAGTTATGTGGAATTCCCTGATTCAAGAGATAAATGTAAGAAATGTACGTATAGCACAGAAGCAAGGTGGTGAATTATTACATATATTGCTAAACTGTGGCCTATTAAATAATTTTCAAATGGAAATGGAATTTAGGCATACTACATTGAAAATAGACTTCATTATCTATGTTTTAAAATATAACTTTAGTGAATGAGTTCAGTGGTAACTTGAGCCATAAAGCAGAATGGATTCTGCTTTCCAGAAATTCAGAGACAAGAGAAAAAATGCCTTACTTTGCATTATATGCTATATCATAGGGTTGAAACCTCTTATGTGTAAGTAGATTTGAAGAATTTCCTTCTGCTAAAAAAGGAAAAGAGGATTTGTTAGTGATCTTGCAAGAAGGGTCATGACAGACCCAAGTGTGATTTAAACAGCAGTTCTCCATTGTCTTAATCGTGAAATTTTTTCCTCAAATTGATGAAAAAGTATAGAAGGGTTATTTTAATACTCCTGGTAAATAAAGAAGTAAACCTCAAGCTGTAGGATTTGAAACGAATTTTCTACTGAAGACTCATCCTTCTCAAATGAGTGTTATTTACCTTGCATAGGCTTCTTGCCTATAAATTATGGTTGTATGGATAGTCAGATGGAAAGCAAATTCTTTTAAGTATGTAGTACTTTCTTCTGTATTTTAACCTCTCATATGCTTAATCAAATTAGCACTTTGAAACCATGCATTAAATTATTTAATCTAAAATTTAATGATTCAATGTGGCACTGCATATCATGTCAGAGACACAGCAGGGAGCTGCTTTAGCATAATACAGCAGGAAGGATAATAATGCTAATGAGAGCAGGAGAGTGGGAAGAGTTAAAAAGAATGGTTTTATTTTTCTGCAAGTCAATGTTTGGCAGAAAGATATGGGAGGTTAACAAGTAAGTCTGTACTATTGGGAAACTGTAAGGGACTGACAGCAATAAATGATAGTAGGTCAGAAGCCAGATCAACCATGAATTATCATCATACTATCCATTCTTGATCTCCTGTGTCTAAAAGTTCTGATGTCAATTTTTATGGTTATTTCATTAGATCTAGTTCAAACAACAGACAGATGGTGCAACTAGAAATGTTAGATCTCAGTTGTGGTCGTTAACATGAAAACGGCAATGAGTTCTTGAGGACTCAAAATCTGAACTAGAATCTGGAGGAGAGATAGAGATTGCCATTCAAGTGAGATGGGCATGGTCATCAGGTATTGATTCAAAGAAATTAATAACCTTGATCCATTTTTTATGGTAAAAAAAGTGTCATACATCCATTGAACACAACCTATATGTGTACAGTTTTAAGTCACTAACAATGGGAAGCAAATTGTCTTAATTTAACAATGAAAATGGATGAAACAGAATTAGTACTACAGCTTCTTAAATGCATTAACTTGTATTGCTGCCTATAAAATATGTACAAATGAATAGTTACTGCATATTAGACAAAGTTAATCTGCAGTGACTTGCTCAGGAATTTAAGCCCTGGAATTTACAAGCAATTCGAAGGTTGAAGGCTGGTGTCAATACATTGAATTACATGAGTTAAAAGGGGAACTACAGAAAAAGGCTAACGGCCTAATGGCAATGTCAGGTCAGGCAACTGAATGAACAAGTGACATGTTGTTGGATATAAAGCTTGTGTCAAATCCTGTGTCTTGGTAGGAAGAATTGATTTGCAATTAAAGAAGAGTTAGAGGCAGAATTTGAGTTGTAAATGTCCTGTAAATTGATTGTGTTGATTGGGACAAAACTCAAAAAGTCTATTTGTGGCCCATGTGCAAAAATATTTCTGAGGTAAAATGTGACAAAGATTCCATTAGATTCCAGAAGAAAGGAATATGCTATTAGATAATCAACAGAATATACTCAAAACTTGAGAGAAATGGCTACAGATCTTATCATAATAATATTTTGCACTATATCTGGGAAAAAAAAAGGATTCAAAAGGTACTCAGATATTGCCATTATATCTGCTGGTGAAAACCTCATATCTTTATCTAGAAGAATTGCCTCTGGACACACCTTCAAATAGGAGCTTTGCAGTTCCCTCGAGATGCCTAAAGGAAATTACAGACAGGAAAATTTCTTTAGGGTGAGGTGAATTATTATCAATCTTGTCACCTTGTCGAAGGCACTGAAAAGACCCTACAGAGTCATGCTGGTTATTATTTCACTGCGACACTTCTACTTGAAATGAAATTTGTTTCTGAAGTACAAACAAACATGTGTATGTACAGCTAACTATACTTTTCTACCTGAGCTATTAGTCAACCCTGCTTCAGGCAACTTGATCTCTTTTCTTCACACTTTGTGGAGGTATTTTATTCCCTCTGTGTTAATTGTTCTCATTGGCCCGAGGCAGAAATAAACACAGGTCTGGAAGGAAAGATAATTATCATAATTATTTACATTCTGTGAGTGTGACCAGCTGATCTCTTGCATATTACAGTTTTCCAGATGTTCTACCAGTTGTTCTGCCAGGACTCAATTGACAAATCCTTGTGCAACATTTGATCTAATAATATGAAATATATTATTTATACAACTTACAACTACATATTTTTTTCAGTGGGTTTTCACTCAGGCTGCTACCATAATCACTTTTTAGAGCATGCTGAGAACACTGAAAGGAGTTAGAGGTTAGAATAAGTTTAATTTAACACAATCTATAAAAGAAAATCTTATGAACAAGGATAACTTAGAGGCTGTAGTAAGGTAGAAAGGCATTGGAAAAAACCCTTCCCTCTCCTACTGGATCCTTGAAAAGCTCTTGAAAATGGTTGCATCCATTTTACTACATCAGTATTTTTGAAAAATCACTTTTCTGATAATGTTAAGTCAGACCATATGTCTCGGTTTTGAAAGACAGGTGTCTGCTAAGAGAGGTTGAACCCTCCCTTAGGACAGAGAACGTGATTTTTCCCCTCCCTCCGAATTATTTAATTTTGAAATCAAGGGCTCTCAGGCAAAGATACGGGAAAAGGAATTACAGTTCTTTACTAGTATTTATGAACAAGTAATAACAACAATAACAACTATAAATAGAACTAGGAACTAATAATAAATAACTTTCCCGTGTGGTGTAATCACAGTAGAAAAAAACAAACAGCAGGGGGCGCTGCTGAACTCCCGGTTGGGCAGGGCAGTTGCGATGACTCCCGAGCGGCTGCAGGTGGCGCTGTGGTGCAGGGTCAGGTCAGCCTCAGGCAGCTGGTAATGGCGGACAGGCTGGAGAGCAGCCAGGCAGCCCAGAGTGGCAACAACAGGGCGGCAGGGCAGGAACCAGTCCTCTTCTTCCTTTTTTCCGGCTAACTGCTAGATGGCAAGGACTTCTACAGTTACAATTGATTCTGGGGTCCCAGACGGCAGAGGGGCAGGCGGCAGAGGCAACCGGACTCTCTAGCAAAACGCTGCAGCCTCCTGCGGCAAGGGGGGGGAGGGGGGGGGAGCAGGCGGCAGAGGGAGAGCAGGCAGCAAAGGCAGCCGAACTCTCTCAGTAACTGCTGCGAGAAAACGCAGGCCGGGGAGACGTGCCTCTTCCCAGTATCGAAAAAGGTTAAATTAAAGCTCACCCCACCCGGAGAGAGAAAGCAGGACACAGCTGGATCTTCCTCCGGTTACAGCCCAAAAGCCAGAGAGCAGCCTCTCCTTTTTCTCTTCGCCCGATGAGAGAGAGAGTGAGCCTTCACTTCCCGGCCGGTTCAGCTCTTCCCTCACCTGTCTCCACCCAAGTACACTCTTTTGTCTTTCACAAAAGAGCTGATAGCCTTAATCGTCCGCCTATCTGTTACTTAGTAACAGTGATGGAGAAAAAATTCCAAGACATCTCCCAACCTCTGACACCATATGTCTAGTCTCTGCCTTTTTTTGGAGTCTCTCAGTCCATATTGTGCTGGAGAATTCTATCTTGCCTGTTCTCAGCTTTCATTGTTTTCCGGGAAAGAGCCATGTCTTCCAGAAGAGATCTTCTCCAATTGAACCACATGCCCTTCAGTGAAGACAAACAAGAAGACACCTTTACTTTTTCTGCCCACTTGACTATTTTTAAGGACACAATCTACAGTCTTTAGTAACAAACAAAAGAATTGTGCTACTGGCTGGCTATACCAGCCAGGAGGCTTACAAAAGATAACTGCTAATGTCGTTCCCTGTGCTCTGACAGAAAAGTTTGATATTTTAATATCTTTCAGCATCTAAATGTCTTTCTCGGATATGTTTTTGATGGGTTAATAGAATTTATTAGAGAAGGAAAGTGACAGACAGAGAGGTAGCCAAATTCCTGCCTTAGAGAGTCTGGAACAGCATAATGAAGATAGAATTATTAAGCTAACCTCATATTTATCTTCTATATCTTAAATACTTCTATTCATATCTATTGCTATTGTCCTACTGCTATTGCTGCAATGCATTTTCTTCAGACTTTGCTCTCTTAATTCTCTTTGGCTTTATATATTGCATATTTTTCTATTATAAAACTGTCATTAAAGTTTTGCTGTGCTTAGTAAAAGAAACCCTGATCTGTACATACACATACATTAGTTATCTTCACACCAGTTAGCCACATATGGCTACAACATAAACGCCTCTTTTGGTTTATACCTGAGTCATTCAATTCACTTTTTATATACAAGACTGCATGCATTCACAAGGAATAATTACTAAGTTTCTTTTTCTGTATGGAAGCAGTATGTATTTTTTTCTCTCAAGTCACTCTGCTATGAATAATCAGTCCATTTTGCTCACATAAATTACAAATTTTTTTTTCATTCTTTTTAGTGTAACTCAAATGGAGACTGCTAATGTACTGTCTGATGGTCAGTCTCATCCATGAAGCTCTCAGTCCTTAGATATTTTCAGGGCAAGGAAACCATCAGCCTCTTAAAAAGGCACTAGAAGCTCTACAAGGACACTTAACTATTCGATTTTTTTCAGCTCTACTACACCAAGAAGAGCCAAGTCTTGCTTTCAGGCAATCTGGTACAGAATTCCTCTGACCGATCTCTGCAAACAGAATAAATGCTGATTCTAATGCCTACGGTCCATTTGTCTGAGGACGTAGAGACAAAAAGTAAGGAGGGACACAGAAAGCTTTGAGTTAGTGTCATTTGACAGCACCTTTACTCTCTGCCTATGTCAGGCTCCATGAGAACTTGGGGATACTAAACAAAAACTAGAAAGAGATTTTAAAACACATGCAAAAATGACTAAATCCACTTTAAATATCAGGGATTCTTTCATAAAACTGATGTTTTGTTGCCAGAGAGTGTTTGCTAAATGAGAAAAAAAAAAGAAGTCAAATAACATAATGTGTCAACCCAATTTAGAATTTCAGAAATTAAATATGCTCCTCAGTAGGCTTCTGTTATTTCTACTTTCTCAACTCCTTTAGAGGAGGATGAAACAGGACAGACAAGTGTGTATTAATGGCAAGGACTCAGAAATAAGATTGCCGTTATGCTTCTGTGTGTATAGACCAGGAATCACTTAATCCTAGACATAAAGGATTTTTCCTTGCAAACTCTTAGATAATCCTTCAACCAGATGTCAGCAGCAGAATAATTTTAAATGGATAACTGCTTATCTAAACCCACCATTAGTGGTGGCTTACTTGCCTGTTCTCATTATTTGTGTTCAATGTGTTTTTTCCTTTACATAGGGCAGAAGGTAACATTCAAAACAAATAGATAAATAAAACAAGCAAAAATCCCACCTGAAACATTTTTGAATTACCTTTCCCCGAAACAGGTGATAAAACTGAGCTACTTTCACGGACTGTGTTTCAGGCTACACAGGCCCTATAATCTCTTTCTGTGGGAAGGACAGTCTGTGCTCTTAAAGCTGTTCTCACCATCACACATTCAACTCTTCTGTGGACAGAGAATGTAATCTGTTCTTCCAGTCTTGTAGAAAAGGCTGTGAACTGCTAATCCTGCAAGGACAATCACCCTCTCACTGGATGTCTACAGGGTGTGAAGGCTGCAAGCTAGAGCTATTCATTCTGTGAACTGAAAGGGAATGAGTCCCCACATGACCATTCTAAAAGCTATTAGTGCATGCATATTTCTAGTAAACTAGCATTTTGTAAATTATTTCCGAATCAGAGGTGGTTTTTATCTTTTTTTTTCTTCATACTTGGGAGTACTGACATATCCCCAGTGACTGCAAAAGTCCAAGTATAAAACTTCTCTACTTGCAGTGTTTTTCCCAAATGTGAACTTAAAGGTTCACCAAGGTGACAAGTAAGAATAAGTCTTTTTCTGAACATTGTTTCTTCAGTTACAAAAATTAGTTTTGTTTGTTGAACTTTTAACTTGTAAGTGAAACTTCAGCTACCTCATCTCAGAACTTTACTTCTGAAACTTTGCCTTTTCTTGTTTAGTTACTGTACTACTGTGTACACATTCACTCATTAGGATATGAACATGTTAAAAATATTCAAATACCATAACAAATGCATGATTTAAGAAACATGTCAGTGTTTCTTCAAGGAAGAAATTTTATACTATTGTGCCTTCTCAGCGCATGGCAAAACCCAACAATCCATACCACTTATGCTAATGTAGCCATCAGTAACATTCATTTGGTCTGCTTCACATGATGGATCTTGTCTTGTCTCAAAAATTTTTGAGAGTACTTTTTTGCTTGTTCATTTATAATTTCCCTACAATTGTCATTCTTACTGTTTTCTTACCTTCTAGGCATGGTGAGTGTTTATACTTTGCTAATATGATGGCTTTCAACTTTGTCTAAATTATCAAAGAAAAAAACTGTTATAGCTACCATAACTTCCATGCAGTTCATGTTTTTCCTCAGGATCTACCGCAGGGTTAGGAATTTGATAGGGTTTGTGCAATTAGAAATGGAAATATGCTGATTTAGCTCATAAATTATATGACAGTTACTCGATATTTGGCAGCTTCAGGAGGCATTGTCACATCACACCCAAAGATGCAACATAACCAGAATAAAAACTGTATTCTTATACAAAACCACAGAATATACAACAGACAAAGCGTTTCAGAAAATGCAGCAACATTTCTTGATTGGAGTTTGTGGGGATTCTGTTACAAAAGCAAAAAAGCATACCACAAGGCTAAATTTTGTGGAACTTTCAGGGTATTATATGAAGTTCAGCAGTGTGTTCAAATCATTCAACCTGAGTCTTTGAAAAAGACATACCTGTAAGGATGTGTCTTCTGGGCTCATCAACTAGTACAACATGAACCTTGCACAAGTGCTGATCCTGCAACACCAAATATTGGTCTATGAAGTATTTGAGAGCATAGGCTATCACCATAGGATTAACATTTTCCTCTTTTTTGCACTAGTGCTTATTTCCATTTAAGTCAGAATTCAGTATTATATATGTTTTAGATTTCTATTTTTTAAAGATCCTTTTGGTGGTTTAATATATTAGGCCATGACACATTTGGTGAGAATAAGAGGTAATGATAATAGTAGTCTTCAAGGATCAGCATTCCTTAGTTCAATTCTTACCTTTTATTTTCAAAAGAATTATATAATTTTGTATTTCCCAATGAAACACCAAAAGATGTTAAAATTTAAATTGCTTCAGTGTTCTTTCTGGCATTGCTTTGATAAGTTATTACAATAATATAATCATCTTAATTTTCACTCTTTTGATCATTTTGGTATCAAGAAATGCATTAAGAGTTGACAGTGCTTGAGATATCCCAGAGGCTTGATTGCCTGTTATAAATTTCCTTACACTAGCATTGTTATAGTAAAGGTTGTGTCAGCATTTTCATTATAATGCCATTCTTCAAGAGGTGGTAACTCAACTGTAAAAGTTGCTATAAGCTCAGCAAGGTCACAGTTCTCACAGCCAGTTTATCTAAATGACTGAAATATTTGACAAATTAAAAAAAGTAATGCAAATTATATAAATGTTTACATTTTCTCACGAAGAACACATAGTTAGGAATTAAAAATTATCTGTTGTAATTTCTTCTTCCTTTTCTAATCTAATCCCTTTTCGGATGTCTTTTATAATTGTGATGTTGCTATGTATTTTAATTCTAGAGCCGTGCAGGAAAGTTCACTTGTTATTCTCAGTAAAAACATTTCTGAATGGAAGCTGACCACTGGTGTTCATACTTGGGCACAATATTTCATGTAGTTACACATCATTTTCTGATACTGGCTAATATATAGTCTTTCTGTGTGTTTTAATCTCCCAAAAGAAAAAGACAGAATATTGTAGAGCATAGTGAAGAACTATTTTAAAAGTTAAATTTGATCTAATCATTGTTGATTAGACATCAAATGTCCTGCATCAGACGCTAACAACAATTTTAAAAGAATGAGATTATATTTGAGGGTTTGTTTAATAAACATCAAAACAACAAAAAGGGTTTTCAAGTGTTGAACTCAGTTAAACCTGAAGTACTTCCATGAGGCTCTAAAAAGCTTGGAACTGTATCTACTTTGCAAATTACTTTGATGAAGGATGTCTGACACCTGTAAAAATTGAAAGTTATCCAGGTATGTTGTTTTCATTCTTGGTTTCTCTCTGAATTGATCTTCAAAGTAATAGTTAAATCTAACTTCTGGTCCCTGAGAAAGACTGAGTAGGTTTTACCTTGTATTTCTGAAAAGTTAATGACCTTTTTTTAAAATGTCTCAGTTGGACTGTTGTGACATTGTCAGAAGCTCTGCTTGACACATTGATCGATAGGCTTTTGATAGTTTGGGGGACGCATTACATGTACTTCCATATGAATATGGCATGAACTTTGAAGTCTTACTGACCATATTAGAAGTATTAGACAAATTTGGCTCTAGACAAAATGCCCAGATTGATCTCCCACTAACTATGTGACCAGAGACTACGGGTGAATTATGTAGGAAAATGAATTCTATTTTTCTTCAGTTTGAAACATCCACTCCTATAAAATGAGCTTTCTATGTATCATGCAATGAGAAATCTCAAGTCTTATATCTATGTAGTAAACTAGATTGACTCTTTAATCAGTTTAACTGTTCCATTTCTCAGAATTGATTGCATGCGGTAACCTCTGTTTCTTGTTATTAGGTTCTTACTTGATTTTAATCAGTGTTTGTTACCACTACTGTCTTTTATATGACTTATTTTTTATGAAGATTTTGATAGTTCTCAAATTATAGCGTACACCCACTTCCACACTTACAATGTTATCTGCCAGTGACACTCAGATATCAAGAGCCTGTTTATGAAGTGTTGGAAGTATGTGGATGGACTTGAAACCACAGGTGGAGATGATACCGGTAGCTTAACAGTGATTATACAGACTTTATCTGTAAAATATTTTATGGATTTAAGTGTATGAATAAATTAGGCTAACAGTTTAGGCAGTTTAACCTTGTTAGGGCACCAGATCATGCTTAAGAATCTCAGAATACATGCTGTGGCCTACCCCCTTTAATTAGGGCAACTACTGTGGAGGATTCTTTGCCAGGTCAGCTCTAGGGAACTTCTCTGAGCCTGGTGATAAGTTCTGAATGCTGGGCTTACAGTGCTGAAATTGCCAAAGAGACATTAAAAGAAGAAACATGGATCAAGTCAGACAAAGTAATGATAAAGTGAATTAAATATTTGCATTAATTATATAACCAAAATGACATTTTAAATTCAATTTTTAAATACCACCTAATAGATTCGATGGAAATGTTGATAGATTCATTGTGGGCTGGCTATCCCATCACAGAAGCTTGGAATATGAGCCTGTGCACATTGTATATAGTAGGTTTGCTTTTAGAATAATAAAAACTGTCTTCAGTGGTATGCAACTGACTCCTGTTGAAAGCCATTGGGTTTGGCTGCCTCACTTCCAGTTAAACTGCCAGGAGTCCACCTCACAGAGCATTTTCTGCTGAGAATAATGCATCCACAATGAACATTTTTTGAATCAAAAAATCATTATTGCCTCCACTCCCAGTTATGTCTAATGCCCTTACCTTCCATCAATTTTTACTTAGTGCTTCAGCCAAGACATTTCATCATATCATTAGAGACTTCCACAGATGCAGAGGTCACAACATGTACATTTCAAACAATGCTTTGAATGTGTTATATCTTTTATTTTTTTTTTCAGCAGTACTTCAATGTCCCTGTCTAACTGTGCTAGATAGTGTCATCGACAATATTACCTTTTACCCTTGCCTTTATTGATTATACATCAGAATTTACAGTATCCATAATGTGAAAAAAAATGAGTCTTTATGAAAGGCAGCCAGTTATTTTCTGAAGTTATGATCCTTTTTACAATAACCCACTGCATGCACACTTTGGCATTTAAGGATAGCCATAAAGCATGACATGAAGGTATAATGAATCCCTAAAGAACAACTATGATGTTTGGAAACCTCAGTACCCATATACATACAAACAATTTGATATACACACAAAATATTTGCTTCTCTGAATGCTCAAGTTAAATTTTTCTCTGAGAGATTTTTTTGCATTTTTTTGGTATTATTTAGTTTAAACTAATAATGCAATCACATTATTATTGTTGTTATTAATAATAATAATAATAAATGTTGTTATTATTATTATTATCTCTTTCAATATAGGGGAAAATGTACTTTTGTTTAATGTTTACCTTACCTCAAACAGCAATTTTTTTCAGGTGATTTTTAAAGGAAATGTTTGTCTTCCATCCTCCATGTCATTTTAACATTGGAAAAGTGTTTTATTCTTTCCTCCAATAGCTATTTATATGGAGAAAATGAATTAAAAATATATACATTTTAATAATAGTACATTTAAAATTAATAGTATTTTATACATAGTATATTCATGGTCTAATAATACAGGAAAACAATGAGATTTTTAATTTTTTTCTGCTTGGTCCAACACAATGTAATTTCTACTAGGAAATGACATATATATTTCCTTTTGAAAAACTTTCAGGCAAAATTAGGCAATCAGGTTGTTCTTACTGGAGGTAATATTGTTAATTGTTTAACAAGAATAATTTGTCATTTATCATGAACTTTTCAATCAGGGACCAATAGTTAAATAGAATATAGATAAAAAATATGAAGTTCAACAACCAAAACTGAGCCTTTGTTTCTGTACTATAGTAACACTGAGCATTACATTCAGCACAAATATTTTGTATTTTGTTTCTCCTGCATTGGTGGTGTCAAAATAGCTAGTATTCAACTCCTTTATTTTTGAATGAGAAGTATGATAATTTAATTAATATTTAAAGTCTAGGAGCTGCTGAAGATCATACATAATCCAATTACTTTTTATTCAATTAGTTTAATAGCAAACCACTTTGCTATAATTATGCTTAATCCCCTGATTTTTCTCCTCAGCTGTTTATCAAGGGTCTGTATGGTATCTTTGAGGAAATCGTACCGGGATATAATTATCAACACTCCCCAGTGGAATTAATGCACTAAATAGCACTCAATTATGAGCAACAGTCCATTGCTGGATGGGTTAGTTTGGAAAACAGTAAGAATGCAATACATAGTTTGAAGTTTCTGAGCCACTTTCCCCAGAGTTTTTGGGAAGAGGATACAATACAGTTATTTCTCTCAGCAGCTGATACTGAACAAAGAAATGCCAAGATAGAAGTTAAAACTGAATCAAAGAAAAGAATTGCAACTGAACCCTTCTAAGCACTGTGGCTGTATATTGATTTGTAAATATTAGAAATTACTTTCAGCAGTATCATAGTCTCATATACATATTGTGGTTGGGCACTGGAACAGGCTCCCCAGGAAAGTGGTCACGGCTCTAAGACTAATAGGGTACAAGAAACATTTGGCAATACTCTCTGGCAAATGGTGAGGATGGTCGTGTGCAGGATCAGGAGTTGAACTCGATGATCCTTGTCGGCTCCTTACAACTCAGCATATTCTGTGATTCTGTGATACAGCAAAGTGGTATTAGTATCTGTAATGTTGGGACCTTGACAAGCTAAAATCCTAATTTCATTGTTTTATAGATAAAAGAAGTACATGCATAATTATGTCAGACTCTTGGAACTTGTCAAAGAAATTATCCAAATTTCCTTTTCTCATTGCAGGTTCTTTTTAAGCAGAAATAGGTGCATCATATGTAGGATGCTGTATTTGCAGGAATGTCCATCACTTATTCAAGAAGTTCAACACTAAACATGACATTAGATTATTAGAGACATCCCGTGGATAGGTTAAATACAGGCTTTCCCTGCAGTCCCAGAGAAACCCAGTATCTTGCCAGACTCTGAGTCATAAAACACAGAGAATGAAAAAACTGCATTTCCAAACTCGAAAAGAAGTGCCTATTGTTGAGATCCTTACATTGCTGACAAAAGATGTAGTATTTTAGAAGGATGTTCATCAAATCTTAAAAAAAGTTATGGTTTTTCTTGTCTGAATTGAAGTTTTTCTGCTTTTAGAAGGGTTAATTCTTGTCCAACTATGTAATGAAATGTGCAATAAGAATGCCTAAGCATCCTTAAATTAAAAAATAAAGAAAAAGATGCTTTGTAAGCTTATTTGTATGTGTCAAAAAGAAGCTATGAAAGAAGTAATGTCATTTTCCTTTCACCGTGATAGCCTACATGCAGTGTTGCAGTGCAACAGGAAGGACCATTTTTCTTTTTCTAAATGCGATGATGTAACGTGTACCTATTTTTTTGCATGCTATTTTTCATGGTTAGAAAGTATTCTGAAAGATCAGATCATGTGGAGGGTTTTGAATCTGCTCTATGTTCTTTAGCTCTAGAAGTAATATGTTGTAAAGGAAGGAGTAAATTCACTGTTACTTTTGTTTTTGTAACCTTAGATAAACCTTTCAAAGCTGAAATATAGACACCACATCTCCTCACCCCTGCCAAACTTGCAGTTATTGCAATAGAAAAGCCTAGATTCCCTCATCCTTGTCTGAAGTAGGGTAAATGTCAAAGTACACTCCTTTACTAGTCATGACAGTCAAAAGTCATGAGTATCTGGAGCAACACATATTTTCATCATTCTCCACTAACTCTGGTGAGATCTGAGTGTGAGTTAATCCTAACCTTAGGACTCAAAGTTATATATGTCCAGGCTGAATCCAGAGACAAAGGCCAATCATCAACCAATCTGTCATGAGTGTTTTAGATCAAAAGCTTAGAAATTCTTAGGTCATATGTCCTGCTGTGTTGTTTTTCAGTGTTTGCCTTTCTGATGCATAGTGGAAAGGGAGGATGTTATGGGTTCATTTAACTACTTTTATTTCAGGGAGATAATATTTCTTCTAAAATCATAGCTGGAAAGAAGTGTGTTTGCCTGAATTTCAAGTTTCACTCAGGAGAGAAAATGTGAAATTCTGAAGTAAAAAGATTTTTTTAATACATACAAAAAATTTCAGCAGACCCTTACCGAGAAAAATTTTAGTTTAATTTCTCACACTTATATATCAGTTTTACTCCAATTTCTACCCTCGAAAAAGAGTTTGGACACCTAATTTTCCTCCCTCTTTTATTCATAAGGACATATGACTACTTCATGAGCACCCTGTTACTACTCCACTTCCCCAAATATCTCTATATATATATATATGTTTAAAGTCCATTGCCACTTAGTGTAGTAGAAGTGAAATTCATAGTCTTTCATTTGTTTGTCACTGCCAAAAGGTGTCAAACTATCACTGATTTTACTGTTTTACTGCTTTCTCCCATTGTTTCTAAACGGGAATGAGAAACTCAAGGAATTTACTGAAACTGAAAATTAAATCACTTTAGGATATCAAAAAACATGCAGGGTAAAAGACAAAGCTTTACTGAATTAAAAAAAATTAGGCTGATATAAAGGAAAAAAAATCACTTGTCACTTCAGACTTCCTAATCGGGTGATATGAGGGTCTGACTGTCAGAGTGGAAATAATATCACCTGCCAGTTTGATGTCATCCATGACCATATTTTTTTGAAGGAAATTTAAGCATGAAAGAAGTAGACTTGGTATTGATTATGATCAAAAAGCTTCTGGCCAGAGTGGTGTTAGTTGGCTGTGTCACAGCAGCAATTACACAGCACTGGTCCCTGGAGACTTCCACCTACTTGTTAGATGAAATCGATAATACCCAGACAAGCACTGAAATGACATTTTAATGTTCACAAAGAACATTTACACTTCAGGGCTGCCTTTGAAAAAGTTTCAAACAGTGATGGAGAGGGCAAATGGAGGGTTCTGTGTAGCAGGCAAAGACAGTTGCTTTCAAACCAAGATATTAGCTCTCATTGGAGGCGGCTTTGCAAAGACTTTGTGTAGCTACCTATGGTAAGAGTTTGTTTTGACAGGAACAAACTGCAAGCAATTTTGGGGGAGGCACTAGGGTGATAATGGAGATGAGAAAGGAGAGGAGTTGGAGGCAGTTCCATCTTCTCATCCCAAAAGATGGGGCCAAAACATAAAAGGTGGCAAGTGGGAGCAGTTAACTACATTTCTGTCAGTGATGTCTCTTTTTATTCCTAGAAAAAGACACATTTGAATATACTTCAACTTCCTTTATGCAGAATGAAATTTAGCAGTGTTTGGTTTGAGCATTGGCCAAATGCCAGACCCCCATGAAAAGCCTCTCACCCCCCCTGCAACTGGACAGAGGAGAGAAACTTATCCTTGATTTGAGATAAGGACCATTTAGAGAGAAAAATACTCTAATTAATTAAGCTACTATCCTAGGCAAAACAGGCTCAAAACTTAAAGGTGATTAAGTGAATTTATTGCTTACAAAGTCAGAAGAGCATACTGAGAAGTAAAACAAGATCTTAAAACACTTTCTTCTCCCCTCAATCCCTCCCTCCTCCCCATTAACAAAGCAAGGAGACAGGAGTGGGGGTTTCTTTGGTAACTGCTTGGGGGAAGGGGG
>VZRZ01003666.1:65258-144107 GCA_013398175.1 Climacteris rufus | reverse complement strand
CCTGGCAAGAGCAGGAGCTGGATGGGCACCTGCTGGTGAAGCCTCTGCTGTGCCCTGGGGGTTACACTGCAAACACAAATGGAATATAAACTATTTATCTATAAAAACATCATTACACCGTGTTTGTGTAGCCAGTGTCTACCCTTGGGTGTGTGAGCTCTCCAGGAGGGACACTGTCCCCCAGCATTTCTGCTGGAAAGGGATCTGCAGCAGTCTTTGAATGTGCTCCACTTATTCTTAAATTTCCTTTTCAAGTGCATCATTAAACGTATTTCCAACTGAAATATACACTGAATCAGCTGCTTTGGGGTTTGAGGTTTTTTTTAAACAGGAAAGAACTCCAAATATGCTTATTTTCATGCTAAGATCAGAAGCATCAGCCACCACTGTGTATTTTGGTGTTTTAGTTCACATGTGTGTTTATGCATTTTCTTCCTGACCTTGCAGATGTTCTCAGCTACTCTTTTATAGATCCAACACACTGACCCTTCCCCTCTTAAATACCAAATGTTCCATGGCAATTTAGCAAATCATGGAGTGGTTTTCTTTGGAGGAAAAACTCTTTTTTCCAGGACACAGCGGTGCTCCTGCCCTGCCAGTGTAGGTACCTCAAATACTTTGTGCTTCTTTTATGTTTTTTTGTAATTATTTCGCTGCTCCTTTTGGTTTCCACTGGTTCTCCCTGCTTTAACTCAGCATTTTGGCTTGAATTTCCTCAGGGAGACTCATCAGGGGCTTCTTCCTGAGGGGCAGCTCTGATCTCTTCTCCCTTGGAGCAGGGACAGGACCCAGGGAAGGGCTGGAGCTGTGCCAGGGGAGGCTCAGGCTGGATTTTAGGACAAAATTCTTCCCCCAGAGGGTGCTGGGGCCCTGGAACAGCTTCCCCAAGGAATTTTGACATTCCCAAGGCTGCCAGAGCTCCAGGAGAGTTGGACAACACTCAGGGATGCCCAGGGTGGGATTGTTGGGGTGTTTGCAGAGTCAGGAGCTGGACTGGATCATCCTTGGGGGTCCCTTCCAGCTCAGAATATTCCATGATTTTAAGCCCAGCCGGTATGGAAAGGCTGCCACCTTTACAGAAGAAAACCAAAGGAAAAGCAGTTAAATTGGGTTTGTTTACAGCTCACCAAGGGTTTGGGTTGTTCTAAAGCTCATTTGTAGTGCCCATATTCATCTCAGAGCTGCTTGGCTGTTTCTGCAGAGCCAAGGTTTCTGGTGGGGCCGAGAGAAGTGAGAGGGATCAGCTCCACCCTGGGAGGCTGCTGGGCTGGGAAGGTTCATTTGTGTTTTTAATGGTGTATATGTGGGCCACTTCCTAAGTAGAAAGAGTAGAGATACCTTCTGTTCAAAGTGCCTGAGATATTCCAAATATCACTGCAAAACAGGGCTCGATCCTTCTTGATGTGCCAAAAGGGGCTGGGTGGGTTTAATTAACATTTGCAAAGTGCTTGTGGATAACATCTTTCATCTGAGGCTCTGAAGAGAAATATTCTCAGCATCACAATGATCCCTGCAGCTGTCGTGGGCTGTGCCAACCAAAACCCCTCTCCTGTCAGCCAGGGATTCTTGATGCCTTGTGACTCGTTTGCATTTTGCTACTCTCTTCCCCCTGCTCCTTCTCCCCAGGCTGTGTGAAGTGTAATGGATTCTGCAGCTTTGGGGCAGACAATGAGCCTGGTCCTTGCCACCACTAAACTGTTTGTGCCTCATGTCGTGTTCTTCTTGCTTGTGTACCCTTGGAGTAGAGGAAACTGTCTTCTTCTTCTTCTTCTTCTCCTTCTCCTCCTCCTTCTCCTCCTTCTCCTTCTTATCATTATTGTCTTGTTTTTTTGGCTCTTTTTTTAAAATACTGCCATAATTTATAGAATGCCAGTCGCTCCACAGAGATGCCCATACAGTGTCATTTCTAATTTCAAGGTGGATGTGAACTATCAGATGAATTCCTTCATTCCCTGGGCTCAGGTTACCCTGAGTTTCCACTCGTAGCATTTGGGGAGTTAAAACTTCCAGCTTTGTTCTCCCAAATTCTACTTTTATTGCTAACAGTGTTTTGTGAAAGCCTCTTCAAAATCAGTATTTCTCAAATCTACTTTTAAAGGAAGGTTTGTACCTATGTAGTCTCCCAGGCAATAATATAACCCCTATCAATTTATAAATTAAATAGTTACAGGTCCTAGCCAGGTTGAGGTTCAGCCTTCTGCAAGACCAGAAGCACATCTGAGCCCCCCCCAAGTCTATCACTCAATTAACTGTGGCCATTTCTGTTATTTCTGTGAGGATTCATTCATCTTGACTTAAAAAGCATATGAGATTTAAAATTTCTTTCTTTTTTACTTGGAGAAAGCACAAACTATCATTTGAAGTTTGAGAAGCTCTAAGCTCCTAATTATCTGTGGGAATGAGGACTACAAAGAAATCACTTCAAGAGCAGCTGCACAGGGTTGCTTTCATCAACCTGTGTGTTAAAGCTGCCTCTGTTTGCTTTAGCACTTCAAGCCTTGCTGCTGTTTGCCCTTCACATGGAATAATTCAGTGGGACAAGGAGCTGGGCTCTGTCCCACCAAGTGCTCCTCTTTTGGGAAGGGAGCTGCTTTTTAGTGACATTCTGTTGTTGTTGGCAAGGGTTTTAGAGGCAGAAAAATGAAATGCAGCATGATAACTCCTCTTCTCTTGAAATTCCAGGTCATATATCACAGAGCACACAGCAAAATGTGGTTATTCTCTGCCTGCTGCTTTTGGCTGGAGGGGTTTGATGCTCTAAATTGAAATGAATAGTCCTGGTTCCCACTGAGGGTGGGGGGAGTTGTGTGCCTTCCCAAAGATTTGTGTCTGTGTTTGGCAGTGTGAGCTCAGTTACGGGAGATGTGTGACTCCCACATCAAGTGTAGCAAGTTTCCCCTTCCCAGAGGAGAATTCTGAATTCTGCTAAGTGTTTTAAAATAATAAATCTAAAGCAGTGCATGCACTTTCCCTCCTTTCCCAGAGGCTGGGATGTTGGAGGTGAGGACTGCAGGAGCTGGGATGGATCCTCCACTGCCTCCCTGTGCTTTGGGCCTTGAGGGGGGATGGAAAATCTTTGAGGGAGTGATGACTTAACCAACAAATTGATTAAAAACCCAGATGAGCCCATCTGAGCACCTTCATAACTCTTTGCTCTTTCTGCAGCTTGTGGCAGCACCTTCCCTGCTGTGTCCTTTGGGAAGGGGCATTCCCAGTGCTGCTCTCACCTGAGGGAGGCTTTCTGGTTACCTTTTTGGCTAAAGAGCTCTTGGTGTTTTCTTGAGAAAGGTCAGGAGATGTTGCCTGGTATTTGGAAATCAGTTTTGCTTTGCTGTTTGCTTTGCAAGGGTTTGGTTTTCCCTTCCAGGTGTCTCTTAGGGCAACTTGGTTGTTCATCACCAGCAACCCTGGGTGGAGGAATCAGAGAAACCTGGAATGGTTTGGGTGGGAAGGGACCTTGGAGCTCATCCACTTCCACCCCTGCCATGGGCAGGGACATTTCCATTGTCCCAGGTTGCTCCAAGCCCTGTCCAGCCTGGCCTTGGGCACTTCCAGAACTGGAAGTGGTGGCTCTAAAGGGGAGACTTGCAAGAGGAAAAGAAGGCAAATCCAGCAGCTGTGTGAGCAGAGTTTGTTTCTGTGACCCTGAGCTCTGGTTACGTGCAGCTCTGTGCTGTACCAATCTCCTGGCTGTGGGGGAGTGCAGTGGGATGAGCACCCAGGGAGGCTGAGGAGCTGTGACCCTGGCCCAGGAACCAAATTGTTGCTCCAGCTTGTGTCATTTTGTGGTTTTAGTGCTGAATAATGGGACTCCTGCTCCTGCTCTTAAGAGACTTTTGGATGTTCCAGCAGCTCTTCTTCACCTGAAGGAAGCTCCAAATGACACCTCTGAAATTGTAATGCTGTCATTTGAAGCACAGCCTTGTGTATCATTGGCAGATATTTCCTCTCTCCACAAACCATCAGTGCAAGCTGCTTTTTTAGCTGCTCTTCACTCTGGGGCTCTTCTGTTCCTGGAGCAGAGGAGATCAACAGGCAAGTTTGTCATGATTTGTTTCCTTCCATATTCCTTAATTACAGCACTGAGAGGAGGGATTTTTCCCATCTGCTCCTCCTGTTCAGTTTGTCTCATCAGATTGGGTCTCATCAGAAGCCCATTTTGGGTTGGGTTTCATTGCTGAGCTGTGTCTCAGAACTTCAGCTGGTGTTTAGCCATCCCTTGCTTTCAAAAGTGGCTGGAAATCCATCCCTCATGCCAGACCTCTTTGCTGTCTGCCTGCCCCAGTGGCCTCTTCCCTTTCTGAAGGGAGCTGAGTTATTCCCCCCAGCTCTGTGCTGTGTTTTCCCTGAGCTGCTGTGATTGATTCCACTCATTCCCTTTAAGCAGTCCTTTTCACTGAGCAGAGTCAACACACTAAAACCAACTTGGAAAACAGATTTGTTACTCCTTAATATTTTCAAGCTCCCTAGCCTCCCATTTTTATTTTATTTTAACAGCAGCTTCCTCTGGAAATCTTTTGTTAGAGGTTTTTGTCTCGAGGCTCCAGCACTCAACACACATTTAGTGGCCTTAAACATCTTGTAATGCTACCCATTCCCAGGATCTGGAAGCTTTGGAAATCCAGCCTTGTGGGAGCTGGAAAATTGATTATTGATTGGAAGAGCAGCATCCCACTTCAGTCTGGGAGCACAAAGTTGGGCTCAGGGTGTTTGGAGGAATTGCTGGCTCATCTGCATATGGATACACAGGTAAATGAATCAGAATTCAGCTTCTCAGGTTGTGGTGTTTGAAGTTTATGAAATGTAGTTCTTGCTCACAATGAAATGTGCCTGAAGGTTTGTCTTCATTTGCTTCCAGGGTTGAAATTAAGGTAATTGGAAAGAAGGTCACTTCTGCAAATAGAGGTTTTGTGTGGTTGGACTAATTGACTTGAATTAATACCCTTTTAGTTAAAATAGAATCATTTTCACTAAGTGAAGTCAGAGCTGGGGTAGAACCCAGGAATTCTTGCTGTTGTCAAAGGACTGTGATTTACTTGGATTTATTCCTCATTTCTGTGCCTTTGCTGTGGCTCTGGGTGTTTGTGTCACTGACCATGGGCTTGGTGTGCTGTGCCCAGCAAATCCACCCCATCATCCAGGGAAATCTGCCTTCCCTGTGAAATAAAATGCCCTGAGTCTGGCAGAGCAGTTTTAATTCGAAATTTATTTTAAAGCAAGCAGGGTTTTTTTTCCCAACACAGTAAAGTAGTAAAGAAGAAAAGCTCCCTAGATGCTTATAGGAAATTTCAATTTTTGTTTATATTCTTTCTGAAATCTACAATGAAAACAACATTTCTGTGAAATGTGAAGGTTGTAAAGATAGTTCAAATGAAAGCTTGGGCAGCTCATGGATCCGTTTTCCTACGGAAAATGCCTCATCCTTGTGGATATAGTAAAGGCTGAAAAAACTTGCTTAGAACTTGATTCTCAGATTTCAGGCTAAGTCTGCTTTAAACCTCTTGAATCTGCACACATAATTCATCCTTCTTGGCAAAAGCTCTGGTGCTGATTTCCCTTGTAAAATCAATAAACAGAGATAAAGAAGAAAAACAAGCGCTGAGATCTCTGAGAGGAGGGGAGAGCTGCTGCTTTTGCAGGTACTTGGGAGAAAATGAAATTGAAGGCAATTTCCTCATCTCAAGCTGCTGTTCTTGGTGGAGGTATTGACTTTTAAATCTTGTTCCTTCTCCTGTTCCTGTGAGGAGAGGAACACTTGCACTGAGCTGAACTCGAGCAGATGGTGTTGGGAAGGGTGAGCAGGAGAGAGGGACCTGCACTGCTCTCAAGCATGGATTGAATTCAATTTCTCCCTGCAAGAGCCCCTCTTAACATTAGACCTTGTCTGTTTTACCTTGAGTAGTCATCCTTTCCACTTCAATTACTGTCCTGCATTTTAATTGTAATAAATTACCAAGTGTGAGTGTGACTCTTTCATAAGCTGGGATATTATCTGCCTGATATTTGTATGGACAGCTCTGATTGGCATCAGGAATTACTGTTCCTATTCATTTCAGCACAGTGGATGATCATAAAATCCCAGACTGGTTTGGGTTGGAAGGGACCTTAAAGTTCATCCCATCCCCCCCCCCTGCCCTGGGCAGGGCCACCTTCCACCATCCCAGGCTGCTCCAAGCCCTGTCCAACCTGGCCTTGGACACTTCCAGGGATGGAGCAGCCACAGCTTCTCTGGGAAATCCATTCCAGGGCCTCCCCACCCTCCCAGGGAAGAATTCCTTCCCACCATCCCATCTAAACCTACCCTCTTTCAGCCCAAAGCCTTTCCCCCTTGCCCTGTCCCTCCATGCCCTTGCAAAAAGTCCTTTTCCAGCTCTTTTGGAGCCCATTTAGCCATCTAAATGGGACAAGTGTGGTGGTTCTTAGCACTTCTTCAGTCCTATGGGTTGGTTTCAGAGTAGTTTGGGGAAGAAGAGAAGCACTGGCTTCACTTCTTTGATTTTCTTTCTTTCTTTAAGCCAGGGGGTTTTTTTGGCCCCACTAAAAGCCCAAAGCTTGTTCCCTTGGAGCTGAGGTGTCTCAGGGTGATGCTGGAATCTGCAGTGTAGAGAGAGCTTGAAGTGTCTCCAGAACTGCTCAAAGTGAGAGATTTCTCAGATCTTTTATTGTAAAAAAGTGTTTTAGTGCCTGATGTTGGCCTCTTGGCAGGACCTTTGCAGTGGGTGCTCTTTCTTCTTGTGGTGGGATCAGGGTGGGACAGGCAGTCCATTTAAGCACTTGTTTTTCCTTCTGTCACCTCTCTGTGGGGGAACTGAACCCTGCCAGCTGAGGGACACTTTCCAGGATGGTGCCCATGGCCCATTTCCTTGGGGCCATCTCTGTTCATGTTGCAGTAGAGCACAATAATTTTCTCATTAAATTTACTGATAATTATTGGTCTTCCCTTTTCTAATTTGTCTTGACTATAAAAGTGTTGCTTGGTTTTTCTCTGTCATCCTGTTTGGAGCCTCAAAACTCTGATTTTTGTGGTTACTGCCTGTCACAACACAGGATCTTTCCCTGATTGCTCTTGTCTCTCAAATATTGCTGTCATCATGCCAAATTCCCTCCCTGGCCAATGTGAAATGAAAATGTGGGAAATCCAAACTGTTTCAGCAAAAGGTTTTAACTCCAAGCTCTGGTCAGGAGGTGGCTCAGAGTGGCTGGAGAAGCAGTGCAGGTGGAAACTTGCACCATCCAAGGGCCTGGGCTCCCTCAGCACAAGATGCTAAAATCAGCACCAAAAGAGAGAGAAGTTGGCTGTACATTTCTCAATTTATGTGTGTTTAGTCCATGAAATAATTTACAAAATACAATCCCACATGCTTTAAGATTCTAGGGGAGAGAGAAGGAGGCTGCTTTCTTTTGGTGAGCAAAGAAGTTCAGCCTTAGGTGATAGCTTCCTAACTGTATTTCCTCATCCCATGGCTGCAAATTTAGACTTTATGAAAACTGTTTTGTTTTTTTTTTTTTAATTTATTTTTAGGAGGAATCCACGACAAACCCTGAAACCTCTTAGGTACTCATATTTGAGGTGTGTGAAACATTTTGTGTTGGCAGAACCAGGCAGAGTTGAGACTAATACATGAAAGTGCCATAGATATTTTACTCCTGTCTGCTGTTAGTGTGAAATTTCCATTTCAGTTTCCTGTTCTGAACAAAATGTTACCTTTTTGTGAATCCAGATCCTTAAGATGTGCTGAGCTTTCAAGTTCATGTGCACCTTTCTTGGGTGGGATGTTTCATTCTAAGGATGTGGCACTCTCTGGACTGAGACAGTGAAAGCAAGGGACTGGTTTTATTCTCTTTAGTGCTTCTTCCAAGTTTCTGCAGGCTGGAAGTGCCTCCTTCTAGAAGCTACATAAAATCCCAAGGAGATCTGAGATTTTCAGTCTTGTGAAAAGACTGGTGAAGCAGAGCTGGTTCTTCTCCAAGGTGTCTCAGACAGTGAAGTGAAAGCCCCCAGCTTTTATCTGTGGAGCACTGTGTTGATTGCTTGAGGTATTGCAAATTCCCAAGCAGTTAAGTGAAATTTCCAGGAAATTGCCATTATTTAGGTCAGCTAAGTGACTTCCAGTTGCCTTTTAGATGTATCTGTTTGTTGTTACAGCTGTACTTCAGAAAAAATGCGGCTGAAGGAGCAAACTGCTGTGTTTGTGATAGAATCATGGCATGGTTTGGGTGGGAAAGGACCTGAAAGTTCCTTCATTTCAACCCCTCTGCCATGGGCAGGGACACCTCCCACTATCCCAGGTTGCTCCAAACCCTGTCCAGCCTGGCCTTGGACACTTCCAGGGATGGGGCAGCCACAGCTTCTCTGGGAAACCTGTGCCAGGGCCTCCCTACCCTCACAGGGAAGGATTTGTTCCCAATATTCCACCTCTTCCTGCCATTCCCTGTGTCCTGTCCCTCCATCCCTTGTCCCAAGTCCCTCTCCAGCTCTCCTGGAGCCCCTTTAGGCTCTGGAAGGGGCTCTGAGCTCTCCCTGGAGCCTTCTCTTCTCCAGCTGAACACCCCCAGTTGATCCAATCCCCACCATCCCCAACACAATTCTCTCTGTCATGCAAAGTGTCCCAGGTTATGTTTTTCTTCAGTGCAAGAGGAACAGCCTCAAGTTGCACTGGGAGATGTTTAGATCAAATATTGGGGGGGAAAAGCTCTGAGTGTTTATTCCATGTGCACTGGAGTGCTGTTCCCCACCCATGGCTCTGATTTTGGTGCTGGGATGAGGCACAGCAGCTCCTGTGGGTCAGGATTTAGAAGAATCCAGGACTGAGGGAATCCAGGATTTAGAAGAATCCAGGACTGAGGGAATCCAGAATTTAGAAGAATCCAGAACTGAGGGAATCCAGGATTTAGAAGAATCCAGGACTGAGTGAAGCTCTCAGGATTCCAGTTGTGTTTCTCTGGCTGGGAGTCATCCCCATAGGGCACCCAGGCAGTGCCTCCCTGGCTCAGAGATCCCCAAAAAGCACTAAGATTCCATGAAGGAACAAGGAACGAGGAATGGGCTGCTGTGAGCAAAGCCTGAACAAATGGCTCATTTGCATGGTGGCTTCACATTTTGCAGAGTCTGTTCCAGGCTATAAAGTGCTCAGCTTCACTTCTGACAAGCAGGTGTTTGGCAAGGAAAGAGCCATCACACCATGAGCTGGGAGAGAGGAGGAATCTGCTACCCTGGTGTTGATTCAGAAGTGGTGGCTGGTGTTCAGGAAACTTTTATTGGAAGAGTTTTCTGAAGTTCTTGCCTTGAAAATGAAATAAGAGACCTGCTGGGCTCCCACTCTTGTGCTTTTAAGTCCCCTTGTTCACTGGGAGCAGAGTCTGATCCCCACCTGGTGTTACCAATGAGTGTTTGAGGTTGCTTAAAAAATCAGCAGCAAGGGGACCCAGTAAAAAAAAAGATTTAATACTGAGTGACAGCTCGACAAAGTTCATTGGCAAGATTCCCTCTCCTACTTACAGGACAGTTGAGGCACACCAAGGAAAAACAAGCAACAAAAAAACCAAAGAAAATGCAGGCAATCAAACCAGAAATGGCCCAAGAACTGTCTGGGGGGCGGTGTGTGTGTTCAGGTGCATGTGACAAAAGGACAGTGAGGGTGAGGATAAAAAGGAATACAGCTTCAAAGCTTAACAGCACTGAAACCTAACAGTACTCTAACTTATACTTTAACTTGTGCCTTAAATGTAACAATTTAACAAAGGAACTACACTTAACTTACACCTAGCTTAACTTCTGCCTTAAGCTTAATAATTTAACAGAGGAATAACACTTAACAGCATTTAACCAAACATATGGTTTTGAAGTTGAACTTAGCAAAAGGACAAAACTTAGCAGCATTTCACTTAGCTTGTAACTTATGACTTAATGTACTTTGCTGAGATATTTAAGATACTCAAACGTCTAAGAAAGGAACATTGCCATGGTCTATGCACACAGATAGAAAGTGAGTGCAGGGTACCTGTGGAAAATTCCCCTCAGAGGGCAGTGAAACTCTCCCTTTGGATGCCTTTGCATCTCCCAGTGGGTGAAGGTTGAACCTCGAGGAGTGGGGGTGTCAGCCCAGGACTTGTCACTGTTTTGTGATCCTCTGAGTGCAGCAAAGTTGAGATTTTGCTGGCTCTGAGAGGCCCCACCCAGAGGGAGGTTGCTGGTCCAGAAGAGCTCCAAGGGGCTCGTTTTGCACTGCTGTTTATGGGGTCTCAAGAGAGTGGGTTTTAGCCATAACAATGGTTCATCCTGGCCACAGTTTGGCTCAGCACTTCCTTTGGAAGTGTCAGAATGGGGATGTTGTGCTGCTCAGGCAAGGCAAGCAGTTTGCAAGGCTGCTCCTAAAGAAAACAGGAGCTCCTTAGAGAGCAGCAGTGCCTGGGAGCAGAGGGTGTTTCTGATAAGCTCAAGAAGAGCTGAGCCCAGGGGCTGTTTGTCAAGGCTGAGGCCTAATGAGCATTTCTCAGACCTCAGTGTGGCCTGAAAAGGGGAGAGGATTCACCACCACCCCTGGCTGCCCCTCCTGGCAGGAGTTGTGCAGAGCCAGCAGGGCCCCCTGAGCCTCCTTTGCTCCAGGCTGAGCCCCTTGCCCAGCTCCCTCAGCTGCTCCAGCCCCTTCCCCAGCCCCATTCCCTGCCCTGGACACTCCAGCCCCTCCATGTCCTTCTTGTTGTGAGGGCCCAGAACTGCACACAGGATTTGAAGGTGCCTCAGCAGTGCCAGCACAGAGGGACAATCCTGCCTGGCCCTGCTGGCAGCACTATTAAATTAATTCGTTTAATTAATTGGTTTTGCCTTGTCTCTTTGGTATTGTGGAGTTTACCTTTTGGCTGTTTGCAAGGTCTCCTTTAGGACTGAACTTCTGACCATGACTCAAAAATAAAGCCACAAATCAAAATTTGATTCAGACCTCACCAGGTGCCATGAAGGCCATGTCAGGCTCTGCAGTGATTTAGGCTCCTCCTGGTATCCTGCTTGTATCTGCTGTGTTCTTGACTTGCCAAATGGATGGGTTTAGGCTCTTTTGCTCTCAGGATTGATGTTTTTTTCCTGACTCCATGTAAGGGTCACTCAGGTGAGGGCTCTGGCTGGAGGAGCAGGCTGGAGCTGTGGGATGCCACTCTCTGCCTGGGCTCTTCCTCTTCAGCATTCCCACGTCCTTGAATGTGGGTTTTTGTTTGGCTTGGCAAGTGTGAATGATCATTTTTTTAATCACTCCTGCAAGCTTTCATCCTGAAAAAATGAAGCCTGTCTGCCCTTTCCTCCTGGAATGATTACAGAAGGCTTTTAGCTTTAGGGAGATTATTGGACAGAAGTTGCTGTTGGAAGGCAAAGGTGCAAATGGGATTTCCTCAACACAGCCTTGCTCCAGCTCTGCCCTTGTGTAACACAGTGGCAAAAATAGCAGTTATTTCTGTGCAAACTGGAGCAGTCTTGGCAGGTCCCACCTGTTCTATATTCCTTATAATGTATTTTCCAGAGGGAGTTCAGTGCTGTGGGAGCTGGGCACAGCAGCAGCCAGGGAGCTGGGGCTGCTGCCTGTTTGTGTTCCCTTTTGTGGGGATAAATAGGTCAGTGGCACCCAGTGCTGCCTGGGACACTCCCCCTGAAAGCAGAGCAGAGCTCTGGGGCTGGTTGTTGGCCTCTGGCTTTATTCAGGGTCACATATTTTGCCTTCCAACTGGCACAGGGTGACTTCAGCCTGAGGCACTGAC
Source organism: Climacteris rufus (assembly GCA_013398175.1). Lineage (NCBI taxonomy): Eukaryota > Metazoa > Chordata > Aves > Passeriformes > Climacteridae > Climacteris > Climacteris rufus. Next base: position 132,362 of record VZRZ01003666.1, on the reverse strand, counting down.
CCCACAACACAAATGTGCTGCTGGACTCGTTGGATCCCTGTGCTGCTGGTGGGGCTGGATATGGGAAAAGGTAACAGGAGAAGATGCTGACCAGGGGTTCCCATTTCTACCACAACTTTGCATTCCAGATCACCCCATGTTGTTTCTCTGGTGTTGAAGCCCCTCTGAGTTTTTAATACGTTGTCTCAACAGCCATGTGGAGTGAGAGTTTTGGACTGGGAGGTGTATTATTAATTAGTTTTGACCTTCTTTTTGAGCATTTTACAAAGAACTACCTGTGTTGTGTAAAACCAGCAGAAGATCCTGGGTACTGGAATATGTTCTCTTCCAAAAAAACCCCGAAGTTCAGAGCTACATGACCGAAGGGTCAGTAATAAGCACCCTTTCCTCTTCCTTTTCATTCTTTTATTGTGCCATGGTTTAGTTGATGAGGAGGTTTAGGCTATAGGTTGGACTCAGTGATCTCAAAGGTCTTTTCCAACCTAGTTTATTCTGTGATTCTCTGTTTAACTTGTGGGGGTTCAATGCCCTTTTTTATTTGTAATTATTTTAAGCTTCAAGTTTGAGGTCTCGGACGCTCCTGGCATTTCTTGCTCCCATGCTCAGATTTTATTTCACTATGAAGTTATTTAAGTCAGACCAGCACAAGATGATTAATTTTTCCTGTCTCCCAAGATCATTTTTTGAGACTCTCAAGACATATGTTCTCAGAGAAATTCCCTGGTAGCGTGGGGGTTATGGGAATGGCTCAGCATGGCTGTGCCCTTTCCTTCCTATAAAACTGAGATGGAAGATGCCAATCAATCAATTGGGTGTAGTAGTTCAATCTTTCAGTGGCCTTCCAAACCAATCTGTAAGATGCTTTACATCCTGCTGAACAGGAAGCAGCTTTTGATTCTATTTGTGTTCTCAGTTGCTCTTTGGGAGCCCTGAGCTCCCTGGGGGATTGCTGAGGAATGCTGCGAGCCAGGGAAGCGCAGCACATGAAGCCAATTCCCTGAGGTTGTGCAGAAGGTCTGAGGCACGGCTGGGAATGAAACCTCATCCCCCCCATCCCTTCCCTGAACTCCTGTACAAGAATTTCCTCCTACTGTGCCTCAGATAGAAACTGCAGGGCCAAATGAAGTGGGCAGAGTGTGATCGCTGCTGCTGCAGAATTACTGCAGCCCTCTGCTTCTCTCTACTCATTTGGAAAGTTTGCTGCCTCTTTCCCCCTCCCAGTGCTCCACCTTGCCACATTCCAGGCTCTGCCTTGTGGGAAAAGGGCTTGAATGACCAGAAAGAGCCCAGATGTTGTGGCTGGGGGCAGGAAGCCCAAGTCAGCTCTCCCTGATTTGTGAAGCTAAAAATAGTGAGAGCATTAATACGAATTTCTGCCTTCAGCTCGCTGGGCAGCCCGGCCTCTCCCGAGGCATCTTCCTTGTGGGAGCCATAAGGCACAGGGAGCAGGCAGAGCAGCTTGTTAGATCAGTTCCTCAGTGCTTGGGCTCGTTGTTTTATTTGCATTACAGGAGTGCCTGCAGGCTTCAGTGCAGCTTAGAGCCCCAGCTAGGCATGGCACGAAACAATTGCAAGAGGCTGTCCAGGCTGAAAGATGCTCAGGATGAATTTCAGAGGAAGGAAATGGAGTGAGTGACAGACAGGGAGGGGACCGAACCTGCAGCCACGTGGCACTGACAGCAGTAAACCCAGGGTGAGTTGTTGATTTTCTGTTAGCAGCACAAGGAGTGTCCTCAGCTCATCCCCAGCCCTGTCAGTGCTGTCACAGGCTCCTTGCTGGGAGCTGTGGGATGGCTGGAAAATCAGGCACTGTGCCCCTCCTGAACCAGTGCTTGGGATGGTCTGTCTGGGTGTGAATGTGCTGGACAACCTTCCAGAGTCACTTTAAATCCCCTTTTCAGTGATTTCATGTCAGGGGCAGCGAGTGGGAGAGCACATTTGGGCATCTGGGGAGTGTCTGGACAGCGTTTTCCAGCCTTCTGGGTGGGGTGGGGAGGGTGGGAACAACGTGATCAAAGTGCCTTTTGTTCCCTGCAGCATAGATTATAGTAATGTTGCTATGGCCACAAATCTCCCTCAAATTGCTGCAGACAATTCATGAATTTCCTTTTTTTATTACATCCTAACACTGAAAACCAGCGAGGCTGCCAGAAACCTCTCCCAGGGAAATCAGTACCACTGGAGATGTCAGGAGCTGCAGGAGAGGCTGGAGTACAGGTAGTGTGAGTATTGCTGTGCTGGGGGATGCTGTAAAGGGAATCTCGTGTTGCTGGAACTTTGGGATGCTTTGGAGGTGAAGTAATTAAATTAACCCAAAATATGGAGCTGCTCACTCAGATCCCATGACTCCTTGTTAATTAGTTATTCCCATCTCCAGGGTAATTGGAGTATCAGGATACCTGGAGTCACAGGCAGTGTAAGCTTTATCCTGCTCTCCTCCTTGCTTTCCCAGGGAAGCTGTTTGGTCAGGAGAGCCTCAGCTGGCACAGCAGTGGGGTTCCTGAGGTCAGGCTGGCAGATCCCTGGCTGGCAGATCCCTGGCTGGCAGATCCCTGTCAGTCCTTCCTGCTGCAGCAGCACGTGGGAAATTGGATTTTTTCCTCCTGCTTGTAGCTTTGCTCTCTCACAAAGGAGCCTGGACCTTCGGCAGCATTCGGGTGGCCTGAGAATTGGGAGTGAGGGGTTTCTGTTTGCTTTCTTCCTGGTTTAAATCAAGTTTACATCTTGCATGAAATCACTCAGCAGAATCTCTTGTCTTTGTGGGCAGAGAGGGAGGGACGGGGAGAAAGTTGGTTTTGGCTGCAGCACAATTTTCTCACCCCCCAGCCCCACTGTGAATTGGTCTGGGGGGTTCTGTCAGGGCTTGGGGAGCAGGGTTGTAAACAAGATTCCTAAACACCACTTGGTCACTGCCTTCTGTGGCCCTGGGCAAGTCATTTAGCTCTTTCTTGTCTTAATTGGCCTAATTATTGCCTTCAGGTATGTCAGAGTTCTGGTAATTGGTGCTTCTGGTTGTACACCAGGGCTCTCAGCATATTCAGTGTGGTTCCTTGTTAGTCTGTAGCCAAATAAACACCAAAACTCCTGCTTGCTGTGTTGGGTGTCCCAACTTTGAGGTGATGGCTGAGCTCAGAATCACAGGTTTGGCTTGGAAGGGACCTTAAAGCTCATCCAGTTCCACCCCCTGCCATGGGCAGGGACACCTTCCTTTATCCCAGGGACACCTTCCTTTATCCCAGGGACACCTTCCTTTAGCCCAGGGACACCTTCCTTTAGCCCAGCTTGCTCCAACTTGGCCTTGAACACTTCCAGGGATGGAGCAGCCACAGCTTTACCCAAGATTTACCCAGCACACAGATTGTGCTCTTGTGACCTTGTTGTCTGAAAATCAAACCATGTTATTTTGATCAATTTGTTAACTCAATACTCAATCCCATCCTTGGTCCTTGTCCTCTTCTGCAGCGTGGGGTATTTTTTGCCATGGTTCCATGTGACAGAGCACAAGCTTCAGTGCATTAAACTTTGTTCATTTCATGAGCTTAGGCTCATATTTTATGTGTCTACAGAGTGTATTATTTGAGGAACTGTGAGATTTATGGTTATTAAATGTGATGGAGCCTTTCTGCCCAAGAGAAGAAATCCTTGAATCACAGAATAGGTTGGGTTTTCAGGGACCTTCAAGATGTGGTTCCAACCCCCTGCCACAGGCAGATTGTGCCCTCCAAATGGCAAAGCCCAGCCAATGTTTTGGATCTTTTATGTTTATGGATTGTTCTTCTTGGGCTGCCTCATTTTTCTGGGTGTTGTGGGTCTCCTCTGCAGTGCCTCAGATAGGATGAGCATTTTGGGGTGACTCTACACAAAGGGGTAGAGGAAGAAATCCTAATGCATCTACTGGAGCCTCCTGGAGCACTTTTGTGATGAGAGAGAGGACAAATGTGTAGGAACTCTGAGAAATGGAATGAGGATTGGGATGGAGTTGGAAGCAAAGCAGGGAAGTGTCCTGGATGAGGAATGATGGATGAGAAGGCAGGTTCAGTTTGTAGGCAGAGGCCCTAAGCCCTGATTTCATTCCTTTTTTTTTTCTCCTATGTTTTTTTACCTCTTTCTTTTGCCATTTGCACTCACCAAGCCCTCACTTCCAGTTGATTTCTAAGAAGAGTTGAAAAAAAAAAAAGGAAACTGTTTCTGTGGCTTCAAAAGCAGGAAATCCACATGACTGTGGTGTGGCTCTATCAGCCTTTTCTCACACTGGTGGCTTGAACTCTCTCACCCTCAAGTCTCCTGCCCATCCCAGTGGGCTTGGATTGGGCTTTTGGGGCTCTCTGAGCTCCATGTCTGCCTGGAGAAATCCAGGTTTTCCCAAATGGACAGGCTTGGACAGCTCCAGCAGCCACTGCTCTGGTCAGTGCAGTGCTCTTGTTGTCCCACATCCACAGTGAGTTCTCATATTCACCCCACAAAGCATTCATGTCTGATTTGGCAGAAAAATTTATATCCAGAGGAAGTCATAAATAAGCTTTTTCCCCAGCACTTAGTGTGCTGAATGTTAATGTGATGCTTTTCTTCCTGCAGAACTGGAGTCCTTGGTGGAAGGAGGATGTGGATCTGTTAGAGAGGGTCCAGAGGAGGCCAGGGAGATGCTCTGAGGGCTGGAGCCAGGCTGGGAGAGCTGGGGGTGCTCACCTGGAGAAGAGATGGAACCAGACAGACCTTAAAACCCCTTCCAGAGCCTAAAGGGGCTCCAGGAGAGCTGGAGAGGGACTTGGGACAAGGAGTGGAGGGACAGGACACAGGGAATGGCTTCCCACTGCCAGAGATGGGATTTTGGGAAGGAATTCTTGGCTGTGAGGGTGGGGAGGCCCTGGCACAGGCTGCCCAGAGAATCTGTGGCTGCCCCATCCCTGGAAATGTCCCAGTCCAGACTGGACAGGGCTTGGAGCAACCTGGGACAGTGGGAGGTGTCCTGCTCATGGCAGGGGGTTGATTTTTTGAGTTTTTAACAAGATGATCGGTAAGGTCCCTTCCAAGACAGACCATTCTGTGATTATTTGAAGTGTCACAAATAAGTGTTAAATGTGGGTTCTTTGTAGCCACCTTGGCCACATTTGGCAGCATGGAACAAACAGCACAGCTGGCTCCAGGTATTCCCTGTGAGAGGGTTGGATCTGTCCCCTGGTGCTGGGGATTCTCCATCATGGAATGTGCTGCTTCTCACCCACAACTTGCTGCTTTTTCCTTCCCTCCTTTTCCTCCAAATCCTGGGCTGCCGCCCTTGGGTGGGCTCAGGAGCTTTGTCATAGAAAGCTTGCAGCTCCAATCCCTCAGTGTGCCATCAAAACTCATCAAAATGCCCCAGGTCCTCCTCTGTGTGTGTGTGGAGGTGAGGAGGGGCTGGGGATGGTGTTTTGGAGGAAGGACTGTGTGGAAATCTTCCCCAGTTCCGTTCCTGTAATGAGTGTTTAACATTCTTGTTCTGTGCTTCAGCCCCTCGCCTTTCACTCCAGTGCTCTGAGATTGCTTAGCTGAAAGAGACCGAGGTTCATTATGTTAATTGGCTCTGAAATGACTGCATCAAATAGAAGTAATTGCTATTATTATTCTGGTCTTGTTGAGTCCTAGGGTTTTCAGGGAACAGGAATGAATATGGAAACCTGGGCTTTGTGCCACAGAAGCTCACGTTGGGTTGGTGTTTAAAGAAGCTGGTCAGTGATGCTTGGAGCAAAGAGTGGGATTGGTGACAGGGAGAGGGCAGAGATCCCTACTTGGAGATGGCTGTGTTTAATCCCAGCTCCAGGGAGAGCTCCCTGCTCTCCCTGAGGTGAGCAGGAGCTGTGAATACAGCAAAGACACTTGACAGATGAACTATGGATGTGTGGCTGGAAAATTGATTTTAAGAGGGAGCAAGCGTGGAATAAGCTGGTGTTGCCACTGCTGTAACTTCTTCTGGCATGGTGTGTCTTGCTGCTGCTGACAGCACTATTTCTACCCACTTATGAGATCGTTTTTCAATCAAAACTCTTCCCTCCCACTTCCCCAGTTTGTCCAGAATGGTTTTGTCGTTCATGAGGCAGAGTGGAGCTTTCCTCATGGCACTGACAGCGTGGTGAGCTGGGGCAGAACTTGATCCTCTCTAAGCTGCAAAGCACAGGCAACATTTTGGTATTTGCTGTAAGGGGATCCCTGTGCCCAGCAGAATTTGTAGTGTAGGTTGGAATTTTTTTTTCTGGGTAACTCCTTCTGAGGGACAGCAGAGGGGCAGCTCCAATTTCTGCTCTCTGTGACCAGGGGCAAGACTCAGGGAATGGCTGGAGCTGTGTCAGGGGAGGCTCAGGCTGGATTTTAGGAAAAGGTTCTTCCCCCAGAGGGTGCTGGGGCACTGCCCAGGCTCCCCAGGGAAAGGTGACATTCCCAAGGCTGCCAGAGCTCCAGGAGTGTTTGGACAACACTCTCAGGGATGCACAGGGTGGGATTGTTGGGGTGTCTGTGGAGGGCCAGGAGCTGAGCTGGATGATCCTGGTGGGTTCCTTCCAACCCAGAATATTCTGTGATTTTATAAGGAATGAGGAATTTCAGAGAGTTGGGGTAGGAGCCAGAAGCAGGAGTAAGGACAGCATTAACACGTAGGAGATCAGGTCCCCAGAGAGAAAACGAGAATCAAGGGCAGGAAATGGGAATCTGCTCTCAGTTCCTCCCAAGCATCTCTTTCTAAGCACCTCTGTTTGTTTGCACTCTGTTCCCTGGTGATCCCAAGGGATCTGGCTCTCACAGAGGGCTGGAGGGTGACGTGCTGAGGATCTGGTGGGTGGCCATGGTTTCTTGCCCAGGAGATAGCCAGGGCACCCAGGAGGTGCTGGGGAGCTGTGGGGCCATCCTGTCTGGAGGGGAGTAAGCCCAGACCTTGCTCAGTGTTCCCTCTGCAGGAGGTTGCAGTGATTCCCCTCCTGTTCCTTCCAGGGCTGCTCCAGAGCTGGAAGTTGCCAAGGAGCTCCTTTTTCCATCCCTGTGTTCCTGTAACCAAAGCACTCCCACGTTTGGCCTGGCCAAAGCACAAATCTGCAACACGTGGGAGATGCAAATCAAACCAGGTGCTGATTGCATTTTTACCCTCCTGTACTACAGGACTGCAGCTCCAAGGATTCTGTTTTCACCTCCTGTCTCCTGCTCTCTGCTTCACCAAGTATTCATTGGCTTGGCAAAAACAGAGGGAGCTGCATCACCTCCCCAGCACCAGAATCAGAGATGAGCCTGCCCATTGTTGCTGGTGCACATGAAAGCTGATTTTAAACTTTGGAGGTGCTGTGAGTTGGGAAGAGAATTAGAGTCATGTTACAGCTATATGGGACACTTAAAAATAATGGGAAATATTGATTTGCAGGAGAGCTACTTGGAGGCAGTGGCTAAGAACACTGGGCAAGGGAATCCTTTTCCCACTCCAGCAGCCTCCTGGGTGCCTGGAGCTTTGTAAGGAAATTTTCCACAGTCTGATGCCCCCATTATGGAATTAAGGACAAACTTTCATGCCACTGTTTAACTTCCTTATTATTTGAATCTTTGCTCAAAAAAATAAACCTCAAGGCTTTTCTCCCCATGTCTGAGTCCTCTCTGAGCAGCACAAGACACTGTTGGCCTTTCTGTGGAGTCAGATTGTCTAAAGTTTTGCCTCTTTTTATTTATTTTTTTTAAATAAAATATTCCTTAGATTGAAGTTGAAATGATACAGCTTCCACCTGGGAACTATTTTAGATTTAATTTGAAAAAACAGACTGTAAAACATACACTCATAAAACCAGTTTGTCCTTTGCAATGTACTAGAAAATGATCCTCAGCAGCCTCTTAATGCCCTCTGCTTGCCTGTATTTAAGCTCCATGACATGCTCAGAGACACAGTTACAGTGGATTTTAACACAGGGTCATCCATAAATTTCCAGTATGGATCATTTGGGGAAGATTAATATGGAGAATGTGTTAATAGTAAAGAATTTGAAGTCGTTGCAGATTTTGCAGCACTGGATGTGCACAAGGAGCTTGGTGACTGTGAAGCTGCTGTCCAGTTTGCCTTGAAAATGAGATGACTCAAAAAATGTGCTTACCAATTTAGAAACTGTGTGCCTGTGAGGGACACAGATACTCCTGCCTTAGAACCATGGAATCCCAGAATGGTTTGGGTTGGGAGGGACCTGGAAACTCATCTTGTTCCACCCCCTGTCATGGGCAGGGACACCTTCTGCTATCCCAGGGTGCTCCAAGCCCCGTCCAACCTGGCCTTGGACACTTCCAGGGATGGAGCAGCCACAGATTCTCTGAGAAACCTGTCACCACCCTCACAGGAAAGGATGTCTTCCCAATATTCCATCTACCCCTGTGTCCTGTCCCTCCATCCCTTGTCCCAGGTCCCTCTCCAGCTCTCCTGGAGCCCCTTTAGGCTCTGGAAGGGGCTCTGAGGTCTCCCTGGAACTTTCTCTTCTCCAGGTGAGCCCCCCCAGCTCTCCCAGCCTGGCTCAGAGCAGAGGGGCTCCACTCCTCAGAACATCTCCATGGCTTCCTCTGCATTTATTCCATTTACTCCATATCTTTCCTGTGCTGAGGATGCAGAGCTGGACACAGCCCTGCAGGACCTTCCTGTGGCTGAGGGCTGACAGTGCTTCACCCTGCTCATCCATCTGCTCCTGCCCCTCTCTTGGTGTCTCCTTGGGACCTTGCTGACCCAGGAGTTCACCCCCTCCACACCACCATGGCAATACCAAAGGTGTGGATCAGTTTTCTGCAGATTTCTGGCATCCACCTCCCCACTTCTGGCTTTTTAGCATTCCTTGTGCCTCCAGCTCTGCTCAGGGCAATTTTTTTGCTCTAAGGCAGGAGCAAGGCACCACTTAACAGCTTAAGGATTTCCCAGCTGATGCCATCCATTTTCCATAGGGTGCCACTGATTTGCCAGGCTTTGATTTGTTGCTTTTATTCATGAACATCTCCCTCAAGCCCAAGGAGGTCCCTTGATTAAGTCATTCCTGCTTCATGGGACCTCATGGGGAGCCCAGGCTGCCTCAAGTAATGAGCTGACAAGAGTGGCAGCATCAGATTTTGTCAGAATCCTGCCACAATCCCTTCTGATTCCTTGGTATTCCTGGTGGGCTTGGTCCCAGTGCCTCCTCCTTTTTGTGACAGGGAATTTTTTGTAGCTTGGATGTGGAGAAGCAGAGTTGGGCAAAGATGAGGTAAAAACAGTGAGGTGTTTGCCCTGCTTCTCTTCTCCTTCATCCCCAACTTCAGGGCTTGCTGGGGAGTTAAAAAAAAAACCCAAACCCCAAATTGCTTTGGAGTAATGTGAAATCCTGATTATGGAAATGAACAGGACACATTCATGTTCTGCCTGCTCAGAAATCCTGCTGGTGGCCTGTGCAGGGACTGAAGGGCATCTAAAGGGAATTTTTAAAAGCTTGCCAGGGTGGCTGTGTGAAACCAGTACCTTCATGGCTAAAATTGATGGTTTTGGGTGCAAAGCAGCACTGGTGTCCTGACTTTTATGGACAAATAAAGTGTTGAGGTCTTTTCCAAAGGTACAGGCAGCCCAAATTGGGTGTTGCAGCAAAAAAAACCCGAGCAGGGTGGGTGGAGTCCTGAGAGAGGGGATTGATGGAGGTTCTTAATCTGGGAGAGGGAAATGGTGGCTGGAAATTCCTAAGCTTTTCTGTGTTTGGAAATCCTGGTTTCAGCTGTTCATGTTATGTCAAACTTCAGCTAGAACATTCCAGCTAGTTGTTTGCTGGTGCTTTTTGGGCAGATTGTAATAAAAATATTTTGGCTGTTTTGGAGGATGAGACTGAGAAAATACATTTTCTTACAATTAAAAAAAAAATACAAATAAAGACACAGTGACCATTTCCAGTCACGGTGCCCCTGTGCTTGGGAGCAGTGATTGGATGTTTGGCAGATGTTTCTTTTGCAGTTCCCATAAAAATTCACCGAAGCTGGGCCAATTTGGAAATCTTAAGGGAATAGGGGCAGGGAATTAAGAGGGGGAGGAGGGAGAAAAGCTGTGTTGCTTAAGCATCACTCAGCACCACCCTGGGGTTGGATCCTCTCCTTGCTGTTCCCAGAGTGTCATTTTGGGGAAGCTGCTGGAACCAACATTTTCAGAAAGACCATTCTCAGAGCACTGTGTGCTTTTGGACAGCCTGGATCCAGTTTTGCAGGGATGATGGAATTCAGTGGGACCTGTCCTCTCTGTGTGTGCCTGTATGTGAAAATATGTGTGTATATAGCTATGTGGTGGTGAAGATGATAAAATATATTTATATATACATGTGGCAGTGTTCAGGGCCAGGCTGGACAAGGCTTGGAGCAAGCTGGGATAGTGGAAGGTGTCCCTGCCCATGGCAAGGAGTGGAACTGGATGAGTTTTATGGTCCTTTCCAACCCAAATTGTTCTGTGATATCAAAATCTGAGGCATCCCCTCCTTACAGAAGCTGCTGCTCCTTGTCCATCCCCTGAAGCTCATGTCCTTGTGGAAGCACAACCTTGGTGTCTTAAGAGCTTCATCCTGGGCCAGATTTGGGTTGAAACTGCTTCAGAAGATTTTTAGAAGAGGTGTCAGTAAACACAGTTGTACAAATTGTATTTCTGTAAGAACCCAGGCTGCAGTGGGATGGTGCAGTGGGCTCTTGGCTTGGAGCCTTGATGAGAACAGTGAGGATAACACCCTTCTTTTTCTTTTGGTGGAGGTTGTGGTGACCTGCAAGGAAAACAACTATGGTGAGGCATTACAGAGTCTTTTGGACCTGTTTTCCTGATAAAGGAAATTGTTCATTTTTTAGAATGGCTGAGATAAACAGACCCATGCTCAGTTTGCCCAGCAGGAATAAGTGGAGATGTTCTTCTGTAACAAACCAGCAAACAACCTACTTGACTTAAAATGGAGCCTGTGACAAATGCAGCAGAGCTCTGGACTTCAACAACCTTCTGAGAAAGCTTTTGCTTGTTGAAGTTACAGAATGAAATATCATTGCTGGTGGCACCCATTGTTCCTGTGGGGACAAAGGCCTGCAGGAGCTCCAGACAGCAGGAGCAAAATGGGAGAGTCATGCAAGGATGATTTCTCTTATCTCCTGGGCAGGTACTTAGATTTGCCACTTTCTCAGGTTATTTTTGTTTGATGGAGAGCAGATAAGCAGATTCATTTTTTTTTAAGGACCACTCCTCCTGCTTAATCAATTTTCTCTTGTCTGTAGTGAAAAGAAATTGAGTGTAAAATTTGTGCTTATAGGGAGGAGTGGGTTCTCTGTGAGCAAATTCAACTTTGTGTGACTGGGCAGCATCAGAGCTGTCATGAAGATTGTGTGAGCCCCTTTCTCTGCTCTTTTTTCATCAGGAGAGGAAATAAAAGTCATGGAAAAGCTGTGCTAAAGCTGTAGCACTGTAAATGTGATCATGGGACTTCTTAAGAGTAGCTGCATCCTGGCTCTTGTGATTTTCATCAAGTGCAGAGAACAAGAAAATCTGTGGAGTTCACAAGACCAGTGGAGTAATAAATTGTTGCAAGAATATGAACAATGACCTGGAGCAATCGAGATGATTGGTAAACTGCAGGATGGAGTGAGCAGAGTGGGCTGTGCCTGGGGAGGAGGGCTCAGCCCTCCAGGAAATTCTCTGTGCAAAGGCACTTGTGGTTGGGCTGAGCAGCCAAATCTGCTTCAATTCCCACTACAAGAAGTGTTTCATGCCATCTATGGACATGTGAACTGGGAAATAGGAGCAAAGTTTGTGCTTCCCAAACTGCATTTCTGAAAATACTCTACAAGTAGCTTATTTAGCTCTGGTATCTGTGTTTTAAAATAGATATGGGAAAAGCTGGACATCCTGCAGAAGGAGCAGCAGGGCAGCTTTTGAGGCAGGGTGAAAATATCTAGAACTTTTTAACTGTCCAAAACCAAAACAGAAGTCCCTTTTGGGGGAAAGGGTGCTGGGTGCTGCCAGCTCCATCAGAGAGGAGGTGAGAAGCTGTTTGGAAGGGGACATTGGAAGGTGGACAGGGCTGTCATGAATCACTGGAGCAAATTCCCAGGAGGGGATGGATTTGCTGCCTCTTAGAATTGATCTCTGGAAGTTCTGTTTGCTTTTTTTTTTACACATGGGAATGCTGAGATGCAGAGAGGGTGGCAGTGAGCAAAGGGTGTTTCCATTCCCTTTCTTGAAGACCAAATTTCAAGGCACCAGTTTTGCTGTGAAAGCAAAAAGCCATCATGGAACAGAGGGTGGTTTTGCACCATCAAATACTGGAAGCTCTTTCTTGGACCAGTTCCTTTCAAATGAATTTTGGCAGTGGGCTGGAAGCTTAGGACAATTTTCTGGAAGGGAGTTTTTGCTACTTCTGGATGTTCTTCCTGCTGAAGAAGGCAGAACTGTGCCAAGACAGATTCTAATGTGCCTCGTGTTCTCTGCAGCAGTTCATTTGCCCCTGCTGAGCATCCCTCACTTTCATGCTAATTCTTTGTGCCACTCAGCTGGTTGAAGGTGAAAAGGATTTGTAATATCAGAGCTGTGGGTTCAGGTGAAGAGGAACACTAAGAACCTTAATTTGAAGGTCCAGTTTTTATCTCTGAATGTCTCTGAAGTGTGTGCAAAGTGGTTTCTTTATTAAAGTTTTTCTGAGTCAGATAAGGGGGAAAAGAAAAAATCCTTCTTTCCCCTCAAAGGTAAGTCCTAATCATGGAATATTTAGGTTGGAAGTTGGAAGATTATTGAGTCCAACCATCCCCCAGCACTGCCAAGGCCAGCACTGCCCCATGTCCCCAAGTGCCACATCCACACAGCTTTTAACTCCCTGCAGGGATGGGGACTCCAGCCCTGGCCTGGGCAGCTGTGCCAGGGCTGGACAACCCTTTGATTGAAGAAAATATTCCTGATATCCAATTTAAATATTGTCTCTTGTCTTGTTACTCCTTGTTGATAAATGTTAGGAGTTACAGTTCCAGAGTAAATGTTGTGTTTTCCTTATCCACCCTCACTTCCTCCTTTTCTTATGCCAAGCCCCACTCTTTCTCTCTATGCAAACCCTTTCCTATCAGCTCATTGAGATTGCTGAGGGAATTCAGGGATTTTTAAAGGGGATCTTTGTCCCTTTGGGATTTTGATGGTCACTTGGCCATGCAAAGGCCAAGGTGAAGAGTTGTGTGTGCTGCAAGAGGGCATGGCAGGGAAATGGTGGAGTGGGTGACTGGGGACACCCAGAGCTTTCAGTGGAGCACTTCCAGCATGAGTTACACCCTCCCCTGGGTGCTGGCAAGCTCCTGGGCTGCTGCAAGGTGAATTATTAGCTCAAATCCCTTTCCCTGCCAGTGAGTCAGCAGCTTTTAGGGCATCTCTAACCTGCCTGATTTTGGATCTTGAGTCTGAACCCAAAGTCTGTGAAAATTCAGGAGAAGGAGAAGGCAGGAGAAACCAATCCTTTGCTGGAAGGTTTGGACTTCACTCTTGGGGCCAGGGGGGGATAATTTCCCAGTTTGTTTCTGATAAATCACTTTGTTTTGTTCAGGTTTACAGCAGAAACTGCCAGTTTATTCTTCAGCAGCCTGTTAAAATTCCTGTCTCACAGCGGGATCGTAAATTCTTTGACTTTCTCTCTGCTTGCAACAACAGGTTTTAATTCCCCTGTTTGTGGGATTTGGTTTGCTGAAGTGGAAGGTAAATAGGGGCTCTCTGGAGTTACTTCTGGGGTTTTCTTCCCCCATAGACCCCTCCTGCTTTATCCCTGGCATAAGAAGAGGATCCCCAACCACTCCTTCACTTCCAGCTCTGTTTTACATGTTCTTCTCTGGAGTATCAATGTGCTGGGGAACCTCTGTGCACAAACAATTCCAAGAGCAAGTGCAGTTAATGGACCCAGAGGGTTTTGTTGCCAGTTTTATGGACACATTGCCTGAATTAGCCTGGGAAACTTTCTGCTCTTAAATACCAGAGCTCAAATTTAATGTTTTGTGTTGTCCAAACCTCTGCTGGACTTTGGCATCTCCTTAATGGCACTTGGGACAGGGTGCCAGGAATGCTTTCCAGAGCTGTGGATCCATCCTGTTGGCCTTCAGCTCAGGTTGCAGTATTGAATCCCAGGCATGATTTCCATGGGCATATTTCTGTATTAGGTTGCAATATTTGTCTGTCTTAGTGCAGGAGAATGAGCTGAAATAACTATATTGAAACCAAATTTTAGCTTGGCAGCAGCACATCTGACAGTGGGAAAGATAATGGTAGTGCAGGAAGGTGAGGGAAAGGAAAAACAAGGCTGGATAAGAGCCTTGAAAGAGGAGAAAATAGGGAAGTAAGTGGAGATAATTGCCAGGAGAGGGTGAGATGGAAGCAGATTGGGATGTTTTTGTGACTGGGGGGAAAGGAAAAAGCTCTTCGGTGGTAACTGCAAGGATGAGCAGCAGAAAATGGACCCATTTCTCTGGCTGGTGAAGAGATCAGGTCAGAGAAGAAAACGGAGAGTGTTAAATAGCCCATTTAGTGCTGCGTGTTCCACTGCTGGCCTTGCCCAGCCCCCACAAACACGGATTGCTCTGGGCCACCTGGGGCTGCAAATTCTCCATCCCTGTTTCCTGCAGGGCAGAAGCAGAGCTGTGGAGAGGCTGGTTTGAATTTCCAGGAGGATGTAGGTCTCACTTGTTTATGTTGGAGCAGAGAGCTGCAGAGGCCAGGAGGAGACCATGTGTGTGAGAGCAGGGCTGGATTCCCCACGGAGCACAGGAGCCTTCCTGGGCATCTCTCCATAGCTGCTCTCTGCATCAGGCATGAAAAAAATGCAATTTAAATGTTCTTGGGGAAAGAGAACAACAGCAAAGCTCTGTTTCAAAGGATGGATGGATCCTTATCCACTAAATACATCCCATCCTGTGGATTCCTGTCACCTCCAGGGACCTTTAGGAGCTGCAGCTCCCCACATGGTAACACATCAAAGCAGTGTCCATGGGGCTTGGAATATAAACACAGAATATTCAGGTGCCATAGGGAGCTCACAAGGCTCTGGGAACAAATATTCCCTTTCTAAGACACCATCTGACAGCCTCCCCCCTTCCAGACAACTCTGCATCAAAGGTGACCTGAAAACTTTTTTTTTTAATACATTAAAAAAAAAAAAATCTCCCAAACTTAAAAATCCCAAAGTCCAGATGTAAGAACCCTCCTCTGCTTGAAAGATTGTTCTTTGGAAAGTGAGTTTTGCTTGTTCTCATGGATTTTAGGGCTTTGAGAATGGCCCATTCTCCAATATTTATCAGCATCTGATAGTCCAGAGGGAAGGGGTGCCAAGTGTGGTGAGCAGCTCCATGGGAAGCTCCTGAGGTGCAGCAAGGCCAGGGGGAAGGTCCTGCACCTGGGCTGGGTGTTAACAGGGGCTGAGGGGTGAAGTGATGGAGAGCAGCTCTGCTGAGAAGGATTTGGGGGTGCTGGTGGAGGAAAACTGGGCATGACCCAACCCATGTGCATTGATAGTCCAGGAATCCAAGTGTGTCCTGGGCTGATCCCCCAGCATGGGCAGCAGGGGAGGGGGGTTCTCCTGCTCTGCCTCAGGTGAGACCCCCCTGCAGAGCTTCCAGCACTGGGGCCCCGCATCAGCAGGATGTGGAGCTGCTGGAGAGAGGCCAGAGGAGGCCACGGAGCTGCTCCAAGAGCCCCCTGCTCTGGAGCCAGGCTGGGAGAGCTGGGGGGGCTCACCTGGAGAAGAGAAGGCTCCAGGGAGACCTCAGAGCCCCTTCCAGAGCCTAAAGGGGCTCCAGGAGAGCTGGAGAGGGACTGGGGACAAGGGATGGAGGGACAGGACACAGGGAATGGCTTCAAAGTGGAAAAGGGGAGAGTGGGTGGGATGTTGGGAAGGAATTCCTGGCTGGGAGGGTGGGGAGGCCCTGGCCCAGGTTTCCCAGGGAGGCCGTGGCTGCCCCTGGATCCCTGGAAGTGTCCAAGGCCAGGTTGGGTGAGGATGAGGATGAGGATGTCTCTCCCCTCTCCTGAGCATGCAGTGACCTGGGCCCAGCAGTGGCACCTCCATGCTGAGCCCTTGCAGTGTGGCAGCCTTGGAGCCCCTCTCTGCAAGCACCCCAGGAGCTGGCCTGGGGTGACCCACGGGTGTTTCCTGGCCCTGCGGTTTGTGGGGACGAGCTGGGGACCTGGGGAAAGCTCAGCACCCTGGGGGGTGATGGGGACACTGCTGCCCAAAGTCCTGCAGAGCTCTGACCAAGAATGGCCCTGTTCATTCCACCCTCCACCAAAGTAACATCTCCCTGCACTTTCCTGGGATAGTTTTCCTCATGGGATCTGGAAGTGAGTCCTCTGCCAGGCAAGCAGCCAGCAGCAGTGGGATGTTCTTCCCCTCCAGCCCCACAGTGGATGAGGATGAAGAGCAACATCTCCCACCAGCCTGGGGCAGTGACAGGGGGTTGCTCCTTGAGCTCAGGGAACAGCTGAGGGGAATTCATTTGCATTTTGATCATCCTTAGGGCAGAGTCCAGCAGAACCCTGGGCTGGAAAGCAGATGCCTGCTGGCTCAGGAATCTTCAAAACATTCCTCCTCTGGCTCTTGGAAGCTTTCCTGCATTGGCTGTGTGCCAGCCTTGTGCTCCACTTGTCACCTGCCTTGCTGTGTCCCAGCAGATGTGACAGAGCCCTGCTGGCTCCTGATGGGGCACACTCACCGTGTGTGTGTGTGTTGTGTTCCTGTGGTTTGGCAGAGCTGCCAAAATCAGCATTTCCCCTGTTTTATGGATCCCCCCTCCCATCCTGCCAAGTGGGATAACACTGCAGAAAGTGCCTGTCCCTGTGAGGGAACAATTTGGGGGCATTCAGGAGTTGCTGAGTCTTGAACAGCTTCTGCTGGTCCAGCCAGTTCTTTGAAAGTTGGGGGTTTTGGGGTATTTCTTTTTTTGTTTAAATAGCAGCTTGCAATGGGCCAGATACTGTTGTGACAGTGCCTCTAAAATCCTTCAGCTGCTTGAATCACTCCAAGGAGCCAGGCAATAAAAGAGCTGGAATAAAATGTATCCCACAATGTCCTTCACTTCTGCTGACAACTGCACTTTCAATTACTGGTGCAACCTTTTAGCATAGCTGTCTTGTAAAAACTAATAAAATATAAAATGAAGTTATAACAGCTGCTTGCCACCTCTTCTCTGATGGAGAGCAGGGAGAAACCACCCTTTTTTTGGGTGAGGCTGAGCTGGGGTGCTGTTAATGCTGTTAATGACAGTGATCAGAACAAAATATTAATATATGCTCGGTTTTGTACATCGTGTAAGTTATGTAGTGTTGATTAGAGAAGGGGTTTCACTCTATCATAAAGTGGCATTTATCCTATGAACATGTTTTCCAGACTTACATTAGAATTAGGCTTTTTGAAAAAAACCCTCTGAGCTCTCTTCTAGTGGAAGGTGTCCCTATCCATGGCAGGAGGTGGGAATGAGCTGATCCTTGAGGTTCCTTCCAACCCAAACCATTTTGTGATTCTCAGGAGAGTGCCTCATTCAGCTCATCCAAACCTGAGCATCCCCTTTCCAAATGCTCTGATTCCTTGGCTCCTTTGCCCCAAGCGGTTGGAATTGCAGGGATTCAGAAGAACCGGTAGCTTTGGAAAAACATAAAATGTGGATTTTGCTTTCCAAGCAAAGCCAGGAAGCATTTCCAGAGCTGGAAGAGGCAGCGAGGGCTGGGTGCTGACATTGGTTGGTGCAGCGTGGGTGAGGTTTGCAGTGGATACTTTGCAGGTCACGTTGAAACCAACTCCTGGAGCTGGGGCTGTTGAGTAATGTCTTCACTCGGGATTTCTGGAGAATTGCTGGGAAAATCTTTGCAGGCAGGGAAGGAAGGAGTGGAAGTTGTGCAGTTTGTTTCTGCAAACGTTTCGTGGGAAGGCGCCAGGACCCGCAGCCTGCCCGGAGAGAGGAGCTCCCATCAGCCTGGGTTTTCTGCTTTGTATCCCAGCCATGGGGAACTTTGTATCCCATCCCCACTGGGGAACTGTTCTGCCAGCTCAAGTGGAAGGGATGGAAGCAGCCTTTAGAAGCAGCAGCAGCCCCCGAGGAGCAGCCCTGACTCCCTCCCTCCTCTCCCAGTCGGGGAGAGGCTGCGAGCATGGAACACATTAGTGAGAGGCAGGCTGGGAAGTTCGGGATGCTCTGCTTGTACCGCCCACCAAAACCGTCCCAGAGGCTGTGTAGGAGGATGAAGGCAGGATGGGGATGGTCCTTTTTGTTCTGAAACAAAAGGAAATGCCACTGATGGCCAAGGCGTGGCTGCCGAGGGATAATCCTGGAGCCTTGGGCTTTTCTTAACAAAAGGTATTGTATTTTTCTTTGGATGTTTTTATCTGTTTGCCTGCTGAGATTAGACAGTTGTTTGTAGCAGAAAGGTGGCTGAGAGGATTTGAGTTAGGGAAAACTCTGGATGAAGAATCACTGGGAGTTGCTGGGCTTGAGGCTGTGTCATGGAACAGGTTGGGCTGAGTGGCTTGCACTGGTCCTCTTGGACCTTGGCACTTATGGAACAATGTAGTTCATGATCTTATTTAATGTTTTTGTGGGAAATGATCACATGGATATAACCTGAGAAGATATTTTCTGGGAGGGGAGCTGAGAACATCCAGAAGGTGGCTCGGAGCTGATGGAGCAGGGAGCTGCTGACCCTCATCCTATCCCTTTTATATTTAAAATATCCCTTCTCCAGGTGATCTTATTTGTGCCTGTCTCCTCCACTGGTGTCCTCCAGCCTCCTTTACTCCCCAGCAATCCAGATTGTCACATTTGTGGGATCTTCCACTACCCCACGTTGCTCAATCCCTGTTTGGTGAGGTCTGGAAGGAATGTTTGTGGCCAGTGTGCCATTAGCTTCTCCTGCACGATGCCTCCAGGCCATGCATAACATGTTTCTTAAATCCATGTGGTTTTTTTTTTCTATTAAACAGGAGGAAAACCCTTGAGATCAGCACTGGGAGAAAGAAGGAAGGTGGTGAAGGAGTGGATGTGTGATGTGGGACAGGTCTGAGCCAAGGGACAACAGGTAAAGCCCAAAGGAGCACTGCAGTGTCAGTGCCCCCCATGCCTGGGGTTGTTGCTTCTTTCCTTGCTGGATTTTAACATAATTTCCCCAAATATCCCACACCCTTCTAGTAACACTCTCCTCCTCTCCATGGTTTGGTTAAAGTCACAGTGAGATGAGGAAAACTTGTAAAAATAGAGCAGGACCAACAGTGTCACCCACAGAGCCTGAATCAAGCCCCTTACATATTTTTTGGCCATCAACTCTTCTACTTAATCATCTATTAATTGCTGAAAGTTTTAGCCAAATTCCTTTGGCAGAAGTGCAGGCAAAGAAGCAGCATTTCACAATCTTCTGCTTTCAGCAGTTCAAAATGCTGATTTGAAAAGCAGTGGTGAATGTCACTGCTGGTCTGAGCTCAGTGTCTGGGTGCCTTGGGATGCAAATCCCTGCACACAGCTCAGGGGGAAGTTGGGCTCTGAACATTTTTCTTCTTTAGCATCATTCCCTGGGCAGATTCTTGTCCCCAAACTCTTTGCCACTCGTGTGAGGATTAATCCAAGGGTGCTGGTGCACAGCTCTTGTGGGGGTGTGTGCCTTCCAATCTCCCTGCAGAGGCTGGAATTGCTGCCAGCAGCACATTTCTCCTTCTGCAGTTTCCTTCTCACGCCTGTAAAGATGCCAGAGGATGAGATTTTGTGCCCTGTGCTGAGCTCCTTCAGGCAGACTCAAACTCTGGAGGGTTGTCAAAACTGCTGAGGAGTTTGGGCTCCAGCAAAGGTGTCAAGAGCAAAGCAAAGTGGAGCTTGGAGTCACCCTGCCTGTTCCAGGGAAAGGCATTTTCTGGCACAGGGACACAAGGACACCAAGAGGCAGCTGAATCCCACACAAAGCTACTGGTCAGCCCAAGTTTTGCAGTGGAAGTGGCACGTGGAGGTTCCTGGGAGGCACCAGCATTATCGCAGTTGGAATTTGGCTGCTAAATCTGACTCCTGCTTGTAGGAAAACTTGGATGCAATGTGGTGGGCTGTGATATCAGCCCAGATTATGTGCTCTCAAGGCCCTCAGCTCTAATTGTGAGGAAATCACAGCAGCATCTCTGATCATGACCAGTTCAAGCCCCTGTTTGGATTGGCTGTCAGAGGGTTTCTCCAGGAGTTCTGTGTCCTTGTGAGTTGTGTTTGGAGCATCTGCTCCATATATTCTTGGGTTGAACCCCTTCCAGCAGGCTTAGCAACTGTGCCTGTGATTTCCTCCAGGAAATCCAGCCATGCAGGGTGGTGTTTAGTTTATGGCACTGGGACAGTCAAGCCATCTTGAGCATTCTTAAGTTGCCTTTTTTATGATTTTTTCAAACCTGGTAGTTGTCTCCCCACCCCCAGCCCCACATCTGTGCATCTAAGGAGTTTTTTTTCCTGCCTTGTTCAAGTGAAAGAGTAAATCCTTTTTGATTTATTCCAGAGCAGCCCTCGAGCTCAGCTCCTGTGAGAGCCTGCTGACTTGGAGTTCAAAAGATCTCATGTCTTTGAGGCCAGGCTGTGGTCTTCCATCTTGCCTCAAAGTTAAGCTGAAAGAGAAAATTCCTTTTTTTTCCTTAAAAAGAGGGAAAGTCACCATGCTGTGTAAGGGAATCAGACTTTCCTGGAGCAGCAGAGAATGCCAACATGCAGAATTTCAGGTTCAAATCTGGTTGTTTAGCAAGGCTTTATTTTCAAGCACTGAGCATGTTGCTTAAGAAGTGTTTTATGGAGATAAATACTGCTTTAAAAGCAGTGCTGTTGCCTGGCTGGGATCCAGCCTGTGATCCTACATTAAGGCATTTTTGGGGTGTTGAAACCACTACCTCACCGTGGTGCCTAGAAATGGTAGTTCTCATCCCTCATTTCCTCCAGATCTGCAGGGTTAGATGAGATATTAGGAAGAAATTCTTGACTATAAAGTGGTGGGGAAGCCCTGGAATGGAATTCCCAGAGAAGCTGTGGCTGCCCCATCCCTGGAAGTGCCCAAGGCCAGGTTGGACAGGGCTTGGAGCAGCCTGGGATGGTGGAAAATGTCCTTGCTCATGGCAGGGGATGGAATGAGATGAATTTCCAGGTCCCTTCCAAGCCAATTCATTCTGGGATTCTGTGAGGTACAGACAGATATCTGGCATATATATATATATGTATTTTATGTATGTGTATCCATTTATATGCTTGTGTAGAGCAAAATAACCCTGTAAGAGCTATTTTTGTCTTATTTCACTTCCATAGGGCCCTGCTTAGTCCAGATTTATGCAGTTGTTGCTGGAGCTGTGATTCTGGAATGGCAGAAATGATGGATAGAAGCCTTTTATTATATTTAGGGACCCTCCTTTTAAAATCCATCTCCTCTGAGCAAGGTGACCTTGGCTCTGCTCCTGCCTTGGGAGTGCAGCCCTGCAGTGGGAAGGAGATGCTGATCCCTGCTTGGGCTGGTGAAGTTTTCACTGCATGTGAGGTTGTCAGGCTTGCAGTGAAAACTGTGGGTGCTCTCCCAAACTGGAATATAGACCTGGGAGGGGGTGTATCTTTCTCCAAAAAAGCTCCAGTCCTGGTGGGGCATGCTGGGGAAAAACCCAGCTTTTTTACCTGCCTCCTCCAAGCAGCACAAGTGAGAGCTCAGGTGGCCCTCACAGGGGTGGGGAGAGGCTCACATGGTGTTTTGCCAGCTCTTCTCAGCAGAATTCTTCCAGAAATCCTTTCTTTCAAAGTTTTTGGGGTCATGGAATATGTGAATGGGAACACCTTGGTGTTTCTATCCCACTTTCAGGAAGAAACACACATAGAATGCCAGCTGAAACTGCAATAATTCCCTGGCATGTCTGGGTACAGCAAAGCCACACAATTCTGTGTTCTCTGCCCACTTTTCCTGCTCTTTCTTCGGCAGAGAAAACCCACATACCAACCTTCTCCCCTGTTCTGAGCCAGCAATAAAGTAGGAAAATGTTTTTTTCCCCAAATCTAATTTGAAACATGATGACTGGACCTTTCTTAAACAGCTTCCAACTTAACAATAAAGAAACTTCACAGAGTGCTTGGCAGGAGCCTCTGTACATAATTTAGATCATAATCAGATGCATTAACACATTTTATATGGATCTCATGGGGGCCAGGAAGATGAGGTGTGCTGGGTAATTTCTTCCCAGCTTTCTTTACCTGATTGTTTATTACTCTGGGGGACTTCATTTGTGGTCCAAATGTCACCAGCAGAATCCTGCTGCTTCATGTGCCTGCATTTCGAGTAGCTGCTACCAAGGCTTCAACCACCTTAATTGCTGTGTTCTTGTCAGTCCTTTCCCTTCTGTGGTTGTCAGAGGGAGGATGTGGGGAGGGAGGGAGGGAAGGGGGACAAGGCAAGGACCCAAAAATCCTGCAGGTTGCTGAGCTTCCCCCGTGCCCCGAGCTCGGTGCGAGGGAAGGTGCCCAGAGTGCTCTGTGTTTCCCACTGACTGCAATCACCAGCTGCTGCTGGAGAGCTGCATGGGGGAAATTCTTCCTCTTCCCCCTCCCCTTTCCCTTTGAGATGTTCAATAAGCAGCTCTAATTTTATAAATCTCCTGAAAGCTTTTTGACAAAGAGAAGAGAAGAGAAACGGTCGCAGATCTCTCTTGCTTCATTGTTTTGCCACGAATCCACCCATGCCAAAGACAGCCTTGTGAAATCTCTCCTTTGACAGAAAAATCTGGTGCTGCTTTGAAAAAGGATGGTTTTGGATGTCTTTCTGCTGGTTTGTATTATCCCCACAAAAGGTGGGAAGTGAAGTTCCCTGTCACTTCAGCATCTCCTTTATACATGCTGGAGTAATAACCCTCCCCATGTGCTTCATGGGGTTTCTTTGTTGCTGAATGCCATGAAATAGTGTGACAACATTCCCAATCCTTCCCCAGGCGTGGGCCAGGCTCTGCTCTCAGGTGGATGCCCAGCTCAGGTTTGGGAGCCTGGATACTGGGGCAGGAGAGGCTGCTGGGGGACACTGGGTGTACCCAGTGGTGACCTCGGCCAGCTGCCACTGATCCATGGGATCCAAAAGTTGGCACAAGCAGGAATCAAACCTCCAAGGCAAGTCAGGTGTGGCCTGGGGGCTGAGGAAGGTGAGAAAGCTCAAGAGCATGAAAGTGGCTGGATTTGGGCCAGAGAATGAGCTTTGGGACCACAGCATCCCATATGAAAACCACAGAGCCCTTCCTTCCCCTTTTCCATTGATAATGATAAAACCACCCCCATGGATTTCTGTTTGCCTCTTTCTCTTTTTTCCCTTTAATAATTGTTTATCAACAAGGGTTTTCCAGGCAATGATGCAACAGCATCCTAGATTAGCTGAACTCATAAAGTGTTTTTTACCACAGAGCATAATGATAATGAAGAAATGAGTATCCTTAAAAATCAGAGTTGATGGGGTTGTTGAATTTCCATTTCATGTACCAGATGAGTTCCTGTGTCTCACCCTGTGTCACCAGTGCCTTGTGCTGCTGAAATGTCCACAGAGAGAGAGGGTGAAGAGCTGCCTCACCTGGGGCCTCTCCCAAGAATTCCTGCCTTTCCCTGGCTTTCCCAGCTAAGTCCTGAGGAATGGCATAAATCCTGCCCCAAGGTATAAAAGTTAGAGTGGTTGTGCTCTCCTGAACAAACCCTTTCACCTCCACCTCATCATTGAGAACAGGGAGAGCATCAGAGCAGCCTGATCCAGGCTCTGAAGGGTTTGTGTGAGCAGGGCAGGCAGGACTACACAAGAGGCAGAAAATATCCCCAGTCCCTTTGCTATTTATAGCCCTGTCACAAGCAGTTTCCTTGCTCCCAGTGCCCAAGTTATCATCTGGAACTGATAATTCTCCTTGGGTCAGTGGCACACACAGCTTGTGGGACCAGCTCAGTGAGCTCTGGCCACTGGAGTCACCCCAGCACTGCCCTGTGCCCCTGGGGCTTGGACAGAGCACAGACACTGCTCAGCTCTGGCCTCTGGGAGGCTGAGCTGACCAGGCTGCTGAAGGAAAATGAGTGTTTGGTTTCCTTTTTGCTTGAGACTGGACTTGAGAATTAGTGATGTTCAAACCTGTGTCTGTTCAAACACTGGAACTGTTGGGTTGTGTCTCACTGAAGCCTGCTTTGATTTGGCTCTTTGTTTTGCCAATCCTCTGAGGAGAGAGCAGCTTTCTTGAGCTTTTGGGTTGTGCCATCCAGAGGGAATGTGCTGCTGCCTTCTGTGAGTTAGAGCAGCATGGGACAACCTTCACCTGCTTCTCTGGTACATCCTGCATGTGTTCCTTACCTGGGCAAAAATTCAGCTTGCTGAAGGTCTGCCAGATGTGTTCCTGCTGGATCTTAGTGCATCATTTGGGTGGCCCCACAGCTGGGACAGGGAGAAGGGCAGGACTGCTGCTGAGCAGGCAAAATGAGGAATTCAGGTTGTTTTGCAGGGGCATATGCTCTGCTGTTTTAAACTGACAGAGGGCATGGTTACATTGGATTTTAGGAAGAAATTCTTTACTCAGAAGGTGGTGAGGGCCTGGCACAGCTTGCCCAGAGAAGCTGTGGGTGCCCTTGGATCCATGGAAGTGCCCAAGGCCAGGTTGGACGGGGTTTGGAGCAACCTAGGATAGTGGGAGGTGTGGGTGGGGCTGGATGAGCTTTAAGATCCCTTCCAACCCAAACCATTTTGTGATTCCATGGTTCTGTAGGGGGGATGCTCTTTAAATGTCACAAGGAAGGGAACAGACATAAATAATGCAGAATGGGAAAGATAAAACAACTCTTCTGGTGGTTGGGAATGGGAATAAAGAGCATTTCTCTGTATCAGGCAGGAGGATGCTGCCTGTTGTGTACGTGTGGGGTTGCCCTCCACTGGTTGAAAATAGAACAACCTCCCCGGATCTGAGACTTTTTTGGGGGCAAGATCATTGTGTTTCTTCAGAGTGACTTTGGAAAGAGTCAGGAGCATTTCTGGCAGCTGATCAGTGCAACAACTCAGCCTTCCTGTGCAAAGCCACCCTGGGAAAGGGATGGCTTTTGTGCTGCTGCTTTTGAGGACGAGCTGTCTGGAGGCAGATGATGCACCAAAGCAAACATGGACAAGGTGTGCAGAGGTTTCAGCAGAGTTTGGAAAGGCTGCAGAGCACATGTTGCTGCAAGATGTGGCTCTGAGGAATCTGTCAGTGAGGCCTGGTGACCCTACCCCACACCCCAAAACAGCCAGCTCACCCCTTGCCTGTTGCTCTGCTCAGTGCAGTTGGCTTGAGTTCTGCATCAGGCTGAAGAATTATGTGACATTTCATTAGCAAATCATTAGCTGACCTTCAGTTTTATGAAAATCGTGTAAAAGTGAGTTTATCAGCACTTAACTGCTCCAGCAGAGGAGCAGAGGCTTAGAGGATTTAAGGGAACTGCATCCAGCACTGGTGATTTCCACTGGGGTGTGTTAGACCATGTCCTTGAAGGCTGCTGATACTCACTAAGTCAGGTAATCCTGGTCAGCAAAAACACTGACTTGTGCTTTGGGGTTTTTTTTTCCATCTGGATCAGGACCAGCAAAGTCAGGGAGATAGCTGTGTGCCTTGCAAGAGTGTATTAAAGGTGAAACCTTTGCACTGCATTTGGAACAGTTTCAAAATGTGAATCCTAGGAACTATAGATTTTTGTCTTCTCTGGATTTTGGCAAGACAGTTGTTGCAGCAGCTGAAAGGAAAATGAACCCAAGAGGAGCTTTTGACTTTGGGGGAATTCAATAGTTGCTTTCCAGTAACGGGGAGGCATTAGAAAAAAAGCCAAACCTGGTGACATCTGAAATTCAGGCAGCATCTAATCCATACTTCTTTTCTTCCACTACAGCAACCAGACAGGATGCAGTGTGGGATGTGCACACCTTGTGTATCTGTGCATGTTGGATACATGGAAGGATTTGGGGAAATGATTGTGGAGTGCTTGTGCAGAGAGATGGCCCTTGAAAGGCTGTCCCTTAAAATGTGTTTTAATCTCACAGTGTTGCTCTCATGAATGTTTTATCACCTCCTACAAGTGTTGAGTCCTACAGTGCCACTAAAGCACCTTGAATTTTAGTGTGAAAGTGGTTTATGTGTCTTAGCTGAACAGATGTATTCCTGTGTCCAGAGGTGAACGCTGGAGAGAGGGAAGCACAAAGTGCTGGGAGGCTCCTTGCTGTCACCAGCTCATACATTCAATTAAAAGCTTGCAAAGAGTTATTTTTATTCTACATTACAGCTTTATCTAGATCAGATAGCTCTAGGAAAGGCTTCTTACCTTTGCTTTGGCATTTCTTTGAATTGTAGAACAAAGAAAGTTGGAAGGGATCTCTGGAAGTCTCTAATTCACTGTCTTGCTCAGGGTAAAGCTTATGGCAAAGGTAGGTGGGGTTGCTCAAGGCTTTTTCCAGTTGAGGTTTGGCTGTTGCTGGGATGGTGAATCCACCCTCTCTCCAGGCTCCTGTTCCAGTCATTTGTTTTCTTACTGAATATCCACCTAGGAGACTACAGCAGAAACCTTGCTGCTGTCCAGGTAATCAATGTCTGCCAAGGAGATTCTTTGGTTCCAGAAGACAAATCAATGAGGTACAATTTGCCCACAGCCCATCTGTGCTGTTGCCATCACCTCCTTACCCTTCATGGCCATGGGAAGGGATTCCAGGAGGATTCACTCCATCCATCCATCCCTGCCCACAGGCTTCAGCTGGCAGCGAGGGGTTGCTGTCCTTTTTTATTCCAGGTACAAATCCTCTCCAGAGGCAGTTTGTGCTGTCAGAGTGAGTACTTGGAACTGAGTGCAGGTAACCTTGGCTTCCTCTTGATTTGGCTGCTCGTGGGCTTTCATTGCCTACTCTAATAAAGCCTTTACAATTGCTTAGAGACACTTCAACTTGTTAATGTTTCAATAAAGGGATTAATTCCAGGCCTCCTGCTGCTAAACTCGTGGGTTGGAATTCTGAGGAGGTGCGAGGTGCGAACGGGCTGGGCAGAGCAGCTCCCTTTGATCAGCTCAATGGGCTGGAACTGCTCAGCATTGATTTGCACTGGCCAGGCAATGGAAACAATTCCGTGGGCTCCAGGAAGAGTAAATACAGAGGGATCTTAGGGCATGGATATAGGCAGGTGCCTTAGGAACGCCTGCCCTTTAAACCTATTCCTGCTGTGGATTTTGTTGATGATTGAATGGGTGTTTTAACATTTCCATGCCTTGCTTTCCCCACCTATAAATGACTTGTGTCTTCCTTTTGGGTTATTGAGCTTGGCTGACACGTATAAAAATGGTCAAGGTAGGGTGCCAGGCACATACAAACGACTTTATTTTTAGTGTCTTTTGAAATCTTGGACTTTTTGTTCTCCCTTTTATCTGTCTCTTTCTTTTTAATC
The DNA here is from genome assembly GCA_013398175.1 of Climacteris rufus. Taxonomy (NCBI): domain Eukaryota; kingdom Metazoa; phylum Chordata; class Aves; order Passeriformes; family Climacteridae; genus Climacteris; species Climacteris rufus. The sequence goes on along the minus strand of VZRZ01003666.1, from coordinate 104,970 downwards.
ACACCAAATGGAAAGAAATTCAATCCCAGCTGGTGCTGGAGAAGAATCATGAGGCCCATCCAGCTGGCTGTCTCCAGGCCAGAGTGGGATTGTTCCCTGTGCTGCATTTCCAGAGTATTTTATCTCCTTTAGTCCTGGGTGTGTGGGGAGTGATGAGCTCCTTTCACTTCTGTGGGCTCCTGCCATTGATCTGAACGGGAAGGGCTGTCAGTAAATGGAAAAGGGGCTGGGTTATTTTAGGCTGGGTATTTTTAGGTGGCTGTAAGTAAATGGAAAAGGGGCTGGGTTATTTTAGGAAACCCATCAGCAGCTGTTCTGGCAGGTCCTGCAGCGGGATTTGTCTTTGGCTGGGCTGTCTCAGGTTGTGGTATCGATTCCCAGGGTTGTGAACTTGGTTTCTTGGGTGTGATCTGCAGCCTGAATCTGGAATTAGCAGCTGCTGGAGATGGTGGTGTTGGCATCAATTTCTGGGATTGAATTCCCCCTAGGCCAGGTTGGATGGGGCCCTGAGCAACCCGATCTAGTGAGGGGCATCCCTGCCCATGGCAAGGGCTGGAATAAGATGAGCTTTAATTTCCTTTCCAGCCCAAAGCAGTGTGGGATTTTGTGATGCTAAAGCAGCCTGGCTTGGAGGGCTGCAGCGTGATGGCAGAGCTGGGGATTTTGGGGCAGAAGATGAGGTTGGCTTAGGGGCAGCGTGGGAAATGCACCTTGAGGGGAGACAGGCCCACACTTGGAGCCCTGGATGGATGTGCAGAAAACTTGGCATCTGTCAGTGGCCATGGAGCAATTTTGGGGTGCTCTTGGGAGCTGTCTTGGGATTATTCTGCTTCAGTGGATTGTAAAAAGATGATTTTTGGGAGGCTTTGGTCTTTTTCATGAAGAATTTTGTCACCTGGGGATGTGGTTCAGTGGTGGGCTTGGCAGTGCTGGGTTGTCACATGGACTCAGTGATCTCAGAGAGCTTTTCCAACCTTAATGATTCTGTGATTCTGTAATTCTTTAATCACTTTGGGGCAGTTTATGTGTGGAGCTGATGCTGCATGGAGCCCCTGGACTCTGTTACTTGGCTGTGAATGTGCAAGTTGGAATCTGGGGGGGCAGGGACCAAATCAACACCATCAGTGCTGGAGGGCTCAGAGAGCCGAAGCACAAAACATCGTGTGTGGGATTTAGCTGCACATTATCTCTTCTCTCTCTCTCTCAACAAAGTCCCAAATATAATTTCAAAGGTCAGAACATGCTCTCACCTGGGTGTTCCCAGCCTTTTATAGAGTGCTTGAAGGCCATTTCCTAAAATTAGCTGCTGCTGGGGAAAGCTGATACTGGCTCTGATACAGGCTCTGGATCAGACTCCTTCCAAAGCTCTGGATGATCATTTACTTGATGGACTCCTTCTGAAACTCATGAGTACAAGGTGGAAAATGGAAAAAAAACCCAGCAGCTGATGCTGCTTCCCAACTAAATAAAATCACGTGGGATTTTTTGGCAGAATTTCTCCTCTTGCTTGGTTTTGGAGGTGGTTTTTTTTTTGTTTTCTTTGAGCTTTTCCAGGCAGACCAGCAGCCTGCCTTTAAAATCAGACTTATTTTTGTTTTCCTCAAACTTCCTGGTGATCCAAACATGCTGGGGAGCTCTGGGAAGGGGAGCATGTGATTCTGAAGGAGGCTGAAATGGTAAAGCACAGTCAGATCTGCTAAGCAACAGCATTGACACGTTTAAATAAATCTGCTGTTGACTAATATAGAGTGACATATTGAGAGCAATTAAAAAAAAAAAAAAGAACTAGGCACAAATTTGGGAAATGAGTGGAATGGGAACAGAACAAAGATGTTAGGATGTTGGATAAAAGAGAGGGAGGGCTGCTCCACAAAGGGAGTGTGCTGGAGAAGCAGGGTGTCCATCAGGAAGGGGGAGACAATAGCAGAAGTGCAGATTTGTGCTGAAATTATCCCTTGGCAGCAGGATCCTTGTGTTTCTGCTTTCCTGCCAACACTGCTGCCTGCCAGGATTGCCAAGATTTATATTGCCTAGTGCAGAGAGCAGCATGTGGTGGGATGTCAGGCAGCTTAGAGAAGGTAAGGTGGCACTTCTTGTTCCTGTGGTGGCTTTGGGACTCCTGTTCCTTTGGGTCTCTGCAAGTTGGGTGTGAGTTCTGTCATTGCCACCCCCTTGGATCTGTGTAGTGATGGAAAAGGGGGCATGGGCTGGGTCAGAAGGGTTTGCATTCGAAGCTGGTGAAAGGAAATCCCTAAGAATCATAGAATGGTTTAAAAAAGCTCTTCCATTTCCACCCCCTGCCATGGGCAGGGACACCTTCCTCTATCCCAGGTTGCTCCAAGCCCCATCCAGCCTGGCCTGGGACACTTCAGGGATGGGGCAGCCACAGCTTCTCTGGGCAGCTTGCAGAGCTCATCTGTGGAAGGTGCTGCTGCAGGAAGTTGTGAAACCAAGTGCTTGATGTGTTTTTCCTTTTTTCCCTTCTTATTTAACAGTTCAGACTCTGTACTACTGAGAATGTCTGTGATTGATTGCTTCAAACAAAGCTGTTTTTGTGGGCAGCTTCTGTTCTTCAAGGGCTGCTACAACTCCTATTTGCTAATGATTCAGGGGAAATTGTCCTGAATAAGCTGTTCCATGACCATGATTTATGATTATTTTACAGCAAAGCAGCTGGAAATGAGCACTGAGGAGTGAGGGGCTGCAGTGAATGGCTAATTGGTTTGATCTAATACAGCCATCCTTGTGCTTCCTTCATATTTCTGTGGGATTCTACAGAGTGGCCAAATTGAGCTGTGAATTTTGTGCCCACCTTAACGACTTTGTTCCAGGCTGATGGCTTTGTGTGCACCCGTGTGGAGTTGGTGGCTGGGCTGGGTTTGCCAGCAGCTTCCCCAGCCTCTGGGAATGTCTCCCTTTTTCCTGGCTGCCCCTCAGTGAACTCACACCCTGCCCAGCCTGGGATGCTGTGAAGCTGAAAGGGAGGGAGCTCTGCTGTCCCTCCTGGCGTTTTTGTGCCTTCAGAGCCATTTGTTTCTCCAGCCACTGAGATGAGAGTGAGATGGCACAGCTCAAGCTGCTGGGCCTGGCTCTGCTGTCCAGGATAACTGATGTTTGTGGCTTCCTCATCCATTAGGACCTCTCAATATCTATTTTCCAAATAATCCCTGAAGCTTGGCACGAGTTGGAAGCAGGCTGATCTTTGGGATGATGGCTGGGAGACAGTAGCTTGTGTTGGAAGCAGTTCCTTCATCTGCATGAGCCTTGTGCTGGCACTGTGGCCCACTTTTTGAGCTGCTCTGAGGCCATTTGGCCCCTGTTAGCCACCAAAAGAGCTGTTCTGTGCTTGGAAATTCCTGCCTGGAGTGTTTGGAAGCCAAAGCAACTCCAGCCTTGCTAAGCTTTGGATTCCCTCCACCTCGTGCTGTGGGCAGGCAGGTGGGATTGCATGGTGAGGATTATTTGGGTGATTTCTGGAGTGCAGGGTGTATCCATAATATCCCCAGCACTTTATTTCTCTGGGAATTCTCCCTCCTGGCCATGGAAGCACATGAGTGATGGGAAGTATTCAAAGCCCTCTGACCAAGCTGTGTCCTGCACATCCTGCTGCCAATCCAGGGGAGCTGTTAAACCAGAAACTTGGCAAAAATGTGGCTGGTTTAAGGTTCTCAGTGACAGCAGCAGTCTGACCACTCCTGGCTGAAGCATTTTGGACTCTCTGGGATTGCAGCAGGCAGATTGTCACAAAGCCACCAGGTATTTGGTTGGCTTTCATGTTCAATAGCAGTTAATGAGGATTTCTTTAAAAACACTCATTTCTTAGCATTAGATGCCCTTTAATGTTGTCAGAGTGTTCTAAGAAAGCAGGGCTTTGGCAGCTGCTCTTACCTGTTAGTCTTCCAATAACTGTTGAATCCATCAGCTGTTTGCACTCAGATTTGAGGGATGGAGCCCACCACAGCATTAACTCTGCAAAAATGGTCTGAAAATAGGGAGCTGAGGCTCTTTATGGGGCACTGGAGAACCCCATGGAAAACTGAAGGCATCAAACAATAAAAATTCAACTTCATTTGTGCTGCTGTTCCCAGAAGAACTTGTGGGGGCACGTTGACACCACAGATGATATTTTCTTCAAAATGCAGTGCTGAGCATCACAGGGGCCATTCCTGACTAATTTATTAATCATTCCAGCTCTTTCTTCAGCTAAGAGGACGCCTTCATTTTGGGAGAGCAGCTGGGAAGTGCTTTTGGACCAGGCTTTAAGCTTGACAGGTTTGGGGTTTCAAAGGCATTCCAAAAACACCACCCCAGCTCACACAAGGAGTCAGGCTTTGGTGCCTTGGCCTGAAGGCAGTGTTGGAACTCAGATATCTATTAGTGGGTTTCAATTTACTCGGGATAAATCCTTCCCTGAGGACTGCTCTTGTTCTGTGGAATTACAGGGTTTGCCACGATAACATTTTTCTCCTTAATGTGTCCCTTTTGCAGTTGCTTGGTGCCAGCAGGGAAAGCAGCAGCCAAACTCCAGCAGGAGAGAGGTGCAGGGCTCTGTTGGACCAAGAGGTGTGTGGAGGGTGCAGGAAGAACAGTGAGGCAGCTGAGCTGTGGGAGAGGGAGGACAGGAGAGACCCAGATGGGTGACAGTGGGATGGGGACAGCAGGGAAAAGGTGGTGAGAGAGGGGCAAAGAAAACCATCTCAGCAGCTGCATTTTGCATGGCCACTCCTGTATCCTGCAGCTGTTCATTAGAAATTCTGTTTATGCCACAGGGAGTTTTGGAGTCTCTGAAGCTGACACAGTTTTAATAGACAAAGACATTTTGAGTGCAGCACATCTGCTAAGGAAGAGGCTCCATGCAGTAGAGCCATTGGTTGAAGCATTTCATCATGCTTTTCTTTTTTTTTAAGACCTCTCTTTTCTCCTAAAAAGTAATTTTTGAGGTCGAAAAGAAGTGCTGTGTTTGCTCATTAAGTTTGCAGCCCTTAAACTGAGAGTCCTGCTGTATTCTTCCTAATATCCCTGAGTTCCCAGCCCTGAGAACTGGCAGAATCACCTCTGACTTGGAAGGATCCTAAAGCATTTCCCAGAAGTGGCCATCACAGAGGTGTGAAGCACAAGCACAGGCTTGGGGCAGGAGGGTGCTGCTCCAGAGCAGAGACCTCCTTTGGTCGATGGTGCATTATTAAAAATTTGGTGAGCAGGACTTAAATGGATCAATTTATTTCTAGGCAGGCTCAATCTACCCCTCAGCTTACCTTTTATAACCTGTGCCTTTCCAAAATCCTCTCATCTTGCTCAGTGATTGAATCTACCTTGTGCAGCTGCAAAGTTAATTCCTTCCTTCACCTCCTGCTCTGGTCAAGTTCCTCAGATCCCTCTTTGCCTGACCTCTCTCTTAGCCCTCCAATAAACAGAACAGTGTCACTTTGGCCTTCTTAAGTGCTCTGTTATTGCTACATCTGCCCTGCAGCGTTTTCTGAGTGTTTTCCACCTTCCCATTTCGGTAGGAGCAGTCTCCAGTGGAGTTTGCCATGTCCCACCCTGCCTTTTCCAAGGACTGGATGTGTTTGTCTCCTTCAGCCACACAGTTTGAGATAAGCTTTGTTTGTTGTGTTTCTTTCTGATACCTTGCAAGGTACTCCCAATCCAAGTGGTGGTGGCACTTTATAGAAATTTAATTACCATGGATTCTGCTGCTGCTTATCTTCTATCATTCACTCTGCTGCTGGTTAATGACTTTATTAAGCACACACACAAACCTCAAGTGCTGTGTTCCATCCTCTCTGTGGATTTTCAAGTGTTTGGCCACATCCACATCTGCAGGTCCTGTGTAGCTGAGTGTTCTGCTCTCAGTCCTTCATCAGGTTTCACAGAATTCCAGAATGGCTTGGGCTGCAAGGACCTTAAAGCCCATCTTGTTCCACCCCCCTGCCATGGGCAGAGACACCTTCCACTATCCCAGCTTGCTCCAAGCCCTGTCTGAGCCTTGCTCAGGAGGGAGATCTGGAGATACATGGAGATCCAAGGGCTGCTCTGGAGCCGGGCTGGGGGAGCTGGGGGTGCTCACCTGGATCAGAGAAGGCTCCAGAGAGACCTCAGAGCCCCTTTCAGTTCCTAAAGGAGCTCCAGGGGAGCTGGAGAGGGACTTGGGACAAGGGATGGAGGGACAGGACACAGGGAATGGCTTCCCATGGACAGAGAGCAGGGTTGGATGGGATATTGGGAAGGAATTCTTGGCAGTGAGAATGGTGAGGCCCTGGAATGGATTTCCCAGAGAAGCTGTGGCTGCCCCATCCCTGGAAGTGTCCCAGACTGGGTTAGACAGGGTTTGGATCACCCTGGGCTAGTGGAAGGTGTCCCTGCCCATGGCAGGGGGTGGAACAAGATGATCTCTGAGGTCCCTTCCCACCCAAACCATTCTGTGATCCTCATTTCCAGCTTGCTTTGCAATGAACTGTGTGGGATGAGAACCCACCTGCTGTGTAAATATGGGTGATTCCAGCACGTCAGGGAATTGAATTTTTTGGTGTGATTGATCAGGCTGTCTGGAACAGAACAGCCCCCATTTAGGTGGTGATGAAGCATCTCCAAAAAGGGCAGCTAATGAGGCTGTGGGTGGGTGCCCACCCTGGGCATCCGAGAGAGGAGGGAGGGATGGAGCTGGACACACGTGGGGGCAGCTGAAGGAGCTGCTGCAGGGAGGGAAGGTTCTTTTGGAGTTGGTTCATTTGGCCACATGGCACTGATGAATTGAATGGCACTGACCCTTGCTCAGATGTAGCAGCCAGGGCTCCTGGCTTTTCCCTGGATGTAAACTTCCCTGAGTGCCTGGATTGTGAGGACTCAGTGCTGCCTCCTTGGCCTCTGAGGTAGAAACCACCCATTTGATTTCACATTTATTAGAGGCCCCTTGATGGAGATGTTCAGTCTGCACAGCTGGTTTATTCCCTGTGTGCAGGGAATGGGCAAACTTTCCATAAATCCCCCATAGATGGATTATTTTCCACAGTGACCCACCCTGCTGAGTTTAAACACTGTGTGTGTTTCTGTGCTGTTTGGGCAGTGTTTCCTTTCCCTTCTGACTTACCCAGCACAATGAACATTTGAAATTTGTGCTTAATCATGACCTGAAGCTTCTGTCAGAGAGCAGGAGCCTGAACCTGCCACGTGGTTATTTCCTGCTGTGCAAGCAGCAGTGAGGGTGTTTTAGGGAGGTGAGAGAGGCTTGTGGTTTTGCCTTGGGGAAAATAACGTGCCTGAGCTATCTAGGGCTGGAAACCACAAAGAATACCAAGGATTTGAGCTGTCTCATGGAGTCAGTGTTGGGAAACCAGCCCTCTCTTCCTGTCTGGAGCTGACCTCTTTATGCTGCTGTCGAGCACCCAGCTCTCCGCTGTGGTTTTACCTCAGGACACTTCTTATTCATTAATTACTTCAAATTAAAAGCAAAAAAACGCTTTGCTGCCTCCCACACTTAATTTATCCCTTTTAGAAGTGAGTAAAAAGCTTGTGCCACTGCATCATGGAGCATTCTCAGTTTGCTTCCCACGTCCTAAAATATCTTTAGCAGTTTGTAACCTGGAATGTGGTGAGCACTACAACATCATCCACTGTGGTTGTGTGGATTTTCCAGCTTTCTTGTAAAACTGTGCCCTGTAGTTTCTTGTTCTGAGCTTTGGAGAGGAGTGAACTTTGCATCCAGGATGCTCTGCCACTCCATCCCACAGGACACAGAAGGATTTGCTCCTAAGCTGGATGTTCCTTGGAGCAGAGAAGTGTTTGTGTGCAGCCTGGAAGAATAAATAAAACACTGTGACTGGTTTATTACCAGAAAACAACACCAAATAATAAATTGAAGAACTAAAAGCTCTATATGTAAAGTAGATTTTGCAATGCATTATGCAAAAAGCAGGAAGGCACTGGAAAAAGGCAGGCAGGGAAGATGGATGATCTTGTGGACAGCATGAGGAGATGTGCAGTGAATCCCAAGCTGGTGTGGCTTCTCAGGTGACCTTGGGCAAGTTGTTTCTCCACACCTCCATTACCTGCTCTCTGAAAATGGGATGTGGTTTTCCTGTCTTCAGGATGTCATCAGAATAAAGGAGTGTTCATGAAACACTCAGTTAAGCTCAGCCAAGGAGTGGCTCAGGCCTGCAAGCACCTGGGGAAGAGGTTTCTGTATTTTCTCAATCCTGAGCATCTCCTGGAGCACAACCTTGTCCCTGTGCTCAGACAGGAACACAAAGCTGAGAGCCAGACTCACTTCTTCATCCAGCTGCCTTGAAGCACTTTGAGGTCACTTTTGCTTTGTGAAGAGGGAGACAGGAGCCTGCAGGGTGCCTGATTTCCCCTGAGTGCTGGAGAGAAGCAATGTTGGAGCTGGGGGCAGGCCCAGGACATCCTGACTCCAGGTTTCTCCTCACATTGCTGAACTGATGCCACCTGAGAGCCCAGAGTCATCAAATCGTTTAGGTGGGAAGGGACCTCTGGAGATCTGAACCTGGGCATTGTCCAGCAAGTTCTGGATGTGTTTTGGCCTCCTATATCCTCCTTCAAACCCAGTTGAAAGCTCTTTCCCTGAGCCCTCCTCTCTCCTGCAGGAAGATCCTTTTCCCCTTTCGAGACAGGTGAACCCTGTCAGTCACCAGCAGACCTGGGGTGGTGTAAACCAATCCATGACCCAAAGCCCCAAAATTCTGAGAGTGACACCAGGCTTGGAGCCAGGTATTGATCTGTTGGCTCTTCCTGCTTCTTCCCTCATCATTCCCTGCAGCTGGAAGGACAGAGAACAGCACTTGTGTGCCATGAGGACAGGAGTGAGCACCCTTCTTCCCTAAGAACCTGGGGTGGAAAACAGCTCTCGAAAGATTTTTGAGGCCCTTTGAGGACTGAAAGTTCCTCACTTGCCACTTCTGAAGTCACTGCCTTCTTCAGTACATGTGGTTTCCTACTTTTCCAGAGTGAACACATGGAGTGGGTCTTGGAATATTTGTCCACCCCACACATTCCCACGTGGATGGGGAGCACAGCTGGAAGCAGGTTTGGCTTTGCATGGAGCTGCAAACCTGCTGACTGTTCCTTGCCTTAGATAAAAGCTCCCTAAAGCTGGGGATGCAGTTTATCCCTGGAATTTACAGATTACAGGACCTTTTATGAGTGCATGTAACAGCATTGATCTGAGCCTGGGAGAATTGCTCTGTACCCCTGAGCTCTGGAGATGGCACAAATCCCTCGGGATGATCCCTGAGGCTGCTGCATGCCAAGCATTTCAGAGTGAATTTTCCATCTGCTCCTTTGAAGGATCTGCTCCCAACTGTACCTTAAAGCACACACACACCTGATAGATGTGTTCAACTTGTTCAACTGCTCCTGTTCCCAAAGTGATTGAAGATTTGGGATGTAAGCCTTCCCTTTGAGAGCATTAGGAAGTACAAAGTTATTACTGCTGAAGGAGTTTGGAGTTCATTTTCTTCCACTACACCCTGTTCTGAAGGGGAGAATACACTATTTTTATTTTCTCTCTTTGATTTCATTTCTAGTGCTGCTGAAAAAGAGACTTGGCAAGAGAAACTCTCTCTCCAGGCCTGGACAGATAAAGCACAGGAGCCACTTCCACACTCCCTTGTCTGTTTGCCAGGAGGGAGCCAGCGTGGCAGAGGTGGGTTTGTTCTCCATGGAGAGCAGCACAGCAGAACTTTCTAGATAATGACACTGCAGACCCCTCATTTCATGAGGAAACAGAGCAAGGATGAGTATGGATGCACACAGTTTGGGAGCTCTGATTCACAGAATCCCTGTGGATTTTCCTCCCCACAGTGCAGTCTGTGCCATCACCTTCTGCCTCATGGTTATGTAGGGCTCTGCTGAGCTCTGAAGGAACATCAGTTGGAATCTTCCAGGCTCTGTTCACAAACATGCTGAGAAAGGAACGGTGTTGCCTTAATTTTATAGGGAGATGGATAAATGGAGGTGCAAAGAGAAGAGTGGGGTGTGCTCAGGTCTTTGAACTTTTTAAATTATTGATCTTCTGATTGCCTAAGAGCTCTTCCTGCCTCTTTCTCTGTGTGTGTAATTAGCTCCATCAGGCAGCAACATTGTGCTGTAACATCCACAAGGGTTTTCAGTGTGAGGCTTGGTAAGTTTAAAGAACTAAATAATACTTAGGGGTGAGAGGCTGGAAAGCCCAGCAACTATCCTGTTTCTCTCCTCCCAAATTTTTGGGAATCATGGGAATCAGCAGCCTTTTCCCCCAGGGCTGATAAACACAAGAAGTCTCTCTTGGAAAAACCACAGATTGGCTTTTTACTTTGCCTGTTTTTTTTTTTTAAGTCTTAATAGCAACATGTTACAACCTCAGGCTCTATTGAGTTGATGAGGAATAAAGTCTTAATAGTGAAGAAGAGTCCAAGAGTGTGTCTGAAGTGCTCCTTTTATCACCAGCACATTTTTCATACTGACAGTCAATACTTTTTAACTAATTCCAAGCCATGTGTGGTGCATTTTAAATCCCTCCTCAGCCTCCTCTTTCCCATGTGGTCTTTTCCAAGAGAACAGCAGAGTCACATTGTCAACCTCAGGCTTCTGAGCATGTGGGGATTTTTCATTCACAACCCACATTTTTAGGTCAGGAGGATGAAGTTTGTTCAGTGTCAAGGAAGAGAAGGACCAGAGGAGCCAGTGGAAGGATTGGGTGGCAGAACAGCTGCAGAGGACCAGATGTGGGGGGATGGATTTGGCTTTTCAAGGACCCCAGTTGGCATTTTAGGGAGTCCAGTGTGCCATTTCATTACTGTTCATAGCTGATAAATGGACAAAGAACCACAAAGGAGTAAGATTTAGGTGCAGCCTTACCTTTGGGGCTGCAGTCTTTTCTGGCCAGCCCAAAGCACATGTCCACACTCCTCCTCATTCTTTTTTGGCCACATTTATGGTCCCTTTATGTACTGTCTCAACACCCTGCAGGTTTTGACCCCACTTATCCCATGGCACCCCCAAACAAAAAAAAAAAAAAACCAGCAAAGCTTGTTTTCCCCATGTGTGCCTTCAGTTAAGCTGATTTTTAGATGTGCTGATGTTCAAGTGGGTGTGTGCTTTGGCATATCCCTCAGGAAAAGCATTATTAGGGCAGCTCAGCTCCTGGCCAGCTGTTTGCAGAAAACTGGTGGCAACTGAAGGATCTTTGCAGCCCCCACGAGACCGAATTGAAATAGCAGGGACTGGCACACACACAGCATGAACTTCATTTCCTGCAAAGAGCTTGAAATGGGGGGGGGAAGAAAGAAAAGTAGACTTTAAAAGCTTTTAAAATGAGTATTATTATTATTTTTGCCTTCACACAGTGATGCCTGCTAAAACCCTGCTGCTGGGTAGAACAGTCCCAGAGGCTGCAGCCTCCCATCTGCCTGCAGCCATGTGCTGCCAAGATCCAAGAAAGCTGATTTAGCCTTTTGCTGACTTTTTAGCCCCTTTATCCTCCTGGCTTTCTGAGATTTACACCAGTGCTGTTTGCCAATGTCATGAATTTCAAATCTGCCTTAAGTTTTTAAGTGTCCATTCTGCTGTGCAGCGTGGTTGTGGGTCACGTTGGCAGGGGGTGGAAATCCCGTTTAATCATGGGGTGTTAAGTTAATGCCAACAAATGGCTGTGTAACAATAGGTCTAGGAATTGTGCTTTATTACCCCACATATTTCCCCTTTCATGATGGTTTTTCCTGGTTAAAATCAAATTTTCCCTTTATTTTTCTCTGCTATGCATTTGAATACTACACTGAAAATTCCTCCTGACTTTTCTCTGCTCCTTTAAGGTGAACTTCTTTGCTTTGGCCCATTTCCAAATCTCTCTCTCTCAGCTGAGATTTGCTTCCTCACCTTGTTTCTGAGAATTCTTGATGAGTAGATGAGAGGGGCATTAAATAGATTTAGTGAAAAATGACCGTCACCAGCATGGATGACTTTCCTCTAATTAAAAATTGAAAGGGAAATGAATGAGCTTCTCTTGAGGCTGTGCAGGAGCTGGTGCTAAGCCCAGCTCTGTATTCATCAGTGATGTGGGAAGTCCAGTGTAAGAAAATATCCCAGAAACTTCAGTACCTTGGAGGATGCCAATAAAAGGGAAGGAGATTTTCTAGAGGCAGCCAGTTGATGTGGCCTAGATTTAAATCTGTTGGCTAGAGCTAAAACTCAGAGCTGAATTTAATAGAATCACAGGATGGTTTGGGTGGGGAGGGCACTTAAATCTCATCTTGTTCTGCTCTCTGCCATGGGCAGGGACACCTTCCACTATCCCAGGTTGCTCCAACCTGGCCTTGGACACTTCCAGGGATGGGGCAGCCACAGCTTCTCTGGCCAACCTGTGCCAGGGCCTCACCACCCTCAGATTTCTCCCAGCAGATCCTAACTTCAGCATCTTTGCTCTGATGAACAGTGTAGACTTTTCCAGTGTTGACCAGACATTCCCTCGTGCTCAGCCAGCCAGCCAGTTAATTGTAAGCAACACAAGGACGTTCCCTTTAAACTTTCTCATGCGATGAATCAAAATTTTCCAGCAGGAAACGAAAGCAAAACACTTCATCTAAAAATTCCTCATCAGCTCTAGTCACTAGAGCAGAACAATGGTGATTACACTCAGTTATGCAGTGCAAATTCCCAGCAGTGCCGTGTCCCAGGATCACAACGAGGGAGAGCAGGGGTACATCAACACCTCTGGTTTGTGCAGGAGGACACAGGACCTTGCAGGTGATAAAAACAGGGATCCAGGGCTGAGCTTGTGTGGCCTGGAGCACACAACCCTCATGAAAAGCAGAGTGCCTGGAGAGAAAGCTGTGTGTCCTCATCTCATGGATCCCATCACCTTCTCAGGTGACACCCCCGAGGTTGTTCTTTTGAGAGAGGACAATTGCTTTTAAATCTAACAATGTCTTAGGTCACTGTTGTGTCGTTTTGGTTGCGCTGCCTGACCGTGTGACTGTTCTCTTGTAGGAATGGCAGAGCTTCACCCTCACCGCAGCGATGAGAGAGACTGACAGTCCGACAAGTCCCTTCTGGCTCCTTCTCCACCATGGCTGCTGCCTCTGCATATTCATTGGATGCTAATGCAGGATGGGAGCAGCCCTAGAGTTCGCCTCGGTCCCACTGTGTTTCTCTTCTGCCGGCTGCGCCTTTGAATCGCCATGACAACGCTGTGACACTTCCAGCAAAGGTTGCCCGCAGAGCAGGGGTGGGCTGGGGGTGGGTGAGAAGGTCAGCGATCGTGTCCAACGGGATCAAAAGTTGCTCCAGCAGCAAAACAACTGAAGAAGATGAAATTCCCCTTCCATTGGCTTCTCCTTAAGCAGGCACAATAACATTTCCTTCCGAGACGCTCGCCGCACGACCCCTTTTGGTTATGGCTACTGATCCGACGTGATTGCGCGCGCGGCGACCGCGGAACTCATGACTGGCTATACGATGTTGCGCAATGGGGGAGTGGGGAACGGAGGCCAGCCGTGGGTCTTGAGGTGGTCCAGTCGGATCCGCCTCACCTGGCTCAGCTTCACCCTCTTCATCATCCTGGTTTTCTTCCCCCTCATCGCCCACTACTACCTGACCACCATCGACGACGCCGACGATGCCGGCAAGCGCATCTTCGGGCCGCGCGCCGGCAACGAGCTGTGCGAGGTGAAGCACGTGCAGGACCTGTGCCGCATCCGCGAGTCGGTCAGCGAGGAGCTGCTGCAGCTGGAGGCCAAGAGGCAGGAGCTCAACAGCGAGATCGCCAAGCTCAACTTGAAGATCGAGGCCTGCAAGAAGAGCATTGAAAATGCCAAGCAGGACCTGCTGCAGCTGAAGAACGTCATCAGCCAGACCGAGCATTCCTACAAGGAGCTGATGGCTCAGAACCAGCCCAAGCTTTCCTTGCCCATCCGGCTGCTGCCAGACAAGGACGATGTGACCTTCCCCCTGCCCAAATCCAACAGGAACTGCAGGCTCCACAACTGCTTTGACTACTCCCGCTGCCCGCTGACATCTGGCTTTCCAGTCTACGTCTACAACAGTGACGATTACCCTTTCGGTAGTTCCTTAGACCCTTTAATTAAACAGGCCTTTGAGGCCACTGTCAGAACTAACGTTTATGTTACTGAAAATGCAAATATTGCTTGTGTGTATATAATTTTAGTGGGGGAAATGCAAGAGCCCATAATGCCAAAACCTACTGAACTAGAGCAACAGTTGCACTCTTTACCGTATTGGAGGACCGATGGACACAACCATCTCATCATCAATCTGTCGAGGAAGTCGGAAACTCAGAACTTCATTTACAACATCAGCACGGGGCGCGCCATGATCGCCCAGTCCACCTTTTACGACGCCCAGTACCGGCCGGGCTTCGACATCGTGGTGTCGCCTCTGGTCCACGCCATGTCCGAGCCCAACTTCCTAGAAATCCCTCCCCAGGTGCCGGTCAAGCGTAAATACCTGTTCAGTTTCCAGGGGGAGAAGATCGAGTCTCTCCGATCCAGCTTGCAGGAGGTTCGCTCCTTCGAAGAGGAGATCGAAGGCAACGCCCCGGCCGACTACGACGACCGGATCATCACCACCTTGAAGGCCGTTCAGGACAGCAAGCTGGACTTTGTTTTGGTGGAGTTCACGTGTAAGAACCAGCCTAAGGCAAGTCTGCCCACTGAGTGGGCTCTGTGTGGAGAAAGGGACGACAGACTAGAGCTACTGAAGCTTTCTACTTTTGCACTGATCATCACCCCCGGGGACACCCGTTTAGTGATCTCCGCCGGGTGCACCATGAGACTGTTTGAGGCTCTGGAGGTCGGAGCCATCCCGGTGGTTCTCGGAGAGCAGGTCCAGCTACCCTACAACGATGTGATCCGGTGGAACGAGGCAGCCTTAATTATACCAAAGCCACGTATCACAGAAGTGCACTTCCTTCTGAGAAGCATTTCTGACAACGATCTCCTGGCCATGAGGAGGCAGGGCCGCTTCTTGTGGGAGACCTACTTCTCCACCTCCGATAACGTCTTCAGCACAGTCTTAGCTGTCATAAGGACTCGAATCCAAATCCCGGCCGCTCCTATCCGAGAAGAACCCGCCGTGGAGATCCCCCACCGCTCTGGCAAAGCTGCTGGTACAGACCCCAACATGGCAGACAACGGGGACCTGGACTTGGGGCCTGTGGAAACAGAACCACCCTATGCATCTCCCAAGTATCTCCGCAATTTCACCCTCACTGCAATGGATATCTACAGGAACTGGAATTCTGCTCCAGGGCCTTTCCACCTCTTCCCCTACACTCCGTTCGACCCCGTTTTACCGTCAGAAGCGAAATTCTTGGGGTCTGGGACTGGATTTCGACCAATTGGTGGAGGAGCAGGCGGCTCTGGGAAGGAGTTCCAGGCTGCTCTGGGTGGCAACGTCCCGCGGGAGCAGTTCACGGTGGTGATGTTGACTTACGAGCGGGAGGAAGTGTTGATGAACTCCCTAGAAAGGCTCAATGGTCTCCCCTACTTAAATAAAGTTGTGGTGGTGTGGAACTCTCCCAAGCTTCCCTCCGAGGATCTCTTGTGGCCGGACATCGGCGTCCCAATCATGGTAAGACAGATGTAGCTGCCGTGGGCTCGTTCGTGGTGGGGTTTGTGTGTTGGATCAGCTCAGCTTCAGTCCTGTGGGATGGTTGGAGGTGTCTTTACCTCATCTGGGTACTTTTATCACTGGAGAAAAACAGGAGGTGCCAGGTGTTCAGCACTCTTGGAATAGGAATTGCCTGTGTGGAGCCCAATTTGAATTTTTAGGTGTAAAGCTAAGGATTGTTGCTCATTGCAAATCTTTGCTTAGGCTCTTTAAGTGCCTCACTGTGAGGACAGTTGACACCTTATAAATAGCTAAGTAGTAACTGTTTCAGCACTTTGCCAGATGAATTTTTTATTAAAACAAAAGAGGCACCCACCGAATCCGTGTCGACTGCAAAGGCCTCAAAACTCATCTCTCACTTTTTATTCCAAGGGATGGCAGAGAAGGAATTACAAGCCAAGGCTGACGTGACCATGAGAGCTTCCAAGCTCCAAAGGTTGTAGCTGACTTTTGCATATGGTTGGGTTGATTATTTTTTTAACCCCAGCCAAACTAAAGGAGCGACACCTGAAATACCCACCATTCTACTCCTTTGCACATGGACCTGTAAGGAGTTAATTCTCCCTAAATTTTTTATTTATTTTAGGACTTCTCTGTCATTGCCAGCATAACTTTGTTCATTGGCCATTGCTAGCAATGAATATTAAATACAAATCTGCACGTGCCCTCGTGAAGAGAGCAAGGGCATGGAGCCACTAACAAGAACTAACGCTGTGGGGTCTGAATCCAGCCGTGTTTAGAGGACAAATGTAAGGATAATGCCTCACAAATGAGGCGAAGGGAAAAATAAAAGAGGGAGATGGTACTTAAATACACAAACTGCGTGTGGTTTATGTGACAGGACGTTACTGAGCTTAATAGCAATGGGAGCTTTATGCTGCATGCAAAGAGATTCATTGATTTAATATTTCGTTTTATTATTATTGTGATGAATAAATCCTTCTGCTCACATTTAAAAACCCTTATGGTCCGGGAACAATGAGGAGAGAAAATTGCTCGGATAATTGCGAAATAATCTTTCACATTAGTCCTGCTGAACCTCAGAATTCTCCAAAATCTTTGCATTGTGTCTGCTGAAAAACCACGTCCTCCTTCGGAGCGGGGATTGTTCTCCTTGGAGTTGCTAATGGGTGTTATTTGTGAAAGAAAAATACCTTCCTGTTGATGGAAGATAATGGCTTTGTGTACCTTGTTCTCATCTGCACATCTGTTGTGTTGGAACCCCACTGGCTTTTTGGGGACTTGGCACACACGAGTTGCTTCGTGTCACCTTGGAGCGACGTGCTGGCGTCTGTGTGCTGGGGGGTTTGTGCTCTAGGGAAACTTGGGAACTGTGTGGGTCCAGAGGAGGGAATTCTTGCTTTGGGATGTTGCATGGTAACACTGGGCTCATAGCCAAATGCCAGGGAATGGATGCATCAGTTTCTGCTGGCTCCCTTCTGAAGGAGTGTTTTGATCTCATAATAGCTCTGCTGTCTTCCCATTTTTCTAAATCCCAATTTTTAAAAGAGTCCAAATCTCCCGGGATCTCTCAGAGCAGGGTTAACACTGAGCAGCCTCCAGGCATCCATCCCACTGATGTGCTTGTTGCTAAACCAGACTAGGTGCTTAATCCTGGATGCTAAATGGGAGTTTACATCTACATGGATGGTTTGGTGTGGCAGTGGTGGAAAACTTGCCTGGCCTTCATCAGACACTGACAAATCCTAAGATCTGCTCTGGAAAAAGGGTAACAGGAACCTGAGGAGCAGAGGTGAGGCTCAGTTTGAGCCTGGTTGGCTGAGAGATTTGGGATGTGCAGGCCAGAGGAAGAGGCAAGTGGGGATGTGGCACTGGCAGGAGACACAAGCCAGGATGTGCTGCTGTCAAAAGAAACTGAGGAGCTGTGAATCTGATTCCCTTATGGGGAGAAAAAAAAGTCTTTTGATAGGGAATATTCAATTTTCTCAAGTCTGGAAGTGGTGTTCTGTCTCTGTTTAACAAATATGTCAACAGTAACTTTGGGATGCAAGGAATTTTCCTGTGTTCAGGTCTCAGAGCACAGAGCTATGGGGGGAGGGAAACTTGAGGGGAAGAGAAAGGGATGGGGATGGATTTGGGTTGTGATTGAAGTGGGTCCAGGCACCATCTGACTCTGAGGAGCAGCACAACAGCAACACATGTTCCAGAATGATTCAGGATCAAAGCACCTGAGGCCAGGAGGTTATTGAAGAGAGAAGGGCCTGGACCTGTTGCAGTGAGTCCAGAAGAAACCACGGAGCTGCCCCAGGGCTGGAGCCCCTCTGGAGCCAGGCTGGGAGAGCTGGGGGGGCTCACCTGGGGAAGAGAAGGATCCAGGGAGACCTCAGAGCCCCTTCCAGAGCCTAAAGAGGCTGCAGGAGAGCTGGAGAGGGACTGGGGACAAGGGATAGAGGGTCAGGACAAGCAGGCATGACTTAAACTGGAAAAGGGGAGATTTGGGTGAGATATTGGGGGGAAAATTGTTCCCTGTGAGGGTGGGGAGGCCCTGGCCCAGGTTTCCCAGAGAAGCTGTGGCTGCCCCATCCCTGGAAGTGTCCAGAGTCAGGTTGGACAGGGTTTGGATCACCCTGGGATAGTGGAAGATGTCCCTGCCCATGGCAGAGGAGTTGGATCAGAGGAGCTTTAGGGTCCCTTCCGATCGAACCCATTTTTTCATTTTATTTTCTATCATTTTGTGTAAGTCACAGGCTGGTGAGACAAAACAACATGTGTAGCATGTCTGAGGCTTAAAGAGCTTTGGAAGCAAAATAGAGTCCTAAATCCCACCCAGGGGCTGCTGGTGGCAAGAGATGTGTGGCTCTGTGCTAGTAGAATTCAAAAGAGAGTCAGGCTTCCTCCTTCAGCCTTGCTCCATGGGTTGACCTTATTTATTGATGAATTCCTTGAAATGTTTTTTGCAATCTCTGCTGCTTGGCTGTGATTTGGGGCTTGTCCTCCAAGGAAGGGTTCTTTTCCCTGTTGAGCTGGGAATTAATCAAGAGCCAAGCTCAAAGCTGCGTTGGATCTTTGAATCTTTCATGGATAATGAGATAAACAGAGCTACAGAATATATTTGATTTTTTAAAAATCTTTTACTTAAATATAGATGGCATAATTTACTAAAACATCAGTAAGATTGCTAAACTGCACAGGAGTCTGATCAAATATTCTGTCTCTGTCCCTAGCTTGAAGTGAGTAGGTGGAAATACAAAAATAATGTGCAGTTGTGTGTAGTCACTCAGGGCTGCCCCTGGAACAGATGTAGGTACTTTACCTTCACATTTAAAATGCCTTTGTGCCAAAGCTGAGCTGTAAAAAGTCTTCCCATCTCACGTTAGTCAGCATCACAGCAAAACCCAGAAGTGGTGAATGAGAAATCTTGTTTGTGCAGCTCAAAAACTCACTTTCCCCAAGAGTTTGTATCTCTGGCACTGCCTTAGGAAAACTTCCAAGGATGGAAGGATCTGGAGAGTGTGGCTGTACCAGCACCAACAGACAGTGCTGAACTTCTCCCTTGGTTGTCCAGAGAAGCTGTGGCTGCCCTTGGATCCCTGGAAGTGTCCGAGACCAGGTTGGATGGAGCTTGGAGCAACCTGGGACAGTGGAAGGTGTTCCTGCCCATGGCAGGGGTGGCACTGGATGGGCTTTAAGGTCTCTTCCAACCCAAACCATTCTGTGATTTGGGGCTAAACCTTCTTCAGCCCAAGCCAATATTTTCCCAGCCTCTGCTCACATTCCACCTCCTCTCTCTCTCCTGGGTGTGTGCAGCTCCCTCAGGCAGAGCCGTGGCTGGCAAAGCCCTGCAGCAGTTTGGTTTCTCCTCCTCCTCTGGGCTGAGGTGGGATGTGAGTGCTGGAGGCGTCTGTGAGCACTCTGGCTGGGTTCAGTGCCAGCTCCTGTGGCTCTCAGCAGTGACTAATCCTTTCCTCCAGCTTTGTTCCAGAACAAGGCACTGCCTTTGATCTCTGCAGCCAGTTCCACTGGCGTAACATCCTTTTCTGCTGGCCTGGTGGCTGCCTGAGAGGCTTCATTCCATTTAGCTGCTTGTTTAAAAAGGAATAATCTGTGGAAAATGGCTAATCCGGAAGCCCACTGGGTCTGCAGAGCTGTCTGGCTGAACATGGGTCCCTGACATGTCATTTATTAATCAGGAGCAGGCTGGGAAGGGAATGCTGTCCTGACTTTCCCTTCTGTTTGGGCTGTGGCTCTGTGGATGAGCTGTGCTGAGCTGGCTCTGAAGGTCCTGAGGTTTGCACATCCTTTCCAGCAGACAGACTCAAAGCTTCCTTGATGTCTGCATTTTAAGGAGCACAGCAGGATCTGTAGGTGGTGTTTCTGGCTAAAAGGAGGAGGACAGAACCTCAGGTCAGTGTGTGGTGGCCATGGTGGCACCATGAGCTTCTCTGCTTCTCCTCAGGCATCCACCAACAGGGCTGGATCCTCAGCCCTGGTTTTCTGATCAGAGCAGCACCATCCTGTCAAACTAACACGAGATAAACGGGTGTGTGTGAGATCCAGGGTGATCCAGGGTGAGATCACCACATCAACCATGAGTTAAAAAAGAATTAAACCCTCTGTGCTGATCAAGACCATTTCAAGGGATCCTTTTCCTTCCTGGGAGTTTTGCACAAATACCAGCTCAGGTTCTGGTTTAACTTGGCAATTCAACTTCTACCAAACCCTTCCTTGGTGACGTGACTTGTGTTTTTCTGGACCAACTCACCTGCAGAAGCTCTTGGGTGAGTCCCAGCTTTACCCTGGACACTTCCTGCTTTTCCCTGCCTTACTGTCACTCACAGCTCTTGTGCACAAAACCAGTAGAACCCCAACTTTACTTTGAGGTCTTGGACTGCATATGGGAGTGGGGGGGGCTGCAGGTTTGCATCCAAAAGGAACAATTCACACCACATCAGCTGAGAAAATCCCATTTCTTAGCACTGAGCCACTTCACACAAGAGATTTGCCCCATCCCTGGGTTGAAGGGGCCCCATGCAGTGCAGCAGTGTTCCCAGCAGTGTGTCACAGCTTTCTGAGTTCAGTTTCTCCACGAGAGCAGGGAGATTCTCACAGCAATGCCTGGGCTCTGCTGTCGGGTTTGCAGCACCACCTGCTGCCAGCGAGGCAGCTGAGCTCTCAAATCCCTGCCAGTTTGGCCATCTCCATTTGTATTTTTTTTTTTTTTTTTTGCTGTGTAGCAGCAGAGGAAGCAACAAATTTGCTGCTTAGTTTACCTGTGAATCCTAAAATCCAGATGCTTGTCACTGCAGGGCCTGAGCAGGGGTGCAGTGATGTGTGAACACGGGATGATAATGGAACAAGCAGCGCCGACTTCTTGGAATTTGCACTGGGAATATGAACTCCAGCACCCTCACAATCCTCACTGCTCTTGCCTACACCCAGCCCTGCATTCTCCCCCGTGCCATGTGCTGCTTTGGGATGGCTTTTCCAGAAGCAAAACCTTACTGTAGCCTCAGCTCTCTGAATTCCCTCGGCTTAGGGTGCAGCTGATGGGGTCGGTGACCAGAAGGAAGCGTGGAAAGGAAAAGCAAGGCAGGGAAACATCCTTGCACACTGCTGGGGACATAATTTGGTGTTTTTTCTCACACATGAAAGCCTGGAGATGCCACAGGGGCCAGTCCCCCGTGCTGAAGCCATTGAGCATCACCACCAAAGCTGCCTGTGCCTATCCAAAGCTCCCTGAGCTGGAGCAGCCTCTGTCACAAGTGCTGGGGGACTCGGCATCAGAGGCAGTGCAGCAGCAAAACCCACGTTGTTTTTTCAGGGCTACATTCCTGCTACTTTAGAGTTTGTATTGTGACTTGTTTAAAGAACAACAGAATACCAAATGTCCCCAAATTATTCCTGGAACAAGCATGGGGGAACTGAGCGTGTGGATGCATTTTTTTCTCTTTTTTTTCCCTTTAATTTTCACCTACTTTTCATTCTCTGTGACTTTGTTATTGCAGTTCTTACTTAGTTCTTATGGAACCATGTGTTGACATCCACTGCACTGCAAGCTACACCCTTCTTCCCATAAAATCCCAGCTATCTGCATTTCCTTCCTTCCCATGCTTTTATCTGTCCTGCTGGGGTAGTTTTGCTGTGCAAAGCCATTTGATTGTGCATTCTGCACAGGCTGCCTTATTTGTGAAGACAGCCTCGTCTCCCAGAGTGGCCATAAGTTGATGCTGAGCCACCAGACACGGATGGATCCCCTGGCACAGCAGGGAAGGAGTGAGCTGTACTCACCCAGGGCTCAATTTGGCTTTGGCTGGTGGGCACTTTCCTCTCCTGTATCTGGCAAGGAAGCAGGTGTTGCTCTCCCTTATCCTTATCTAACTCATGGATGGTTTTTTTACCCATTTTCTTAAAATCAAACTGTGATGAATCAATTAGTGATAAAGCCTGACAGGTGTCCCTACCCTGCTGGGCATATGGAGCACTCCCATCTCCAAAAAATAGCACCTGGCTCTTTCCTGGGCTTCAGGAAAAGGTTCATCTCATGTGAAAAGCCATTGACAAGAGGTGATGGAGTAGCTGGAGTCAGAACCAAGGGCTGCAGTTTGTTTTCCCTTTCTCCTGGCTGTTGGATCCCTGGAATCACTTCTGGTTTACTACAAGAAAGGATGGAACTTTTATTTCTTCAGGACAAGGTTTATAGACCTGGAGAAAAGCAGGGGGCGAAGCTGGAGATTTAAGACACTTCCATTTATTTCAAACCTTTAGACAATCAATGAAAATCTGTGTTAGCCCTGCAAAGAAAGGTGAGGAGTATTTCTCTTCTCCTGAAAAGTGGCTGAAGGACCCATCAGCAAGAAGCTGAGGGCACTAGAGGGAAACAGAGGCACAGAGAAAGCCAGACCTGGTCACTAAATCCACTTGTACATCTCTTTATAAGCTCACAGAAATGCTGCTTTCAGATTTTCTAACAGCAGAAAGATGGGAAATCTGGTCCAGATAGTTCAGGAAAGTCTTCATCTTTCTGAATACTCCTTTGAACTGAACTCTGAGGGGCTTGAGCTTCATGTAGGGAAGGGAAGTGGGTTTTGTTTTCCACATTGAAAGCATTTTGGGCAGGGAAGTTCCATATCCAGCCTGGATGTGGAAGGGCTGATCATGGCTTTGATCTCTGAGGTGCCCAAAGCCTGGCTGATGGAAGCCTGGCTTATCTCTGTGGCAGGGCACAGCCCCATCTTTCACTGGGACAGAAGAGAGCTACGAGGGAATAAGAAAAGCTTCAGAACATCCATAAGCTGGATAATTCTCTCCAATAGGGCTCATTTTCCTCTTGCTTTCATTGCAGGTGACAAAACAAATTGGTTTCAAAACACTGATATTGATGAGGTTGATTTTTTCAGACATTTATAAGAGGGATGGGTTTTAATTGTGACTCATTTCTGTGGACTCTGTGATTTCTAACACGTGCTGGTCCTTAACTCCCAGCCCATGTTGTGGGTTGTGGGAGGTGGTTCTGGTACTGTGGATTCATCCCAACCACTTGTTTGGCAGTAATGCATTAACTGCCTCTTGATGGAAGCATTTTTTCCTCCTGGATTTTGTTTTAACCAAATATTAAAAGTCTTGGGATAAATCAGGCTTTGAAGGACGTGGCATTGCCCAGGGCTTGGGTTCTCTGCTGCTCTGGATGGAAGAACAATGGGCTGGTGTAAAGTAGGATTTAGCCAAGGATTGCAGCAATGAGGATCCAGAAATTGAAGCCTACAAGCAAAGGGGAATTCCTCAGAAATTTCCCTTTCCTGGGGCTTGTATCCAGGTTTGTCACTGGCTGGCTCTGCCATATGGAGGGAAAATTGTGTTATTTGGCCACATTCAGGATGACATCCCAGCCCTGTCCTGGGAAAATGCCTCTCCCTTTATTTGGCCACATTCAGGATGACATCCCAGCCCTGTCCTGGGAAAATGCCTCTCCCTTTATTTGGCCACATTCAGGATGACATCCCAAGCCTGTCCTCTGCTGTTTGAGCTGATGAAAATTGCAGTTCTCAATGAGCTAAACTCCTGGAACAAAGAGGGGTAAAATGCCAATTATGGCATTGTGGTATGGATCCTGGATAGTTCTTTTCTTCTACCATTCCATAAAGGAGCTCTCCTCTCTAGATAATGGATTTGAGGACAGGCATGCTGGCAGAAAGCTGCCTTCATTTCATCCAGAACTTTCCCAGTGAGATCTCAGCCTTCTCATCTCAGAAATCCCCAGAAAGCTTCCAGTCTGGAATAAACCTGGAAGCCAAAAGTGAGTTTATGTGCCCGAGTGCTTTATGGTTGCTGCTCCCAGCCACATAAACATTAATAAATCCACTGTCCTCTTCCCATCAAAAGAAATAACCTACCTGCAAACTTGATGGCTTCTTGGCTCTGCTTGTATCCGAGTTTATATTCCAGGTTTTTTAGTAGCTGCTCAGTGAGTTATAGTCTGACTCCAATTCCTTCCTCCCTTAGTTGGGATATAATGTTATTTGGATGCCCTCAGATACAAATGCCTGCACTAAAGTTCTTGTAGGATGGGTCAGAGCAGCTTTTAAATGCTCAAAACATCTCTGACCATCGTTGTGTGTAATGTATTCCTGAGAGGGAGATGCACCAATTTGAACAAATTTCAAAATAATGGCACCTGCTCTGCCAGGTGTTTTGTTTTCCTGCTGTAGTGGAAATCCTGTCTGACAGATCCCAAGAAGGAACCTGCAGGAGAAGTAATTGCCCAACAATACCGAGGCTTTGCAGTGCTGAAAACCTCTGTTAATTAAAGCAGCCGGGCTATCAGCCAAAGAGCAAAGCGTGGAAAGATAAGCTCTGCCTCACTTAGTGAGCAGAAAGGAGCTATTGCCAATAATCCCCTGGGATCACAGCCCTCGGGTTTCCAGCGCTTTCTTCTTTGCCTCTCTGGTTTGCATTTCTGTGACTCCGGGATGTTGCTGTTTCCTCCCGGGCGTGAGCTGGTACTGCACAGCAAGGGGAGGGGAGGAGACCTCGGGGATGCTCCTGAGCCTCCTCCTGGCTCCTCCAGCTCCCTGTCTCCCAGAGGAGATGGGACAGCCCTCCTCACATCCACCCCTGAGCTCCCAGGCCATGTGCTTCTCTGCGTGGTTCAGGTCACTGGCATTCTGCCTTTCCCAGGGAAATCAGAAGTGCAGGAATTAGCTGGAGGGTGAGCTGAGGGAAGTCTGGGCTTTAATACATCAGAAGTTTGGAGGTTTTGCTTGTTGATTTAAACAAGGCTGGGGAGTTGCAGTCTGGGAGTGGTTCTTAGGCTCTCCCATGGCTGTTCCAGGCTCTGGTTTGGCCCTTCCAAGGATTACAAGGCACTGAGGTTGTACCTGCCTGACATCTTTGAGTGCTCCACTGACAAAGCACAGCTGGGAAAGTGAGGCAGGCAGGAAAACGGAATATTTTTGCCAAAATAAGGTCAGGTTTTCCCAATCAGTTCCTTGTGCAGCTCTGGTGCACTGCCAGCTTCCCTGTGATTCCCAAAACAGGTCCAGGAGATGAGAGCCAGTTCAGAGCAGTGGTCACTCTAAGCTGGCTGCTCCTCAGGCTCTGCCTGCTCCAGGAACAGGCCAGGATGCTGCAGGGATCTGCAGCTGGCTCAGCCAAACTCCTGCTGAATCCCAGGGGTCTGAGTTGGGTCCAGTCTGAAACAGAAGGGTGGGATCTGTTCCCAGCCTCACTGAAAACACACACATCCCTTCCTGAGCGGTTGGTGTTATCAGTCTGGGAAGTTTTTGCTGTCCACAAGTGGATTTGAATCCCTCATCCCTGAGCTGCAGGCAGTAACACTGCACCTTTTGGATGGAGCTAAAAGCTGCTGCCTGCCCTCTTTCTGTCTCTTTGCATGTTCTCTTTCTCAACAGTGGTCCCAAATGGCATCTCTGTGTTTTTCCTAATATTAGCAAAGTGGCTTTAGTGCAGACAGGGTGAGGCAGGTGTCCCCATTTTCTCAGCACACTCCTGGATCTTGTCTGGGGAGAGCTCAGATGCGAGGGCACGATGGAGACTTGAGCCAGAGACAGGATGCTGGAGAGATGGTGAGGTCATTGTGGGATAAATCTTCCCCTTGGGTTGAATTTTATAGTGCAAATAAAATCAGTCAGGGATGGAAATGGGGAAGCTGAAGCAAGCCTGTGTTTTTTTCCTGGGCTTCTGGCTCTCTGCTTCATCCATCCAACACTTTTGTTTCACCACTTCATTGGTGCTGAGCTATCAGGCACTGAGTGAAATCAGTCAGGTTTTGTGACTTCAGATCTGAAAGAGCAGCATTCCTATTGTGTAGGACCAGCCCTTGAAAATCCTCCAGGAGGCTTTTTCCATCCCAAGATCTCTGAGTTGTTTAGAGGATTCATCAATGGAGCAGCTGCCCTGTGAGATTTGGGAACATTAAAACACCACCACCTCAGCTTGGGATATGGCAGGGGTACCATTATCCTGAGCTTTAGAAGGAAAACTGGATTACCCAACAACCTTTTTGCTGTTAAAAAGCACTAAAGCAGCCAAGGGGTATTTGGAGAGGAAGAAGAGGCACAAAGGATGAAGTTCAGAGGCAAATAACTGTGCACCTATGCCCCTGTTTGTGTTAAATTTGTGCTACAGACATCCCTGGGGTGTTTCAGCTCTGAGCTCTGGGACTGTTTCTAGGCTGGGCAGAATTTCATTGGAATTTTCAGGCCTTGAATATGAAAACAGGACTGTGATGTTCATCCGGCTGCAACTTGAAAGAGCATTGATAAAGAACTGTGACATCTGTCAGAACATCCCAGGTTCAGTTTTGGGCCCTTTGGACTTGATCATCTTAGATCTCTCCAGCCTTAATGATTCTGTGATTCCACGATCACACCTTTGGATATTTCCTTTTTCACTGCAAAAACACCCCAAGAAAAGGGTTATCAGTATCAAAACCTTGAGAGTGAGCTCTTTCCTCTTCAAATGACTTTCCCTGGCTTCCCAGCAAACAGAGCCTTGTAAATGTGGCTTGTGATCCCAGATTTTCCAATGGAAGTTGGATCATGAGCTCTGCTGTCCCTTTGCACTCTGTTTTTTCCCTGTGAGCTTTCATGAAAAGAACAGAGCACAATTTGGGGAAGTTGAGAAGGGAATGAGTTGCAGCAGTGGAGGTATTTGAACATGACAACGTGTTATCCCAGGGACGTTCTTTGGAGCCAAATAATTGCAATTAATTGTAAAATAAATCTAATTGGACAAGCAACTCAATGTGCATCTCTAATTGCACAGCCACTAACAGCAACACACAGAGAATAAAAATAACTATCTGGGACCCTTTAATGTTAAAACAAGCATCCTTCTCCTTTAGTTTCTCTGGGAAGATGTGACAGCTGCTCCTGTATGAAAATGAATAAATAATCAGTTTTATTTGTATCTCAAGCTGTTTTCTCCTCTTGGAGAGCAACCCACTGATCACAGTTCAGTTTAAAGGGAGACCAAGTGCTTGCACATTTTCTGTACATGGACACAGCATCAGTTTAAAAAAAGCCTTTCCATGGTGTCTTCCTGTGTGGTTTTGTTCTCAGCAGGGGACAATTTATGCTGGGTTTTATGTTGCATTATTTAATTACGAGTATTTTAAAAATGCATCTGTTTTGCCAATTTATATTCAGCGTGCTCTGCCTTTGGATAGCTTTGGAACTAAACACCCTTCCAGTGAAACTCTTTTCATACCTCTGGAGATGAGTCTTAAAATAGTCTATAAATCCTTTGAATTTCAGATTTTGAAAATGCTTGAAGTCGGAGGTAGCAAAGCTGGAGGTTCAGGGCATCAGGGAGGGGCTGTAGCTCTTTCAAGGTGAAGAGCAAGGAGCAGGGAATAATTAATACATGAGAAAGGGGATAATGTTAACTTTCTGATCCATCTTTACAAGGCAAGATGAAAGGAAAAACAAGAAGGTGAAGAATTGCCAGGGGAATCCACTGTTAAAAACCAGGGACGTCTCCTCAGGCAATGGATGACTGAAGAAACATCGTGCTAAGAGTCTCAGGTTTTAGGTGGATGCTCAAATAAATGGCTATTTTTTTGGTGCAAGTGCCACCAAATCAAGCAAGAGAGCACATTCCAGAGGATTTCTATGGGATAAGAGAGAAGTGATGTCCCCCTTGGCCACCCACAGCAGATGCAGGAGGATCTGAGCAGCCTGGTTCTCCCTCAGGATGGCTTTGGATGCTGTAGCAGGGTTCATTTAGGAGCTGTGGTCACATCCATGCCTTTTCATCAATATATCAGGATCTGAGTGTGTTAATCCCAGAATAATATCCAAATATCATTGTCTTAACAACCACCTCAAAGCTGCTTCGTGTATCCAAAATTTTGCCTCTGCATCTCAAGTTTTTTAAATATTATCACAAACATGGCCAAAAGGACATTCATTTTTTTACAAAATGCCAGCCTGCTCAGATCTGCCAGTGCTGGCAGTGGGGCTGGAAGGAGTTTTGACACCCTGCTCACACAGTGTCAAAGGGCAGGGCAGCAATTCCCCCTGGATTTGCAGCTCATCAGGAGCTGTCAGAAACACCCTGGGGTCTCATGTTATGCTGGGCTCATTTCCTCGAGTTTCTGGGTCTGTGTGATTGTGTGTCCATGCACAGAAAATGTGCAAACACTTGGTCTCCCTTTAAACTTAGCTGTGATCAGTGGGTTGCTCTCCAAGAGGAGAAAACAGCTTGAGATACAAATCACATCAGGAGGAATTTCTTCGTGGAAAGGGTGGTCAGGCATTGCCCTGGGAGGTGTTGGAGTCCCCATCCCTGGAGGTGGTTTGAAAAATGGGGCTGTGCTGCTCAGAGCTGTGGGTTTGTGGTGAACCTGGGGGTCACGGGTTATTGGTTGGACTTGATCATCTTAAATCTCTCCAGCCTTAATGATTCTGTGATTCCACGATCACAGATATTTCCTCTTTGGATATTTCCTCTTTCACTGCAAAAACATGCCCCCAAAAATGGGTTATCAATATCAAAACCTCGAGAGTGAGGAAAGGCATCATCCCAGGGGCTTGGCTATGGTGGAAATGCCACGCTGGCATTCCCATCTCCTCTCTGGCAACATCCCGGAGGAGCCTCAGGAGTGAGGCCACATTATTTCATTTCTCATCAAATGAAGAAATAGCTGAGCCAAAGGCTTGAATCTGTGCTTTTGGCTTGGGAAAGCAGGATTGCTGGCCAGTCACAATTGGATGAATTTCTGTCCTCTGAGGGTTTTCTGCTGGTGGGAGCTGAGGTTGGCAGGAGGGAACGGTTCTGCGTGGGCAGGGCACCGCTGGGTGTGATGCTGCACTTGGAAATCTTCAATAAGCACCACCATGGATGTCCTTGGTAGGGGCAGCCAAGCAGATTTGAGGTCTGGGCTGAGAGCCATGGTGATCCTGCCAGCTTCAGTGAAGCAGCTCAGCTTGCCCAGGAACAGGTAATGATAAAACACTGAGAAAATCGAGGCAAAAATGTGGCCTTGGTCAGACTCGAGTGATTTACTCCAATGTCATCTCACTGGGAAAGGGCTGAGGGCTGCAGAGACTTTGGGTGGCATCTCTAGCGATGGCAGCATCTTCTTTGGCTTCTCCTTGGCACCTGCCCTGGCAGAGAGCTTGGCTTCTTGTCATGGAGCCAACGTGCACGGGATCAGCGTCTTCTGGCATGAAAGCAGGGGAGATAACACAGAGCACAGAGACATCAGGATAAAATCATCTTGAGGAAAGTGAACCTCAGGTGTGTAGTTTCCATATGGAGCCTTACCCAATGCCAGAATTCCTGCTGTAGCCAGGATGTTGAGAGAATGACAGAGTCATTGAGGTTGGAAAAGTCCTTCAGGGCCATCGAGTCCAACCTGTGCCCATCCCCACCTTGTCCCCAGCCCAGAGCACTGAGTGCCACATCCAGGCCTTCCTTGGACACCTCCAGGGATGGGGACTCCAAACCTTCCTGAGCAACCCATTCCAATGCCTGACCACCCTTTCCATGGAGAAATTCCTCCTATTATCCAACCTGTGCTTTGTCCATGCCTGGCATCCCAAACTTGTTGCTTCATTTCCAGTGGCTCAGTGCAAACCTCTTCTGACAGCTTCACTTCCAAAAAATTACACATTTTCCAGGAGGATGCTGTTTGGTGGGACCAGGCAGAATTTTTGTTTTCCTCATCCACATCTCTGGTTGCATTTGCAGAGCAGCAAGTGCCAGTCTGATCTAACACCTTGGCTGCAGAGGGAGCAGGGAATGGAGTGTCAGTCCTAGTAATAAAGGATATGATTTATTCTCATTATGGATCTGCTCCAGGCCTTCCAAGGACTTGTAAATAATCCCAGCACTTGTAGCTGATGTGTAGAGGGAAGGGACCCTGGTGTATCTCAGTCTCTGGGTCTCTAGTGCTGATCTGGGCAACTTTCCTAATCAAAAGATGCCTGGATTTAGCTGAAGTAGGAGTTGAAAATAAATGTGACAGGTTGGTTTCAGGGATACTTGGAACTCATTGTTCCCTTTTCCTAGTTTGGCATCTCCCAAAGTCCTCCAACAGAGCCCTCCCTGACCTCTTTTAAGCCTAGATTGGCTGATTTTTAATTGATTTCTTTCCCACATGGGCACGTGGGAGAGCTGGAGAAGCCTTGGCTTCCTGTGTGCTTTCTGCAGAGAGAAAGGTGGATGGGAAGCAACCTGCTCTGCTGGCAGCAAGGATGTGGGATGTGGGTGGGATGAAGATCATCAACTCCCAGATGTGGCAGTCCTTGATGGGTGGGGATGATGGTGGCACCTCTGGAGCCAAGTCCAAGTTTGGGATGGTCAGACTGGTCACCCATGATCTGGGAGGTGCCTTATCCCTTTTTTCCTGGAGAGGATGTGACTCCTGCCTGTTCCTCAGTGAAGGTCCTCATTGGGAGCTTTGCCCAGAGTGAGGTCCTGGCAGATCCCACCCCTGAGGTCAGTGCTAAGCTGAGTTTTGCAGAGGGCTTTGCTCTGGCTCAATCCTTGGAACAGCAGCGAGGAGAAGGACACAGCCCCGGATCCGCTGCCCTGCTGAGCAGAGACTTCACTGAGAGTCATCAATAAACGTTCTGAGCTGGTGCCAGGAGGAGGAATTGACAGCCCTGTAAATCCACAGCCTCCCTGGAGGACTGTGCTGGCAGGAGCTCTCTGCTTGTCCCTTGGAAGTGCAGATGGAGGTCAGCTCTGGAGGAGGAAGAGGCAGCTGCGTTTGGCTCTGGCGTCCCCAGCCCCGTCATTCCCAGTTGGACAGCAAAAGGGAGAGCGTGGCCTTCCCACCCCACCTTGCCCTCTCCCCCAGCCCACTTGGGTTGAATTGGCCCATCCTTGGGAAAGATGGAAAGGGATCCTTTTCCTCAGAGCTTATTCCCTGTCCCTCCAAATTATCCAGCTCTGCTCAGGGCATCCTTCAGGCTTTTTCCCCTCACAAAGACCTGGTGTGAGCAGTGAGGCGCCCGTTTCTTGCAGACTTTGCTCTTTGCCCAGGAATGAATCCACTCCACTAAGCTGAGCTGTCAAAAATTCTCCAAGGGCACGGGCATTCCTCATGTTTTCACCCTCACATTATATGTGACACTTCATTTAAAGCTGAAGTGGGAAGCCTCACTAGCAAGGAGATTGCTGGAAGATATTGATTTTGCTGCATTTTTTGTGTTTATGTATAAAAACGTGTTTTAAAGTATTGGTAAAGGACATTATTGCTGGGCACACTCTGGATTTATGCTCTGCTTTAGTTCTCTCGATGGTTTTTTAAGACCCATTTGTCCAATGTGTCTGTGAACAGCAGACACCAGGAGCAAATGCACTTCATAGATTTGTGGGGGTTTGTGCTCCTTGAGTCAAACAAATCCCATGTTGTGGACCTGAATCACCTTGAATTGATTTGCTAAAAAGAGAAGAAACTTTTCATGTGGTCTGTTGGGTGCTTGGAGGCATTTTAGGCCTTCAGGAGTTTGCAGGCTGCTCAGGAGGTTCATGGTTTTGAGCTCTGGGCCTCTTAGCTGATGGCAAAGTGTTTTAAACAGAATTATTCCCAAATAAAAGCCAAAATTAATGAAAATAGGGCGAGCAGGACCTGATCTGGGCTGGTCTTGAGTCTGGATGGGTTGGAGTTGGCTGCAGGTCCTACCACTGATGCTCTGCTTGGTGTTTGGAGCCTTGGCTGTGAGGGAGGGTGGTGTTTTGATGGGTTGGGGTCTCTCTTGTTGATCTCTGGTTGATTTTGTGCCCTCCTCACTATTTGAACCTCCTTGGGTAAGGATAACTTGTGACTTCCCATTTTTCTGGAGCATTTCAGCTTTGCTGAGGAAACACCTCTCGTTGAGTTTCGTCAGAGCTCTTGGCTTAAGACCATTAAGGAGCAAAGTTGTGGCAAAATTGGTCAGTAAAATGATGGGAGGGCGGGAGAAGCAACACTGGGTGAGAGACTGAGACCTCAGTATAGGAAACAGGACAGAGGGAGGGTTGTTTTTGGCACCTCTGGGCTCTGCTGGGGGGGGTGAGGCTCACCCAGGGCAGTGGGTGGGTGCTGAAGGCCAGGAATTCCCAAGGAATTCCCAAGGAGTACAGTTAACATTTGAGAGGGAACATTTAAGAGGAAAAGTGGATTCTCCCACTCCAAGTGGAGACAGGACACCTTCCTGGCAGAGATGCTTCTCCAGGGCCAGCTCAGCTTCCTGGGACCTGGAGCACACAGAAGGTTCATGGAGGTGACTCTGAGAATCCCAGAATGGTTTGGGTGGGAAGGGACCTAAAAGTTCATCCCATTCCATCCTCTGCCATGGGCAGGGACACCTCCCACTGTCCCAGGTTGCTCCAAGCCCTGTCCAACCTGGCCTGGGATATTTCCAGTGATGGGGCATCCACAGCTTCTCTGAGCAACCTCTGCCAGGGCCTCCCCACCCTCCCAGCCAGGAATTCCTTCCCAAAATCCCATCCAACCCTGCCCTCTGGCAGTGGGAAGCCATTCTCTGTGTCCTGTCCCTCCAGCCCTTGTCCCAGGTCCCTCTCCAGCTCTCCTGGAGCCCCTTTAGGCTCTGGAAGAGGCTCTGAGGTCTCCCTGGATCCTTCTCATCTCCAGCTGAACACCCCTCTGGACTCAATTAGCAGGTCCATGTCCTTCCAGTGCCAAGGACCCAGAGCTGAACATGGAGTGCAGAGCTGGATCCTCCTGCTTCCCTGCTCACCCCCTATTCCCATCATGCTTCCTGCATCCTCTCTTTTCCAGCACTTCCCAGGCAGACAGGATCCCCCTGGCAGCATCTGCTGGCTCCTGATAACCCTTCAGCCAATCCAAACACTGAGCTGAGTTTTGTGATGCTTCTCCACCTTGGGATGGAGCAGAAATTCCTGTGCCAACATTGTCCCTGCTTTTGCTGTGTCCTGAAGGCACCAGGGTGGGAATGCTGCTGGCTCAGCTCTGGCCCTGCATTTCCATAGCCCAGAGCTGCCCAATTTGCTCACCTGCAGTAAATTTGTGCCTTTGAGGGCTCCTCAATGAAATATTTAATGTGTTGCTGCCCAATATTCCATCCCCCTGGAGCTATTGACAGATGAAAGCTCCAAGGCTGGCTTTGCATGGGAATTTCATCATCCCAGCTGCCACACAGATCACATACAAATATTTCCACTCTTAATGGTTTCAGTGTGAGCTTCTTTGTGGGATCAAATGTAATCTTATTTAATGGAGTTTTATTGCTGTGGTGCTTTAGTGTTTTCACCAGGCTGGGCTTAATTTTGAAATGGAGATTGTTGAGAGGAGAGACAGGGAAATGACGGGAGGGCTTGAATGGGATGGGAAATGTGGGGTGAACTGAGGGACTTTGGATCAGCCAGGGCAGGCAGAAAGTGTAAGAGCAGGGCGAAGGATCCAGTGAGGGTGGGGTTGTCAGGAATGGTGTGAAACTCTGTCAGGGGGAGGCTCAGGCTGGATTTTAGGAAGAGGTTCTTCTCCCAGAGGGTGGTTGGGCACTGGAACAGGCTCTGCCAGAGCTCAAGGAGCATTTGGACAATGCTCTCAGGGACAAGGTGGGATTGTTGGGGTGTCTGTGCAGGGACTGGATGATCCTTGTGAGTCCCTTCCAACTCAGGATACTCCATTATTCTATTGTCTGATTCTTGGAAGAGGGAGAAACTCAGTAGGATTTTGCTGGGGATGGGGGATTGCTGGAGCTGGAGCGAGGTGATGCTTTGTGGCTGGAAAGCATTCCCCATCCCAGCAGCTCCAAAGCACTGCTGGATCAGCCAGCCCCTCCACCCCATCCCTGGGCACTGCAGCCACCCTCAGTGTGTTGCCTTAGGTTTTAACCCTGATATTTTTCACATTCTGTATTGCCTGGTGTGTAACTCTGAGATGCTTCACAGCCTGGGAGCTGCTGTTCTCTATAGACAGAGCAGGGCCTCTCTGGGCTTGCTCTTCAAGGACACACACACTGCCCAGGCCCAAGCTTCTAGAGGGGGGGAGCGAGCTAGGGGAGCTGGGGGGAAATTGCAAAGTTTGAATTGGTGAATTTATGCTGATATGCAAAGGGACCAAACCTTTAAAGGTGTGGAGAACTCATGACTTGTTTTCTAGCTGGAGGGGGAGTGAGCTAAGGGAGCTAGGGGGAAATTGCGAAGTTTGAATTGGTGAATTTATGCTGATATGCAAAGGGACCAAACCTTTAAAGGTGTGGAGAACTCGTGACTCATTTTCCAGCTGGGGGGGGGCGCGAGCTGGGGGGAAATTGCAAACTTTTAATTGGTGAATTTATGATGAGATGCAGATGGAGGTGTGGAGACCGTATAAAGGTGTGGAGAACTCATGACTCGCTGTCCATTTCGGGTGGTGCCCCAGGGGGCTCTGCCTGCCCTAAATGTCCCTTTAAAGGCCTTTCCAATAAACACCCCTCTTTAATCCCTTCCTCCTGCCTAGTCTCTGTTTTTGGGCTGGCCTTTTCAGGCTCCAAAGTGTCCCTCCCATGCCCCAGGTTGTCCGCACGGAGAAGAACAGCCTGAACAACCGCTTCCTGCCCTGGGCCGAGATCGACACCGAGGCCATCCTGTCCATCGACGACGACGCCCACTTGCGCCACGACGAGATCATGTTTGGCTTCAGGTGAGTGAGCTCCCCCCAGGGACCTCCCCACACCCAGCAGCTGCTCATCTGCTCACAGCCAGCACTGGGGGGCTTCTTGTGACACACACTCGAGGTAAGGTGTGGTAAAAAATACTTCAGAGTTTCTTCGGTCTCGAGATGTTTGTTAAAATCTTATCTACAAAAGAGCTACAGAGAAGCAGCTCTCCTGATGTTAAGGGTAAAAATGGCCCCCAGCACACCTCATCCAGATTATTTATACCTCAGGTGGTTCAGTTAGGGAGGTGTTGTGTAGGATATTTTCAATTAAACCCCAATAATCAGTTTTGCTTAGCCCGCATTGCAGAACTTTCGAGCCAATGGCAGAAAACACAAATGTTTGGAGAAGAAGGGGGAAGTAGCCAAGGCAAAAAAGGAAGTCAAAGAATAACATCTAAACCTTCCATCTTGGACACTAGTGTTATAATATTTCATAAACCAAAATTTCTAAATTACAAATTACAAATAAACAAAAACTTCTACCTAATTCACCTAAAGACATAACCTTAACTGTACAGCAGTGTTTGCAGGGTCATCACTCAACAGGGGAAGTCTTTTGCAGGGTCTGAGATCAAAGGAGGTGTATCTCTGGGGATCATGACTTGTTCAAGCAGAAAGAGTGAAATTCTCAGAATTCAGGGTTCCAACACCTCCCCACGGCTTCCCCGCTCCGATTCCCAGAGGAGCACGCACCAATGGACTGCTCAGGCAGGGAGCTGAGCCCAGGTTGTCCAGGATACCCCATTTCCCACACTTCTTAACCCAACACTTCAGCTTTTGCTGGGCTTACAATGGTCCCTTAATGGTTTTGGAGGTGGACAGAGATTGGAAAACAAATCCAAGAGGTTGCTGCACTCCATAGGCAAGGCCAGGATGTTCATGGCTTCTCCAGCATGTGATGCTCCTGTGCTGGTGGTGGCTGCCACCCTCTGCTCCCTGAGATGCTGGATGTGACACTTCTTTGGGCATTTTATCCTGCAGAGCAGGGAAAAGGCAGATGTTGGCCAGCAAAGGCAGGTGCTGGTTGCTCTCATTCCCACCCCCGTTCTGCTCCAGCATCCAGTTTTCCCTTGACTTTTCCCTGATCATGGGAATGAGGGGGCTCCTGCTGGGGGAGATCTGGGCCAGCTGCTCCTGCAGCTCCTGCAGCCAAACCTCCCTGAGTGCCAGGAGCTGCTGGGGAGTGAGGATGGCATGAGGAGCAGGGACTGAGATTCCCAGTCAGAGAACACCCAGCAGCTGGCTGGGGGTGGGAGGTGGGGACCAGAACCTGCTTGGGAGGAGGATTAAAAGGCACAAAATGCCTGGAAAGCCACCAGGCTCCCTCAGAGAGATGAGAAACGAGGTGTGAGAGGGATTAAAGTGCAGGAGGAGGCGTCAGGGCTCCTGGCTTCCCTTCCCTGCCCCTTTCCAGCCTTTTTATCTGAACTGGGTTGTTTTCTTCCCTTTTTTGGTCTCTGTTTTCCTTTGCCTGGCTGAGGTTTTGCTGATTAGCCCTGGAGAGCATCAAATGCAGGTTGTAAGTGCCTTGTGCTGTTCTCACTCATATCCTTGCTTACAGACACCCTATTCCCACAAAGCCTCCCTGTGTTAACACATCCAGCCAGGGAATTGCCAGAGTCTTGGCACTGGAGTGAACCTCTGCCCACAACAACTGTGTTTTGTTGGAACTTTGCTTCAGGCTTTGATTGTTGTGGCCAAAAGCCTCATTTTTCCCTCTTTGCCACTCAGGAGGGATCTGGAGGCAGAACCCTGAGCCACCCCCCAGAAGGATTCTCTGGAGAAATACTGATTTTTGTGGCTGAGCTGGCAAGGAAAAAGTGTCACATTCCTAGGAAAGTGAGATGTGGGAGAAGTGAAAGTGAATAAGTGGGTTTGACTTCCAGCTTCTCTAAACAATCACATTGGATTGACAGGAACTGCAGCAAACAAGTGCTGGGGGCAGGATGGAGCCAGGGAAGCTGCTGGTGGTGTTGATGACTTGGGATTCATTACAAGGTTATCTTGGAGTTTAATTAATTTGAGTGGAGGATTGAACAACAAACAAACAAATCTTTGCTCTTGGCTGTGTCCACAAGGGTAGGAAATCTCAGGGAATCTTAGTCTCTCTCAGGAACAGGGCTTTTGGGAGGAACTTTTATCCACACAAGAAAAAAAAAAAAAAACAAAAAGGCCACTTTCAGCCTAGTTTTGTGCCTGGGAAGAAAGGAAAACCCTTCTGTGTCCCCAGGGAGTTATTTCACAGCTTGGGCACTGACCAGTAGGGAGGTGGGATGGAATGGTCCAAAGGAAAGCAGCACCCCTGCCTGTGGAAGCTGGATTTGTTCCTCAGGGTAGGCATTGGGCACTGACCTTTTCCTTCATGAGTCCTGCCAGTGTTGCAGCTCTCCTTTGGGATTTCTCTGGAGGAGTGTGAGCTGCAGAATATTAAGCAATCCCACTCTGCCACGTGCAAACCTCAGGATTTAATTCCCAAGGCTGGACTGTGAGCACGTGATGGGATGATGGAATCACTGAGGGCCTTGGAATGGGTTGGCTTGGAAGGGACCTTAAAGCCCATCCAGCTCCAGGTGTCCAGGGACACCTTCCACCATCCCAGGTTGCTCCAAGCCCCATCCAGCCTGGCCTTGGAGCTTTCCTTGAGGGAGCTTGATGTTACCTTGGCTTTACAGAGAAGCCCACTGAGCTGCTGGGTGCAAAGTCCCAGGGATTTGGGGAAGAGGCCAGGAGATGCTGGGTTCCTCCCAGGCTGAGCCTGAGCTCCTCTGGACTTGGTTTTCATTTCAAACCACAGAACTGCCCTTATGAGCTAGAAAATCCCTAATTTATGGATTAGGAGGATTTTCCCTGTGCACTCGACTGTGCCTCCGGAAGAGGAGCACGTTTTAACCATTGTTTTTCCTCTTTGTCTTTTGGGTGTTCTTGGACAAGCAGTTGCCAAACTCCTTTATGTACAGACCCCCCCATGCCTTGCAGTCCCTCAGGAGCCTCTGGGTGGGCTCCCAGCTTTGTGTCTCATGGAGTTTTGTGTCTGCAGGGTGTGGAGAGAGGCCAGGGATCGCATCGTGGGCTTCCCGGGCCGCTACCACGCCTGGGACATCCCCCACCAGTCCTGGCTCTACAACTCCAACTACTCCTGCGAGCTCTCCATGGTGCTCACTGGTGCTGCCTTCTTCCACAAGGTGAGGCATCCCCAGAGCTGCCCCTTCCTGCTCACACTCACCCCAGGCTGCAGTTTTGGGGGAGTTGTGGTTTTTAAAGGACAAATTTGGGAGCTCTCTGCTCCTTTTCCCTCGCTTCTTCCAAACTGAAACGCAGCCACCACCTGGTCCTGAGCCACCCCAGTGCACTGGGAAAGGTATCCAGTGGCTATTCCTGCAAGATCTGAGGGGGCTGGAAACCAAATTCCTCAGTTTCTGAGGTTACAGGAGCTTGGGATTCAGGGAGGGTGGTGGCTGTGGGAGATTTGCTGCTGCTGTGGCTCCAGCAGATCTTGATGTGGGTCAGCTCCACTATGGGGAACCTCTCCACTGCTTTCCTTGAGCTGGGACTCACACCCATCCCAACGTGTCCCATGTGTTGTTCCTCACCTGTGGAGCTACAACTGCTCCAGATGTGGTGCTGGGGCCATCCTGAGAACGTTGTGCCTGTCCCTGTTGCCAGTACTACGCCTACCTGTACTCCTACGTGATGCCCCAGGCCATCCGGGACATGGTGGACGAGTACATCAACTGCGAGGACATCGCCATGAACTTCCTGGTCTCCCACCTGACAAGGAAACCTCCCATCAAGGTAAAGCACCTGGAGCAAGGGGGGTTCTCCTAGGCTGCTGGGGAAGCTGTGGTTGGGAAGTGAGTGGTGTGTCAGGGGCTGCTCTGCTCCGGGGAAATCCAGCTTCAGTGGGAGAGCTGAGGCCTTGGAATTGGCCATATCCCTGGATGAGTTGAGGTTTGACATTGCAAGACTAAATCAGAATTAATTGCTGCTCTAGAAGGGTCCCTGCCCATGGCAGAGATGATCTGTCCCCTATGGAGCCAGGCTGGGGGTGCTCACCTGGAGAAGAGAAGGCTCCAGGGAGACCTCAGAGCCCCTTCCAGAGCCTAAAGGGGCTCCAGGAGAGCTGGAGAGGGACTTGGGACAAGGGATGGAGGGACAGGACACAGGGAATGGCTTCCCATTGCCAGAGGGCAGGGTTGGATGGGTTATTGGGAAGGAATTCCTGGCTGGGAGGGTGGGGAGGCCTTGGACCAGGTTTCCCAGAGAAGCTGTGGCTGCCCCATCCCTAGAAGTGTCCAAGGCCAGGTTGGACAGGGCTTGGAGCAACCTGGGACAGTGGGAGGTGTCCCTGCCCATGGGAACAGGATGAGCTTTGAGTTCCCTTCAGCCCCACCCACGCTGTGTTCCCAGCTGTCTCCAGCCCCCCTCGCAGTGCTGGGGCAGCCTGGCCCTGACCACCCCATCCCTTCCCTGCAGGTGACCTCCCGCTGGACGTTCCGCTGCCCCGGCTGCCCCCAGGCGCTTTCCCACGACGATTCCCACTTCCACGAGCGCCACAAGTGCATCAACTTCTTTGTGAAGGTGTACGGGTACATGCCCCTGCTCTACACCCAGTTCCGCGTGGACTCGGTCCTCTTCAAGACCCGCCTGCCCCACGACAAGACCAAGTGCTTCAAGTTCATCTAGGAGCAGGAGCAGCTGGACATGGCCCGCTCCCAGCTCCCAGCTCCCAGCTCCGGCCCCGGGCGGGGGAGGCCGCGATGGGGCCGGGCTGTGGGGCTGGCAGCGCAAGGGGCCGCTTGCTGTGGACTCCGGCCTCGCTCCCGCCGGGAAATGGGACGGCCTGGGCTGGGGTGGGCACCTCCCTCCTTCCCTGAGCTCTGGACTGGGGTGGGCACCTCCCTCCTTCCCTGAGCTCTGGATTGGGGTGGGCACCTCCCTCCTTCCCTGAGCTCTGGATTGGGGTGGGCACCTCCCTCCTTCCCTGAGCTCTGG
>VZRZ01003666.1:48909-65118 GCA_013398175.1 Climacteris rufus | reverse complement strand
GTGGTGGGTGGGATGGGGACTTCCCTGAGCTCTGGGTTGGGATGGGTGGGATGGGCACCTCCCCTCCTTCCCTGAGCTCTGGGTTGGGTTGGGCACTCCCCCTCCTTCCCTGAGCCCTGGATTGGGATGGGCACTTCCCTCCTTCCCTTTGCTCCCGCAGAGGCTGGGCCAGGACAGGGAAGGGGATCCCCCAGCTGCTGTGAGGCCCTCCCTAGGATCGTACACTGAGGAATGGCTCGCTGGCCAGTGGCCCCACCCCTTCGCTAGCCAAGGGCAGCCGTTCTTTTTAATTCTAATTATTGGTATTTAAAATGAAAGTGTTTTAGATTTGTCACTTGAGGTGCTTTTTTGTTTTCTTTTCTTTGCCCTCCCCACCCCATTGTCCCCTCTGGATCCTCTGGACCACGTGAGGGAACCGTAGCAAGGCCAGGTTGGAGGTGTTTGGGTGCAGCATCAAGGCAGCTCCTGTCACCACTGCTGTCCCCATCCTTCCTCCTGTGGGACAGCCCTTCCCAGCCCATCCCACACACCAGATCCTGGCTTCCCTTGCCCTGTGGCTGCTACTGAGGACTCGCAGGTGTCGGCTGGTGAGGAGCCCTTGGCTCTGCTCTGCTCTGCTCCCCACCCTGAGCCCTCAGAGAGGGGTGAGGTTGGCCTGGATGGTCCTTCCCAACTCCAGCCCCGCACCATTCCTGGGGAGTTCAGTTGCTGCCATCCCAGTGTCTTTTCCCACCTCATCCTGAAGACAGGGAGTGTTTGGGGCTTAGGAAGGATCCACCTGCAGCACAGGCAGAGCTGGCAGAGCTGCAGGCTCATGGAGGCTCTGACCCTTCTCTGTGCTCAGCCCAGCCTGGGCGTGCCAGAGCCGCAATTCCCGCTCTGCCTCGTCCCTCATCCCCATCCCAGAGCAAAACGTGCCCGTGTCAGGGTTGCTGTGGGCTCAGCACAACTGCCTTAACCCCCCACCCCATGCTCAGGCCCTGGCTTGGGGCTGTGTCCGAGGGTTCATCCCAATAAGAGTTTTCCATCGTGTGAGCCGGGATGTTCACTGGGATGGCGTTCACAGCCAGGGTTTGGAGCTGGTTCCTCTCCCCCCAGAGCAAAGTGTTGCTCCTGTGATCCCCCAAGCTCTGCTGCTCCGTCCTGCTTCAGTCCCAGCTGGGCAGGAGGGAAGGGACACAGCCTGGCCCTCGTGTGCTGTTCTCCCTCAGCACATCCCAGATGCTCCCAAGCCTGGAGAAGCTCTTGCTGGGTAGGGGGGAAGGTGACACTGGTGTGATCCAGCTCGGTGTCCCCGCTTTTCCTGGCCCAGGTTGCAGCTCAGCACCCCAGCACCCTGCAGCAGGGTGGCTGTGACACCACCCTGGTTGTGTCTCTGGTGTGTGGGAGCAGGGATGGGCCAGCAGCAGCTCCTGGGCTCATTGCCAAGCTCAGCCCTGGCCGTGCTCCTGCTTTTGGGGCTTCTCCAAACTCCTCTCACTAGGTTTTCATATCAGCACTGACACTTCTTCCTTGGGAAGGGGAGGGAAGGAGCAGCCTGTTCCCAGCAGAGCCCATGGCTCGTGCCTTCACCAGCACTACTGACCACAGCAAAACACAGATCAAGGAATCTTCTCTGTGTTTTTCTCCTTTCCATTCCCCTTTTGTTTTAACATCAGATGCTCAAAATGCAGCACGCGAAGCCTCAGTCTCCTTCAAAATGCCAAGGGAGACTCCTGTGAGGCCCTGGAACACCTGGAAGGAAAGATGTTCTGTGCCCCTGCCCAGACTGGAGATGTGGCACTTGTCAGGAGCTCTGCCAGCTCCAGCATCCCTGAGGGGCCTGAGCTCCTCTGCCAAGGCTTTAATTGCACCCTCATTAGTGGTGCTTCATTAGCAGCGATGCCCTCACCCAGGTACAGCCCAGGCCCCAGGGTCAGCTCTGCCCTCCGAGCCCTCCTGGTCAGTGGGGAGCACGGAATGATGTGGGCATGGATTGCCCTTTATCCCAGCACAGGCCCTGCTCAGCTGCCAAATTTCCAAAATCTGAAGGGAAACATTGTTACTCCACTGAGAGCCTGGGGGAACCCAGATGGGATGGAAAGCGCTGTGGGGCTTGGGATGTTGGAGCCACAGGATGGGAATTCTGCTCTCTTGGTGCATTTCGGTTCCAGGCCAGTCAAGATCAGGGATCAGCAGAGCAAATCCAACTGTTTCTCCTCCCAGGCTCTTTGGCCCCCTGCCCAAAGTGTTTTGTTGGAAGGACCCCCCAGTGCGTTGTGGTTGAGCAGGGATGGG
This sequence comes from Climacteris rufus, assembly GCA_013398175.1. Classification (NCBI taxonomy): domain Eukaryota; kingdom Metazoa; phylum Chordata; class Aves; order Passeriformes; family Climacteridae; genus Climacteris; species Climacteris rufus. The sequence goes on along the minus strand of VZRZ01003666.1, from coordinate 62,841 downwards.
ATGTGGGATGGGATCACTGGGCATGGGATGGATTCCTCCTTGCTGAGCCCTCCCTGAGGGGAAGGAATTGGGGGCAAAGGGGTGAAGAGGCTGCTCCAGGGGGGCAATGCCAGGCAGCAGCAGTGTTGGGAGGCATGGAATTCTGAGAGGAAATGAAATGCCAGCAGAAACATCTCCTTCCCCACTCCCAGGGCTGGTGCTGCCCCTCCTAGTCCTGCTGCTGTGGCTCTTTTCCCAAATCATCCCTCTGGAGTCCAGCCTGCTGATTCACAGCCCAGCTGCTGCTCCTGAGACATCCCAGGAGCTGAGCTGCCCTGAGGCTTCCACCACCAGGGGCTCTTCTGGAGAGCACTGCAGCCCGTGCCACCATCCCAAATCCAAACATCCTCCCTCCCTCCCCACCACCCCTCGTCCTCCCGGCACTCTGGGGGCTCCCAGGCTCACCCCAAAGCTCAGGTTTGGTTGTAGGATTCATCCCAGCTCCTGGGGCAGCAGCCTCCAGCAGCCCAGCCCTGAGGAGACGGGAAGGGCTCTGGGCAGCTGCACCTTTCCCCAGGGAAGGGCCTTTCCCCCCTTCCAGAGGTTCTGCTGCTTCCCCCGGGCGCGGAGCGAGGCCTTTCCCACTGTAAATAGCAACGGAGGGGACGCGGCCCCTGCCCTCCCCCTGTGCCCACGGTGCCCTGAGCACCAGGATTTAAAATCCAACAGGAACTGAGAGACAAGGAACACTCCTTCGACACGAGCACAATGTTGAGTTTTTTGTAAAAGGTTCCAATAAATGGAGAGTTTAACTTGGGAGCGTCTCGGTGCCTCTTTGCTGGGGCTGGGAGAGGGGCTGGCACCACCATGGAGCTGCTTGTTGCTCCTGGCCTTGGGGCACCCCAAAACAAAGCTTCTCCTGGGCTTCTATTCCCACAGGGAAGGTGAGCTGGTCTGGAATGGTGGGAACTCCTCAGGGATGGCAGAGCTTGGAGCTAAACCCCATCGTGTCCCTGGTGAGCTCGTGGCCGGGCCAGGAGAGCCCCTGGGAAGGGTTGGACGCCATGTGGCTTCTGGGGATGTCCCATCCCAGTGCCAGGGTGACACGGGGCTGCTGGTGGCACTGGGGACACCTGGCCAGGGGCTGGGAACCCCTCAAGTTCTGCATCACCAACTGAGCCAAAGAGGAGCTGCCCCGAGCCCGCTCCGCTCGCAGGATGCGGCCCCGGGACTGTGCCCTGCACGGGCAGTGGGTGCTGGAAGCACCATGGGAATATCAGCCAAGGGGTGCTGGAAGCACCATGGGAATATCAGCCAAGGGGATGCTGGAAACACCATGGGAGTATCAGNGCTGGAAGCACCATGGGGACACCAAGGGATGCTGGAAGCACCATGGGAACACCATCCCATTGTCTGGATATTTCCAGGCACTGCAAAGGGCAGCTGAGGCAGCAGTGGGATCACAAACCTGCCCATCCCTGTCCAGGGATGCAGAGTCCAGGACCTTTAGGGGCCCTTTCCTATGGCATTGGAAAGGCTGGCTCAGGATGTTCCCAGTCCCTCTCCTGTGCAGGAGGCTGAGGTGGACAACCCAAACAAATCCATGTGAATTCTAAACAAATTTCCAGCTTCAAACCTGCAGGGAGGAGCAGAGGGGAGGAACAGAGCTGGCTGGGCCCTGAGCCATGGGGTCCCCTCCATGCTGGACTGGAAATTCCCCAGGATTTCCTGGATGTGGCTGGATTTCCTCTCTCTCCCCTCCTGCTGCCTTTGGATTTCTGCCCTCCCTCCTGAGCAGCTGCTTCCTCCATGGTCACTGCCACCTCAGTGTCACCTGCCCTTGCTGCTGCTCCTGATGGGAATTGTGCCCTTTCTTTTCCCTTCTGCCTTGGGGCAAGGCTTGGTTGGTGCTTGGCTTTGTTTCCAGGAGAGGTTTCAGGGAAACCCTGAATGATTTTACCCTGGAGGGAGCAGGTGGATGCTCAGCCTCCCAAAGAAATGCCTGGGGTCTCTCCCCAAAATATTTCTGGCAGAGAGAGACATCACTGGCAGTGAAGGGCACAGAGTTCCTCCCTCCAGGGCCTGTCCTGGCTGCAGCCACCAACTGAGGGTTTGGGATCCTGGTTTGGGATCCAGATCCCAAACAAACCCAGCAGCATCTTGGCCATGGGCTCAGCTGGAGATGATGTTCTCCTCAGGCTTTTCCAGCCTTGGAGGGAGCAGATAAAAACCTCCTGTTGAATAATTTTCACTGATGGGACTTGGTGAGAGGAGCCACAGCTCCAGTTCCATTTTCCCCATTTCCCTGTGTTTGTACCTTGGGATAAGGAAACAGACACTGGGGAGAGAAGGAAAAGAGAAATCCTGTTAATAATTCATCCCCTGCTCCCACGAGGAGGGCAGGGTGAAGTGCTTTACACTCCACTCCTCTGCACTACAAAGTGCCCTCCATTTTCCCTTTTGGATGATGCTCCTTGATAAAAAGCAGTTTCACTGGAATTGCTCCAGTTCTGCCCATCAGTGCCATAAAAGCCACCAGCTCCCACTGGAGCCCAGGAAAGGACCAGCTGGCACCCATGGACATGCTGGGACAGGCAGGAGGAGGGAAATCACTGGGTTTGGGGTTTTTTTTCCCCAGAAAAACCACTCCTGCAGGGCTGGACACCGGGAGCAGCACCGAGGTCACACTGAGTCCATCATTCCCAGGTGAAATGGATGAGCCTTTTCCATTGCTTTCCTGTTAAAAATTTTAAAAGGGCTTAAATTCCAGCCCCTGTGGAGCTTGGAGAGTGCGGCTGGCAGGGAAAGGGCAGCACTGGGGCTGCAGGGGCACTGCAAATCCCAACATCCAGGCCTTTCTCCAGAGGGTAGGGGCTGTGCTAAGCCCTGTGTGGGGTGTGCAGGATTTACACCCCCAGCTCCCTGCCTGCCACACACTGGGAAGGGATTTAGGGAGAAAACCAGGATTTTATCCCAGAAGTTACTTGGATCCTCAAAAGATGGGATCACAGTTCATGGATCCTCAAGGGATGGGGTCACAGTTCATGGACCCTCCAGGGACAAACTCACAGTTCATGGATCCTCCAGGGATGAGATCACAGTTCATGGATCCTCCAGGGATGAGCTCACAGTTCATGGATCACTGAGGAATTAATTCACAGTTCATGGATACTCAAAAGGATGAGTTAGAATTCATGGATTCTCCAGGGATGGAGTCACAGTTCATGGATCCTCCAGGGGTTAGTTCAGAGTTCATGGATCCTCAAAGGGATGAGTTCACAGTTCATGAATCAGCTCACAGCTCATGGATCCTCCAGGGATGAGCTCACAGTTCATGGATCCTCCAGGGGTTAGTTCAGAGTTCATGGATCCTCAAAGGGATGAGTTCACAGTTCATGAATCAGCTCACAGCTCATGGATCCTCCAGGGATGGGATCCCATTCCTGGCTCTCAGGTGACAGCTCACCTGGGAGAGGTCAATGGGCCCTGTCTGATCCCACCTTTCCCCCCTGAGCCTGCCCAGGCTGAGATGTGCAGCCAAAGCCAAATCCCTCTGCTCTCACTCCCACTGCTCCCAAAGGCTGAGCTGCTGGGGGGGCACAGAGCCAGCATCTCCAGCTTCCCTCTGCTCCTCCTCATGTCCCAGTGCAGCTGACAGATCCCAGTGACAGTGCCTGGAATTAACTGACCTGCTCCAGTTGTTTTTCTTGGCTCTCCCATGAATGCAGAGAGAACACAATAAACTCTCTCCAGCCAGGAATAGCTGTTCCATAGAAGCCATCCAAGTGCACAAAGCTGATTTTAACCTTTCCTCCCCGTTATTCCTGGGGGAGCAGGGTTGGGAAATCCCTGGGAATTAATCACCTGCTGGCTGCAAACACAGCCCACTAATTGTGTGTGATTAGGGGAGCAGTGCAGAGAGGCTGCAGCAGCCCAGGGAGGGATGGGGGATGCAGGGAATGGCAATGGGCATGGCCATGGCACAAGGAACCACCCAGGGGCCATAAGGATATTTTTCCTTTCTGGAAGAAAGTGAAACCAGGAAGCTTTGCTGTTCTTTGCCCATTAAATTGGGCATCTCTGGATAAAGCCTGGATTGCATCCATGGCATTCCTCCTCCTCCCTGGGCTGCCATGGTTCCCTCTGTGGGACTGACCCAGCCTCCAGAAATGTTTGTTTTTCCTTCTCTGTGCAGAAGGAACAAGCTCTTCTTTTTCCAGTTTAATTAGGATTTTTCATTAAAGAATTCCCCTCCCAGCATGTTTGTTTTTCCAGCAGGCACAACCCTTCTTCTGTTTATAACAGAACAATCCACTCTCAGCTGCTGGGCTGATGAAACAAGAAGTTTTGCTGCTCAAAACTACAAGCAGAAAAATGTTAAAGCTTTTAATTTTCAATTTCCCCCCCTCAGGAGGGTGGGAAAGCCTTTGGAATGGGAAAAGGAAGGTGCTGGAGCAGTGGGATCAGTGCTGGAGCTGAGGCAGAAAGATGAGTTTATCCCAGAGCCTCTCTGGGTTAGGAATAATCCTTTTGGAGTTTAATAAGGTGAAGTCAGTCCAGTTCTTTTATTCTGTCTGTAAGTGATGATGCTAAAGCAGCAAACCTGCAAACCCTGATGAGGATTTAATGCAGCTGGACAAGAATTTATGCCATGAGTGCCACCATTCCTCACACACTCATGGCCTGCACACAGAACAAAGGTGTGGGTGCTGGGATCTGCACACCCAATCCAACAGAAATCCTTCATGGAAATGAAATGGGATGTGGACACTGCAGTGGCAAATTGGTTTTATCACAGAGCTGCTTCCACTGCCCCCACCTCCCCAAAGGGGAGAACTGGAGGAGCAGCTTTATTTCCCAAAGGTGTAAGGACAGGGATGTGGAATGGGCATGGAGAGGCTTTTATAAACCATAGGATGTGCTCCCTCCTTGGCAGTCTCACTCTGCTTTTTATTTTTTAACACCAAATAAATACAAAACAATCCAATAAAAACCAAAACAAGCAGTAAATCTGAAAAATGGGTGGCTTTTAAAGCAATACAATTAACTAAGGGGAGGCCCCAAACGGGTGATTTGGGGAGGGAAACTCCTCCCCAGGCCTGCAGCACAGATGGCTTTGGATAAATGACTCAGTATTTCACTCAGGATTTGGGATGGGGGGGCTGCAAGGACAAGTTTTTGGAAGGTAGAAACAAGAGGCACTTCAATCTCCAAGGTTTTTTTATGAGCACTAATAATTTTCCTACTTTATGGACTTCCCTAAGTGTCTTCCTGAGGTGTTTCCTCCTCTGCTGATGGAGGAACCCAGGAGGAGCTTTAGTGAAGAGCCTGGAGCTGCATGGACAGATGTGGTTGTAACAGGGGAGGCTGCAGCATCAATAAACCCCTGGAATTCCTACAGGATAAAGCTTTTCCAAGGTCAGGGAATGGCCAGGCTCTTCCCACTACTCCCCATGTCCACCAGACCCCCTTTTTCTATTTTTATTTTTACAATCTTTGCCTCAGCAGCTTCCTCCTCCTCGTGCCAGTGAAGAGCACAGATGGAGGAGAGGCAGGGAATGGGATCTGGGCACTGGGAGGAAGCAGTGGGAGGAGAAAGAAATCTGTCAGTACCTAAGGCCATTGTGTCAATATTCCTACAGAGTTCTGTCAGGTGAAGGACTGGGGCAGACACTGCTGAGGGACTCAGAGGAACAGCAGTGCACCCTGACACTGTAAATACAAACTCCAGTTATTTACTCTGCAGTTCCTATCTCCCAATTTTACACAACAGGAATCTCCTCCAAAGTATTCCAAAACAGGTTAAAAATCAGATTTAAAAAATAGATAGATATTAAAAATACTCCCTTGCTCCTCCATGAAGGGGAAGGTGTTTCCTGGTCTCTGAATCACAGAATTTTCTCTCTCTGGGAGAGCTCCAAGTTCTGGTGTTCCAGGCTCTCTCCTTGCAGAGCCTCCTGATGTCCAGGGGCTAAAACTTCTGCAGGAATTTGAGCACCAGGTCCCGGAGTTTGACCCTCAGGGGCTCATCATTGTCACAGATGATGTGGGTGGAGTCCTCCTCCAGCTGGATCAGGGTCTCTGCCTCCTGCAGCAGCACAATGTGGCCCTTGGCTGTGTCCTCCACCTTCACATCACTGAAGCCGTGCTGGAGGTGGGCAGGGAGGAGAGGGGGAGAGAGGGAAGTTACCAGAGCTCAGGAAAACTGGGACAGGTGAGAGAGCAGGGCACAGGGTGGATTCCATGGAATCACAGAATGGTTTGGGACACCAGGGACACCTTCCACTAGCCCAGGTTGCTCCAAGCCCCATCCAACCTGGCCTTGGACACTTCCAGAGATGGAGCAGCCACAGCTTCTCTGGGAAATCTATTCCAGGGCCTCCCCACCCTCACAGGGAAGAATTTATCCCAATATCCCATCTAAATCTCTCCTTTTCCACTTTGAAGCCATTCCCTGTGTCCTGTCCCTCCACCCCTTGTCCAAAGTCCCTCTCCAGCTCTCTTGGAGCCCTTTCAGGCATGGGAAGGCTGCAATCCTGCTCTTTTCCCTGCTAATTTTCTCCAAGAAGTCACCCAGGTGAGAAGAAGACTCCACAGAGCAGCAACCAACTGCCTACAGGTTCAGCCACCGAATTTGTGCAGCTTCCCAGGAGCAGAGACTTTTCCAGGATCTCTTCTTTACTCAGTAATCTTGTGGATTACAAATCTTGTGGAAATTTAAAAGCTTTTGAGACCTCCTCCCCACTGTTGAAATATATCAATTGCTGAATCCAAAAGTTATGTGAGGCCAATCCCCCACCCAACAGCTCTGCTTCCATGGGAGAACAAGAGGAGATGATTGACATGAAGCCCTTAGATCAGGACTTGGCTCCACAGGGAACAATTCCCTCTATCCTGAAGTGCAGGGGCACTCTGTGAACTCATTGGCTTTTCCCCACCTCAAGCTACACTAAAATTATTTCCCTTCTCTCTGCTACCAAAGCAGCATCTCTGAGATGTGCAGAAATCTGCTGGAATCCCAGCTGCCACCAAAAGACTCCTCACCTTTTCCAGAGTCTGCACAAACTGGTCCACAGGGATGGAGCCACTGAGCAATGGCTTCAAAGATTTGCACTCGGGCACATCATCGCTCACCCGCTTCCTCTTCTTGCTGGCAGGAGCCTGGGGAGGCTTTGGAGGCAGCTGATGGATGAGAAGGAACAAAATCACACTCTGAAGGGTGCAACAGGTTGAGAAAAGGCAAATTCAGAGCAAGGAACTACTCAGGGAATGGGAATATGGCTTAGCTGCAGGCATTTGTGAGGACTCTGGCACTTTAAGCCTAGGTCTGAGTTTATTTGGCAGCAGGAAGGAGTGGAGAAGAGAGTAAATGAACAACACAGCAGCCTCAGAGCAATTCCACTGCAACACTTCATTGTTTCCAGCACTGCTGAGTGTTTCTAGGGAATCAGCTTGGAAAGAGGAGGGCAGCCTGTGTGCTGTGCACTGATAAAAATCCTTACCCAACCTCCATGCCCCTGACATTTCCACACTGGGCCCTCTTCCCAAGGGTCCAGCTCTGCTGCCCAGTGTGGGGAGGGCTGTTCAGTGAGTCCCTGCAGCCTCAGGGATCTGACAAAAGCTGAGCAGGTTCCCTGGACATCCCTCCTCCTGCACAGCACCCATGGCAGGAATTGCAGTGAAGGCAGCCTGAAGGAGGTGGCAGGAAGGGAGTGTACAGGGATGTACAACCTTCTGAGGAACAGGGAACCTGTAGGCAGATGGTCCCTTCCCAAATCTGATGTTCCAGGTCATCTCTCTTGCCCTGACCCTTGCTCCTGAGAGGCTGACTGATGCTGTTCCTGACTGGGGAAGACAGCAGGATGAATTGTAGCCTCTCTTCAGGAATTATCTCACTTCCCCTTTCATCTCAGCCAGGCACACAGCCAAGGGAAAGAGGGCAGAGAGATTGATTTGCATCCCACTCCCTGCTCCCAGTGTAATTCCTCACTCACACATGCCAGGGCAAAGCCTCTGCCAAGGGCTCTGCTCTGGGGGGAAGGAGCTGTTGGAGGGGTTCTGGGGTCCTGGAAAGCAGGAAAAAGCAGTGCAAGGATATTTTTCTCCCTTTCCCCTCAGACTGTACCTGCAGCACGTGCTTGTTGTCCTTAGTATGCAGCACAGCAGAAACTGTTGCTAAGGAAATACCAGGCTTGATCTCCAAGGGCACAAGGGAATCTGCAAGCTAAAGCAAAAGGAGATTTTGTTCAGCAAGTGATCAGCTCAAAATGTGCAGGAACCCAGCTGTGAGTTAAATTGGCAGCATGGTATTTTTAAACATGGACTAATGAACTGTAAACACCAAGCCACTGACAGACTGAGAGCTCCTCAGAACTGCCCAGCCTCCTTCCAGCTCCCAAAACTGTGGATTTCACCAGTTTTCAGAGCAGGAAGAGGTTTTCATGAACCAGGGCTGGTCTCAAAAACCATAATAATTACACAGAACCCTTCTGTAAAAAAGACAACAACTCCATTAGTAATTTTAGTTGGTAAAACTCAGGGTCTAATCCAGCATTATGATGCTGATGGACAATGAAAAATCGAAGTGAGTTTCCTTTCTGCAGAATATCTGGAAGAAAAGAGTTTGTCCTTAAAACCCCAGTGGTTTTTAATCAACCCACTGTTGATGAGTTTGACATTATTCCAACAACACTGCCTTTCACATAATTCTTCCATGAAAGACACAAAATTGAGTCTTGGCTTGGAGTTTGGATGCAATGGCAATGCTGCTGGCAGAGACTGGAGTGGGCAGCACTGCACCTGCTGAGAGCAGGGGAAGTAGGCCAGCTGGGAATCACCTCTTCCAGCCCTGTTTCCAAAGGAAAACTGCAGAAAACAGTGCCCATGGATAGAGAAAATGATCCCTTTTTTTTCCCTCCAAGGGAGTGTGAGGTGCCACTGAAGCACTGAGAGGGTTTTTCTGTTGGCTTCAATGGTGGCAAAGTTCAGCTACTTTTAATCACTTCTGAAAGTCTCACCCACCACTGTGAAAGCTGCAGGAACATTTTGAGAGCACCTCCTTGGAATAATACAGCTGGAGTGCTGGAAAAACACAGGCTGCATTAAACATCCTTAAATTTTGTCTATATTCAGACTTGGTGAATCCTAGAAATCCAAATTTGATGGAGCAACTCAGGTTGCTGTTACTCTGGGACTCCGTTCAAGATCTTTCAAGCAGCCAATTTGAATACAGCCTTTATGGTTTGTTGTTGAAGGCAAAGAGAATGAAAATATAATGATAATCGTTGCTTCAGATTTCTCCTGGGACCTAAAATTAGCAGCTCTTGCAGCAGGGAGTCCTGCTGCACTTCACAGTGGTCGAAGGCACTTTCCATTGCCACCGCCTTCCTGAGGAGGATCAATACAAAATGGGCTCTAATGAAGAGCAAAATGACAAATCCTATGAAGAGAAAGATCCTTAAAGAACAGGGAGTTGCTCAGGATCAAAGTCCTCTCCTGCCACAGACATATTTTGATATTAACATTTCTGCAGGTTTTAAATAGGCTAAATAGCAACACTTGGATTATTTACAGTAAGACAGACATTCCTTTTTATTTCCTCTCCAGCTCACAGCCCTCTCCATGTGGCAGCCAATCCTTTTATTATAGAAACTCGCTGACCCAAAGCAAAAAGGTCATTTAATCACATCCAGTAATTCACCCACCAAGGCCAGACAGCACTGCTGCACTCCTTTCAACCGACCTCCTGCACACACAAATCACAGAACTCCTCCAAAATGCTGCATTAAAGAAACCCTTTTCACAGAGACAGCAAGTCTTGTCTGAACTCCAAGCTATGGCAACTGCACTGTTTCCTCTCACAAGTGGTTTCAAACTTTTAATTCTCCTGGCAGCCAGGAAACCGTGTCTTATTTCAAGGTTGAATTTGTCCAGCTCGCAGTCGCTGGATCTGGTTGTGCCTTTGTGTGTGAGATTGAAAAGCCCCCCACCATGCAGGAATAAATGAGTCTTCCTGCCAGTCATTATCCCAAGCCCAGAGTCACATTTTGGCACCAGGAAAGGCAGCAAAGCAGGGACACTGAGAACTAACACCACATTAATCACTCCCTGCTCGGGGATGAGCACTTGGGCTGCCTTAGGATGAATCTGGGAGGGGGGTGTGCACTGTGTTTTCCCGTTTTGAGCTTGGGATGTTCTCCTCCTGTGATCAGAGCTGTCCAGCCACGCTAAACCTGAGTACTTTTACCACTGAATCTTTCCTGTAGGGTTGCATTTTCCACCACAAAATGGGATTTGACACACACTTTGTGAGCACAAGCACTGTTGTTGGCCAAACTGCAGCTGTTGCTGAAGAACAACATGGGTTAAGTCCCTATTAACTCTCCTCTAAAACCTTCAATGGGGACAATTCTCCCCAGGTTTAAGTTTGCAAATTGTCTTCAGTCACCACTCAAAAATCCTCTTGTTGGCAACGAGGGGCTGAACAACCACTGAGGATGAGACCTGAAACTCCACAGTAAAAATAAAATGAGACTGAATAATCAGGGAATCAAACCAGGGCAGGACCAGACTTGTAGCACGTGTGGTCTTGATCCTATGGAAGATTTTCCCAGGATGTACAACAGTGATTTCTTCCCAGATTTTTGGGACAGCTCCTCCCTTTTCCCTCTTCACCTCTGGCTTACCCTAGAGAGGGTGCAGGAAGACTGACCCAGCAGAAAGAGGCAAAGTTTGGGCTGAGTGAATGGAGAACAAGCAGGAGCACAGCAAACTGAGCAGTAATTAAAATACCCTGAACTTTTAGGATGTGAAATCACTGATGTGTACATTAGATTACAGCATGTCTATTTAGAAAGGGGTTTTTACATCATTCAATGTGTGTTTTCCACACTTTCAAACTGCATAAATGCATTAGAGGTTGGAGCCAGAGCTGCACCTTTGGATCAAAGCAGAGAAACACAAAGGAAACCACAAAGTGTGGACTTCTCTGGCAGTCCTGAGTTGGGGAAATTGCTGGTTAAAGAAAAGAGATTCCCAAGCAACTCCTGGGATGCTGCTGCAATTCCTGAAGTGTCAGCCTTGAGCCTCCTCCCTGTTTTCATAATGACCTCAGGACAGAAGGAGGATGAATATTCAGAAGGTCCCACTGAAGTTTGTGGGGCACCTTGAACAGAAAGAAAAACCAGGCTATGAGAGAGGAAAAAGTCCAAGACCTCAAGAACTGGAGTGAGAAAAACAAGATGAAATCCAATAGCATGAAATGAAGGCCAGGGACTGGGCTAACACAGAATTTCTGCTGTGGGCTGGCAGCTGCTGGAAAGGACAGGGGTGAAGGGTTCAGGTTTATTAGTCCATCCCAGGAGAGCCACAAATGTGACACGGCCATGAAAAAGCTAAATGCAACCCCAGAAAATCTCAGGTAATTCTCTCTGAAATAAGCTATCACTCTTCTCTGAGACCTGGCAAGATTTCATCTGAACTACTCGTAAATTGTGGGTAATTTCAGTTCAAGTAAGAGATTCTGCAGGGTAGATTAGGGCAGGAGGAGCTGTCTTGTAAGAGGAAACAAAATATCCGGGCTTGTTTAGCCTGGCAAAAAAGAAAGCCAAAGGGAGAATTTGATTATTCTGCATCAACACCACAGGGAAAATACCAACAAAAGGGAGAATGTATTTATGCTAAAACATGATGTTAAGAATAAATGTGTGCAGGCCAGCAGTGAATATGTGTAGGCTGGAAATTAGGATGTTTCTGGCCATCAGAGACAGTGGGGGTTTGAACAGCATCTAGTGGGAGCAGCAGGGGCAAAAGTCTCTGCAATTTGAAGCCTTACATTTTTTGAGGCACATTATAAACCCTATTGGTAACTGCTGCTGGCTTCTGGCCATATAAGCCCTGAGGGCACTTCCATTTCTAGGTGGAAATGATGGAATACAGCCTTGGGGCTTGCTGGGTGTGAAGAAATTGCCACCCAGATCCCAGCCCCTGCATAGGATGGCATTTGCATGCAGCAGAAATATATCCTCTCCCAGTTGTTAGAGAAGCTCAGAGATTTTAAGATCTGCCTGATTTCAGAGAAAGTCCACCAGGCTCTGGAGATGGAGAAGGTTTTTACAAAAACTGCACCTCAGCAGAACCTGAATGGAGAACCTGCCTCATCCTCCATCCCTCCACTCCCCCTGCTGCTCACACACACCAAATCCACTTTCTGGATGCAGAAAAGCATCTTCCCAATGCACCTTTAATAGGAAAAAAAAAGGCTTAAAAGCCATTTTCACCAGCAGGGAGGATCTGTAGAGTCCGTTTTGTGAACAGAACTAAAACTAAAACATGGTATTTGCCATGTCAGTTAAATGTGGATGGTGCTCAGGAGAGGAGGACAATTTCCCTCACCTCCCTCTTCCCTGCCTCCTAAATCCTTCATTTTGGAAGCACCAGGAGCTCTGCTGTGCAGTCACAGACACAGGAGAAGGGAGGGATCTCCAAGAGACCCAGGCTTGGCTTTACACCCCCTGCTAAACCAGGGTCTGAGTGCAGGAGGTCTGTGACTCTCAGATCCTTCAGAGGGAATAAAAAATGTGTGGTCAAACACGTGGAGTGCAGGGGGAATGTCTGGAGACTGAAATGTGCCTGAGGATTCATGACCAGCAGGCAAAGGGAACAAAGCCCAGGCAGAATGGAAATTGGGGAATTTTGCAAATGAGACCTAAAGGAACAAAGGTTTTTCCAACAGAGAACATCCCAGAATGAAGGGATCTGTAGAATCATTAGTGGGTGATCTGAGTCATGTCCTGTTCAGGGTTTCAGCCTCACATTTGACACAATCCCAGTGTTTGAAGAGGATGATTCAGCTGCTGAGTTAACCCCACCTAACAGAGCTGTCAGTCGCTGGGGGTCTCCCACAATTCTCTCTGGAGCCTCATTAACTTCAGGGGAATAAGAATCGTGCCATCAATACCCAATTTTTCCTATTATCATTTGCAAATGCCTCAGTCTTGGCTGTGGGCTTCCACAGAGCCAACATCCACTGGAGAAATAAAAAAGCAGAAGGGGCAGTTTGCAGTTTGGAGCAATGAAATAAAACCTTTTTTTTTCCATGTGCATCTTCCATGTGCAACTGCTGGATCAGGGCTCCAGGTCAGCATGAGGAAATTTTGTCCCCAAAACCTGGAAACCAAACCAGGAAGACACCAACCCACAGGGAATAATCCTGGGTGGGATTCCAAGGAACAGAACTAACTCTAACCACTGGCTTTTTGCCAAACCTGTGCCAAAAAAAACCCAATTTAAGGAGGTATTTAAGGAGTGTAATGAAGGACATTTATGGCTGCTTAATGAAGCTCTTCCCCAGGAGCCTGGGAGCAGGCAGGGAACAGTTGTTTGAGGAATTTACAAAAGGATGGTGGAAAACAGAACCAGCAGAAGCAGAAATTAGGCTTGGATTTGAATGAAAAATGACAGGTAGGGGAAGCAAGGACATGAAATATCTTCAAAGTAAAGGCAGTAAAGCTTGCAGATGCAAGAGATGAGTCATTTGAAAGATATAAAAATGGCATAATTCAAAATATTCAAAATATAGTAACCATTTTATGGGTCAGAATGTCAAGTCAGGATGTGATGTTGTTGTTGAAGCTGACTGGGAAGAGAGAGCTGAGTGCCTGGCTGGAAAAGTGTTATCTCACAGCCAGCCATCAAAAATGAAAGGAAAAACAAACCTAGACATTAATGTAGGCAGGCAAAGGCAGGCTGGGAGCAGAAAAACAGATCTGAGCTCCATCTAAATAAATAGGACAACCTGTGGATAAGACCAACCACAGAAAAGGTACAGCAAAAAAAAAGAAACAAGCACAGGAAAGGAAGGATAACACATTCCAAGCCCAAAAAAGAAAGGAGGAGGGAGGAGAACTCTCTGAGGCAGGAGAGGAGAGGAGAGGAGAGGAGAGGAGAGGAGAG
>VZRZ01003666.1:160-48857 GCA_013398175.1 Climacteris rufus | reverse complement strand
AGAGGAGAGGAGAGGAGAGGAGAGGAGAGGAGAGGAGAGGAGAGGATTTTTAATGATAAAATAATGGCTGATTGCACCGAACTCTGATGAAGAAACTCCGTCAGTTTTACCAGTGCTGGCTCTGGCTTTGTGTAAGGAAAAGCTGGCAAAAGAGCAGTTTTGGTGGAATGTCAGAATGTGAGGTCACACTCAGAGAGACTCCAGACAATTTTAGGGAGGGGATGCAGTGAGCTGGGAGCTGAGCAGCAGAAGTAGACAGGTTGTATTTCATTTATTTTGTGTAAGTGAGGCTGCAGCACACTGAACCAATGTCAGGGAAAAAGGAACACAGAGGTCAGAGACTGGATAATGTGGGGTCACCAAAATAAGCTGAGGGTGGGAAGAAAGAATTCAAAACTTCAGCCCCTGAAACACAGAAAGGAGTTGGAGAGGTAAGAGAAGAGCATAGAAGAGAAGTCCAGATGAAAACTGTGTAATTATGATGGGCTGTTTTCCTCACTCCTCTCTGCAGTAGTTTCTTATCATTTCACTTTGTGTCAGGCTGTGCTTTGCACACTGGCACTCTCCTAGCTGGGCTGTGTCCTGAAGAACTTGCAAATGGAGTATTTGAGAAGCACAGAGCCCTCAGTGAAGTGCCTGCTGCCCACACCATTGTGCAGCTGTAATTCAACTGCAGGCACTTTATTTGCTCAAACACCACTGTTTCATTTTATCTGTTTGCTCCAGAAGGTGTTTTCCATTTCCCCATCTTCCTCCTGCCTAACCAATTTCCAGGAAGCATTATTATTATTATTATTATTATTATTATTTTTAAAAGTGAAAGGCAGATGCTGAGAAGAACAAATTATTTAAAGTGTAAAGGTTTGCACAATCCCTGGGAGAGCCATTCCAAGCCTGATGCCTTGGGACTCTTAAAACCTGTCTCCAAACAGAGGCTGCTGTGAGTGGAAATCTCATTATCATACAACAGACCTGCTTGACCTGCCTTTGCTCCTCCATGAAGTGATTGAAATGTAGACAAGGTCCAGCAGTAAAAGTAAATTTACTTGAGTCTGACAGGCCAGGATCTGAATCACTGCAAGTTTTGGGGAAGGAAATTTCTCATTACCACAGCTCAGTCTGCACTGACTGAAGCCAGGCTGAGCCAACTCTTTGCTTTTCAAAAGCTCAAAGAATCCAGGCAGGACTTTGAGCTGGGAAAGGGGCTGTGGAGGGCAGGAGAGGGCCCTGATCAGGACTTCATTGCAACAGCCACCCTTTTATGGGATTTTCACACACAAATCCCAGCCCTGGAGCAGATCTAGCCATTACTTGTTTTTCCAGGGTGGATTTCATCATTCCACTTTGGTCTAACATGGTTTTGACAAATAACAAGCCATTGCAGGCTTTGTAGGAGCTATAAAATACCCTTTTCAAATGCCACTTGAGCCTTCACAGAACCCCAGGGCTGCTGGTGGCCCATAGTAATACTTTCCTTGCAGTACAGAGATTCCTATATATCCAGAAACCCTAAACTGCTGAAAAGGGAACATTAAGCAGCAAATACTCCCACACCAGGGAGCCCCATCCATCATATCTGAAATCTGTCTGGCACAACCCACTCAGCAGAAGGGGAACTTGCATCCACTTTTTGCCAGGACTGTGTAGTTCCATTAAAAAGAAGGAGCAAGATCCTTTTTTGAGGATTTGCTTTGCAAATTTTGGAGCTGGGGAATGGCATCCCCTTAACAGTCCTGAACCACAGCCTCTCAGGAGTCTTTTCAGGAGCATCACTGCTGACCAAGCAGCTTTTGCAGCAAGGTGTGAAGTGCAGCTTTGGAACCAGGGAAAAGCCCAGAATGGTTTGGGTTGGGAGGAACCTTAAATCTCATCCCATTCCATCCCCTGCCATGGGCAGGGACACCTCCCACTATCCCAGGTTGCTCCAAGCCCTGTCCAACCTGGGACACTTCCAGTTTTTCTGGGAAACCTGTACCAGGGCCTCACCCCCCTCCCAAGGAACAATTCCTTCCCAATATCCCATCTCACCCTGGCAGTGGGAAGCCATTCCCCCTTGTCCTGAATGGAAGCCACGTTCCACCAGTCTCAGGTTTAATAGGATCCAATAAAGATGCAAATTTCCCAAACAATTAAATATACATGCCAGGATGGAGCCGCAGCCAAGCATATTTTCTAATTAAACCCCTCTCCTTGTCTCCAAGCAGTGGGCTGGGCTGGTGTGAAATGGTGGGACTGGGTGCTGTGGGCTGGCTGAGGGATTTATTACGTGGGTCTCAGTTCTGTACTTCATGGCTCAACTAAAAGATGTTTCCTTCCTCTGCAATCCAATGAAAAGTCATTCAATATTCAAGTTTCCAAAGGGCAGCAATGCCTGCTTGCAAAAAGCCACTGTCACCTTTGATCCAAGGACACATTTGTGCTGATTGGGTTGTCAAAAAAATATTTGAAGCTCGTGTCAGTCAGAATATGGGTCACCCCTTGTAATATTAAGTACACTTGGATTTGATTTATGGGGTTAATAAATCATTAATAGATGTTGTGGGGATAAGTAATCCACATTTGAGATGGCTACAAGCAATCCATTAACCTGCTGGACTCCTGCAGGCTGCAGGAATTAACCATTGATGGAAATTGTTGGAATACAAACGAGCCTTTTCACTGCTTCTTTAGACAGGACTGAAAAGTGATCCTTCATGGAAAGGGTATTTCAAACAGCAGATCCAACTGGGGAAGGAGAAAGAGAACTCCTGGCTGCTAACTCCCAGATTCTCTGGATCCTTCCCATGGGCCTGGGGCACTCATTCAAACTGCTTTGCCTCAGCTTCCTCCTGTTGAAACTGGAGGTGTCTGGTGCCTCACTCATGGCAGGGATTTGTATTCTGAGATGGGATTTTCCTGCAAAGGACAATCCACCTGAACACAGTTTGTGCTTGCTCACAATCACAGAATCATGGAATGCTTTGGGTTGGAAAAGACCTTATAGATCTTCCAGTTCCACCCCTGCCATGGGCAGGGACACCTCCCACTATTCCAGGTTGCTCCAAGCCCTGTCCAGCCTGGCCTTGGACACTTCCAGGGATGGGGCAGCCACAGCTTCTCTGAGCAACCTCTGCCAGGGCCTCCCCACCCTCCCAGCCAAGAATTCCTTCCCAATATCCCATCCAACCCTGCCCTTTGGCAGTGGGAAGCCATTCCCTCTGTCCTGTCCCTCCACTCCTTGTCCCAAGTCCCTCTGCAGCTCTCCTGGAGCCCCTTTAGACTCTGGAAGGGGCTCTAACATCTACAGGCTGAACCCTCCCAGCTCTCTCAGCCAGCCAATTCATTTTTTTCAATTCCCATTAGTTTATAAAGTGAATTTCTCCCTCAAAAATGCTTCTTTCTTAGCTCTCCCTGTGAGATAATGTACTTTGCATGATCAGAGTCAACAGTAAATCCCAGCCACGAGGTATCTTTAGTCAAAGGCTGCAAATATCTTTAGGAGAAATATCTTTAGTTCTGAGGCTGCACCTCAAGTCCTGGGGGCACTTCTGGGCCCCTCACCACAACAGAGACCCACAGGGGCTGGAGGGTGTCCAGAGAAGGGAACAGAGCTGGGGAAGGGGCTGGAGCCCCAGGAGCAGCTGAGGGAGCTGGGGGAGCTCAGCCTGGAGCAAAGGAGGCTCAGGGGGCCCTTCTGGCTCTGCACAACTCCCTGCCAGGAGGGGCAGCCAGGGGAGGGTCAGGCTCTGCTCCCAGGGAACAGGACAAAAGGAAGTGGCCTCCAACTGCACATGAGGAGGCTCAGGTTGGTTATTGGGCAAGATTCCTTCATGCAAAGGGAAGAGTTGGAGCCCCCACCCCTGGGAGCAGCACTTGAGGCCACGCTTTAGTGCCGAACCCAACAACCTCCCCCATCACTTCCAACCACACCACCTCTGTGACTCCACCACTTCCCAGAGGCTGCTGAGCTGGAACTGAGCTGTGTGAGCAGCAAACCCCCCCCAGTCTGTGCCCTGCAGGGGACTCACATCCGGCATGATCTCGATCTTCTCGTAGCGGCGCTTGTAGGGCAGGGCGAGCACCTCGGCGCGGCGGTAGGACATGGCCGGGGGCTGGCAGTCCACCATGAGGTCTGTGCGGTGGCACTGCGTGGGGGGGGGCTGGCTGTACTGCTCTGGGCACACCACGTGCAGGGGCTGCAAAAGAGCAGCAGGGAATTGCCATCAGCACTGCAAAGAACTGGTCAAGGAGCAGGTTTGGGGCAGTGGCAGCGACCCGCCCGGAATCGGTGTCTTTAATCACCACTTCGGTATAGTGGTTGTCATAAGGAGAGGGAAAATCAGGATATTCAATAGTTAAATGAAATACTTCTCTTCCAAAGCCTTGCATTCTAAACTAAATGGCAACAATGGTGGAGAGCGTGCCAAGCTGTCACAGAGAGGTGGCAACGTGCTGTGGAAACCTCGTCAATAATCAAGGCTGCAAAAAGCTCAGCTCAAGCAACCCTTGGAGTTTTCCAGGAATGTGGTAAAGCTTCACCAGGCTGGTTGGCCCTGCAGGATTTCAGGAAGCCAAAGGAGAAGACAAAGTGGTTCTGCAAACTGTTCTGGAGACAGCACAATGCATCAGCAGTGACATGGAAGGAGATGCCTATTCAAACCAGGCTGTGGCTGCTCTATCAGTCTGCAGTGACAAGCCAGGTCACAGAACAATGAGATAAAATGATCCAGGCATTGTTAGGAGGTTTGAAAAAAATACGTATTTCTGAGTTCAACAAGCTTAAGATAGAATACAAGGAAAAACTCAGCCAGAAAAAAAATCTGGGTATTACTTTTTTTAATTATGCCACGAGTCAGCAAGGAAATTTGGGTAAAAACAAATGGGATAGACAAGGAGAGGCCACTAAAATCCCAGAGAGTCATGGGAGGAAAAGAAAATACATGAACCCTCTGTTTTTTTTCCTAGAGCTCTCCTAAAGGCCTGTCCTCTTCATGGAAAAAAAGGATTTGGGTGTTGTCTTGACTTTTGTTTCATCTAATGTTGCTCACTATTCATTTATTTATTTCAGCTGTGTGGAAAAAACGTAAGAAATAATAGAAAATGCATTACCTGGACTTCTTTGAGCAATTTAGACACCTGAATAAAATTGAGTCTTGTGTCAATAGGACAGTAAACACATTTCATTGCCAAGGGCTGATATGGGGCCAGGGCATCCAGGTAAGAGAAATCAGGTTCTGGAAAGAGAAATGTTGCAAACACTCAGAGCCCATTAACACCAAAAATGGCCCAATTCCTCCTCCCTGATCCCACAGTTTAGTCAGAGCTGTTGCTCAATATTAATTCTGTTACAAATTTCTCTTCCCTTCCTCCTTCCCCCACCCATTATTTTCAATTAATTTGATGAAAATTACGCCCCACAATTAGTCTCACCTTAATCAAGCAACAGAGCAACACTATTTCATTTCAACACATTATTGCATGATTTTTAGAAGAAATTTAATCAAGACAAAACCATCATCTCTTATTTTTAATCAGATCCTGTGAAGGAAGGCAAAATGTAGACATTTGGGGTCTCCTCAGGTAACCCAAATGGCAGCTTGGTTTTCACTATGACAAAAAGGCAGCATCAAGATCATCTCTTGATATTTATTTATTTATGTATTTATTTATTCTTTTGAATCTCAGTGCCAGGTTTAGACTGGTGGAAAATCAAGGGTCCTTTCAGTTTGCCAGGGAGAAGTCATGCACTGAATGGGATTTTGCTCCCACAGAAAGTAATAAAACATTGACAATACTACAGAAAAAGAAGATTTTTTGGGGTGAATTACAAATGTAGATCTCAGGTGACACAATGTAGGACACAAGTAACCTCTTGATTCTGGGAGTCACCAAATAATGGTGTGGACAAGATGATGCCATCCCTATCTGCCTGATAATTGAGGGATAGATGGCAGAAAATAATGCTGGAAAAAAAAACCTGGGATTAGTTGGATCAGGGAAAAGAGAAGAGGATGCATGAAAGCTTTATCTGCTGGATTCTCCTGAACCTCAAAGGACAACAGGCAGAGTGAAGTGCAGTTCAAGCCTGGCTGGAACACAGCAGGAGGAATTTCTGAGGCTGTGAAAAGATGAACTGAAAGGGAACTGAAATTCAAAGAGTCCAGTCCAGATTTAAAGAACCATCCAGGAGGTTCTGACAAGGCAGCAGAGCACAGCACTGACTGGATTTCTCATGGAAAAAAAATCCTCCTTCAAACTTTACCACAGGAAGTTCAGCACCAGTGTGACATCCAACATAAAGACAAGTTAATTGTTCACCTAAAAATCTAAAAATCTGAAAATGTGCTGCTGGAGGAGCACTGCTGAGCACAGTGTGGGGATATTTACCCTGAGAGAACAGAATGTGGCACCAGGCAATGCTACAAATGTTTGGAACTGTCCAAGGGATCATTTCCCCAAGATTAAAGCAGAATAGCTGCCTGGGAATATCAAAGTGAGAAACATTAACAAAAAATGAGAGTTGTACAAGGACATGGACATGAAGCCATGAATCCACAAACATGAAATAAAAATGACACTGGGCAAAAAGCCCTGTGAAGTTAAAAGCAGATGTGGCAGTGGCAATGAAACAAAGCCTAAAAATAGCCATGTAAAAATGGCATTTAATGTCAGTTAAGAGCAATGAACAGAAGCTTAAAAATAGGAATTTTTAAACCTGAAAAGGTTGGTAGTTGAAGAATGATCAGTGATCAATCAGGGTTAAATCAGAAGACATTTTAAAAGTTATTGGGGAAAACCAGAAAGCTTAAGTCAGGCAGAGGTTCTGTGCTAGAGATGTGATAGGAAATTGGAAAAATTCAGTTTAAAAAGTTATCAGAAGGGAGATTTTCCATCCCATCTGGGGTTGTGGAGGACACAGAGATTTGAGGCAGCACCAATTCAGACCAAATATTCCTGAATCTGTAGGCTGAGATAATGTACAGACATGGATTTCTGATCTAGGAATCCCACAGAGAATCAGTCCAAAGCCTCTCTGAACCACTGATAAACATAAGAGCCTTGGAAAAGGGAGAAATTCTAATGCAGGAATTCTGACCCAGGATTGGAAAATCTAGAACATGTGAAAAACACCATTTGAGCTGGGCTCCCAGGGAACTCAAGTGACACAGGAACTGCTGCTTTGAAACCACCCCAAATCCCAAAGTCACCTGTCTGGAGGCAGAAAAGTGCTTGTCAAGGACACATATTGACTTTTCCTGACAGAATTACAGGTCTTTAGCTTTTCCCCCAAGACTCCTGATTTACTGAGTTATAAAACCTTCCACTGTACAGCCCTGATGTGCATGAGCTGGTTTTAAGATCTCCCAAGGTGTTGGTTTTTAAAGGAGACTTCTTTATACCATGTCTTCTCCTAGAATTTCTTTGTGGCTTGGTGGGATTTGATATTTTTAATCAATAATCTACTCAATATTGCTCCAGCAGTAAAGTCTGCAGGTGACATGAGCCAGCAGAGCAGCAGCACAGCTCTCTCACAGCCAGGTCCTGGCTCCTGGCTGCTTTAATCTGTATTTTTGTAGTTGTTTTTTTACCTTACAGATTGGAAAGGTGGAGACTGCCTGGTTCCTGTGGACTGAACAAGCAGTGTTCATTACCAATGCAGGATGGCCTGTAGTTTCAAGGTTCTCATTACCAGAAACCAGGAGTTTCTCCCAGGAAAAGCTAAAACATCCTCTGCTCTCACACACAGCTTCTTACAGAACCACAGGAGATTTTAGCTTACAACAGAAAAATAATTAAACAATAGAAATCAGTGTCATCAGGAGAGGTGCTTCAGATTTTCACTGGTGTTCCTAAGGATGGAAGAATTTCATCTGCTTGGGATTTCTCTAGACATAGGTCACAGAATCATTTACTTCATCAAGTCCAACTGCCAAACCCACCAGTAAATAATTTTTTTTGTTCCAACTGAGACAACCATAAGGAAGGAGGCCTAGGATTAGACAGTGATAGGGAATTAGGACCATCCTGCCCAGTGGATGTGCCCACAGACAGAGACAAAACCATGGATAGAAGAATTTAGGAAACAAACCACCACAAACATCTGGAATTACTGTGCACTCCAAGGCCATCCAACTAAAGCAGCTCTCACCTGGAGTTTCCCTTGAAGGATAAACTGGGAATGACTGTCCCAGCCCATGACCTGAAGCACCCCCAGGTTGCCAGGACTCACATTTAGATGCTTTAAGAACCTGCCAGGGCCTGGCTCTGCCAGAAGGGCTCCACTGCCTCGGTTCACTGAAGGATTAGGTTTTCATACAGAAAGGTCAATTGCCTCTCCTTACAAGAAGACACAAAAGAAGAGTTCTTGCCATTAAAGGTCACTTTCTGACACCTTGGGCAGCACATTCAGCACATGATTAATGCCACTGATTCCCTGGGGATTCGTGGAATGCTCACCCCAGCAAAGGCTCTGCACACTCTGGTTTAATTGAAGTCCTGACTGGAGCAGAATTCACTATTTCCAACATAATGCATATCAGGATAGCAATTATAGCAATTACTGTAATTAGGGCATGTCTCCTGAACCTCCTCAAAGGTCAGGAGGGATGGGTGCTGTAGCAGCTGCACCCTTAGTGCTGTGCTACCTTGCACCATTTCCCAGCACAGAGTCTGGAATTCACTTCCCTGCAGGAACCCTCTTGGATCTCCCCTCCCCTTGCACAGGGTTAATTACACACTCTAAATCTTCCCAAATTGGCTTAACACTGTCATGGTACTGTCACAGTTTTTGGTGCCAATATTGTGAAAGAGTCAAAGGGACTTGCTGGTCACTAGCCTCGAGTCTACAGTTAAGAAAAGTAAAAAAGCAAGAAGGAAATAACCCTTTCCCAGCCTTCTGTTCTTTAGGAGGTTCTGTGCTTTCCAGCAGCTTTCCTATTCACTAAAATCTGGAGGAAAATAAGCTTAACAGAGGGACTCCAGTGGGAGTAGGTTTGATCTGTCCCTCAGGGCTCTCCTCCTCATTTCTAATTACTTTGGCCAAGTCTGAAATCCATCCCTTTTTAACCTGGCTAAGTTATAGAGAACACAGCTCCCATTATCCCAGAGCTCCTTATCCACCAAATCACAGAAGGATTATGATTTGCCTTTTCAGATGAGGACAATGCCCACATTTGGATGACCCATCAGGCAGAAATGCACCTGGACAGAACATCAGTTTGAGGGAAGGCCTTGAAGTATTTTTAATCAGGGTCAGCCCTAGAAGCAGATGGAGGCAAGTGCAGGAACTGAAAAGACCTGGTGGGCACTGAGAAAGGAAACAGCTCCCTGGGGAATGAGCCAGAGCTGTACCTTCAGCTTCAGCTACAAATGTGTCTGTCAGCCAAAAAGCATCAGAACAAAGCTCAGCCCAAAGGCAGGAAGAGCCCAGATCCCTGTGCCAGCTCTGGGAGGGCTGCACACTTCTGGGACAGCAGAGAGGACAGAATCCTCTTTAGCAACACTGCCTGATGAAAGGGCAGGAGCAGGAATCAGGAAAGGTTTGTGGTTCCACTGGAATATGGAGAAGAAATGTTTCTCCTTTCTGACCAGCAGCCATTAGGTCTTGCCTGGGTTTAACTTGCAGCCAGCTGCTTTTAATTCAAAAATTAATTTCCTGTAGGCATTTTACTGCTGTGCATAACAAAGACTTTGCTCAGAGGTGGCAGGAATGGGCTCTGCATGGCAAAGGTTGGCTCTGCAGGGCTACACTGAATTAAATGGCACAATAATTACATTTGTCCCTGCAGTCAGTCCTGGGGCCTTAATTTAGATAAGCTCCTACTGAAGTCAAAAGCTTCTGTCCCAGAACAAATGAGTAAAGCCTCAGGGATTTGGCCACACTTAACCAGAGTGCACAAACTATTGTTAATTTGATAATGATATCAGCACTTGACTTACCTGTGAATATAACAGTGTTCAAGCTAGATTTTCCCCAGAGCTCCATGAAATGCACCACATCCCCAAACCTGAGAGAGGGATGCCCAGTGAACACAACACATGGCTGCTTGAAGTCATTGCTGAAGTCTCCATGGATGCTGGGATAATGTTTCAATTTGTTTGTCTGAATGAGCTGAAAGAAAAACAAGAATCCAGACATTACCAACTTTTCATGGCTCTGTGCTCCAGTCTGTTTATTTACATGAGATTCTAAATGTCCTATAATTTATTCCTAACTCATCACAGAGTCCCTTCCTGTATATCCCTTAGATTTTCCAACAGATTTAGTCATGACTGTCCTAAATGTTGTGAAAAGGAAGTCAGAGCACGGGGCCAGGTGCCTCCAAGTCCTTGCTCTCACTTCTTTGGTACCAGCAGGATGGTGACTGGGAGCAAACTGCAAACACTCCCTGCTTGGAGTTCCCTGGAGTGAACAGAGTGCTCAGCTGCCAAATTCACAATAAGCTCCTTTTTGCTCTTTGCCATGTTTGCAAAGAGCTCTGGGCTCATGTTTAACCTGCTTTTCTTGCATCACAGCAGTAGCAGGCACTTCTGCCTTCAGCAGAACGTTGCTGAGCTTCCTCGCTCTGAAGGGTTCACACAAAGTCAAAGCTGCTGAAAAAGAACACTTTCTCTTCCTTAACTATCTCTGAAACCAGTAATAAAAATGAACTAAGAGCAATCAGGTGTCTTGCAGACACAGTGCAATCAGCTCTGCAGGGGGAACAGATTCCTTTACTAAGATGGAGTTTATTTATCAAGGTACTTTTCGAAGAGTTTTGCTTTATTTCTCCCTGCCACTGTTTCCCAATCTGCAAAGCAACTTAAAAAGCAATTTAATAACCAGTCTGTGGAGCACTTCCATGTAGTATTTTGCGAGTTTTTCCTTGGCAGGTATATGCTTCCATCTCCAGCCTGAAAGGAGCTGTAAATACAGTTTTCTCAAAAAGCAGGGAGTTGAACACGAAATCACACACTGAACAACTGAGAACATGCAGAGGTAAGAGAGTGGGAAGGAGGAAATGGTGCCTCCTTTGTCAGCCAGTTTTTAAAGGAGGTTGGACTGTTCAACAAATCATAGAATCATGAAATGGTTTGGGTTGGAAAGGACCATAAAACTCATCCAGTCCCACCCCTGCCATGGCAGGGACACCTCCCACCATCCCAGGGAAGAATTTCTCCCTAATATCCAATCTAGACCTTTCCCACTTCAGCTTAATATATTTTCCCTGGTCCTGTGTTACTTTTGCCCATGGCAGATCTAATGTGCCTACAGGGAAATGAAGAAAAACTGAGAATTCTCAGTGACTTGTGCACCACAAAGCTCCTCAGAATTCAAGGTTGTTACCCAATGTGACTGCACACAGCCTCTGATTTCCATGTGGACCCCTGGATCATGGACAAAGTAGAAACAGGACTACACTTTCTGCAGTTTACAAGTAATTTCTAATTCCTATTTAATCTTCAAGAGGGAAATTGGAAAAAAAAACTACCCAATAACTGCTCTGGAAGTTGATATGCCCTGAATCTCAAAAACATTCCTGCAATTATACTGGTAAAGATTTCTGATTAATACATCTGGAGTGCAGGGTTTAGAATCTAAACTTAGCTTCAGTAATAAAAACTGCAGTTTAGCAGACAATGGGTAAAACAAATTTAAGTCTATAAAATACTGACATTTAGATGAACTTGTAGGAAATGGCCTCATGAAGCTTTTCCCTGTTTTTTTTTTTTTTGAGGGGAGCAAAAAATCTCAAGACTGAAGTTGCAGAAGCAGTTTCAAGTGGGTAAACTGGAAGAAGAGGATTTCTATGTCAAATATTAAGTAGAATAAGTGACTTGGGACAGGCAGACAGGTAAGGGAAAGACATTTCTACAGCCAGCATTTCTCTAAGACACTCCTGAAAAGCACAAACTGTTCTTCCAGCATCTTCTTTCCCAGGTTCCTTCCAATGATTTGTATTTGTGTGCAGCATCCAAATCTCTGGGAAGATGTGAGAGCAGCACTGGCTGTGCACAAGCACTGAACAGCTCATTTCCCTGCCATACCCACACAAATGTTCACTGCTCAGCAACATAAAAGCTGAATTTTCTTCAAAGCATTATGGAAGCTTCAAATCCCCTCCTATTACTTCCTAAAGAGACCCAGGATCTCTAATCCAGTTTTCAGGCCCTTGTTGGTGATGATTCCTTTTTCATCTTTTCTTTTTATCTTGCCACATCTTTTCTGTTAAGTCTAGGGAGGCTCCAGAGCTTTGCTCACAATCCCTGACTCTCACAGGTGGACAGAGCAGAGGTGAAAGGCTAAAAAAAACCAAGGTTTGAGACATTCTACTCACTCCAGTGAGAAAGCAGCTGGCGGATTTTAGTGCCTACAGTAAAGAGTCTTCTAATCACCCCATCAAAAATATATGGAGCTGAACTTGCCAAACAGGTCCAACAAAAATGCACAAATCATGAAGGGCACTGAATTTGCAATGATTTGTGCAGGGTTTTTGTATGTGCAGATGAAATGGGGTGTGTAAGCACAGCAGCCTTCACTGTGCCATGGTCAGAGCTCCAGCCTGGGCCAAAACCAATGCCTGGCATTGAGCCAAGCAAAATTTCCACAGTGGGACTGCTTTCTGGAAAGCAGAAGGAACATTCAGAGCATCTTCCCACAGAAAGAGCCACTATTGAGTGAAAGCTTAAGAGATAGGGGCTGGTAAAGGGTTGAATCAAGACTGAGAGCTGTGTTTTTCTGAAATCCCCAATGGTTCTGCTTCCCTTTCAAGCTGTAGACTTGATTTACAGGGTCAGCAACTGCTGCTATAAACAGGATAAATCTCCAGAGCCTTTGTGTACCCTTTGTTGAAGTGAGCCAAAATACACTGCTATTTACTCTGTGTGTGTGTGTGTGCTCTGTATCCAGAATTTGGAACAGATGTGGCTCCTATCAGGGAATGAGAGATGCATTTATTGCTTCACCTCCCTCACGCCCTCCATGAGATCAACACTAACAGGGGCATAATTCTATCACAGAATATCCACAGTTGGAAGGGACCCTCATGGATCATCCTGTATGATAGTATTTATGTCACAATTCTATCTAAGACAAACCATAATACCACACAATCACCTGGTTCCAGGTATTTATTTAAATGTGTTTTATGCAGGAACTGGTAAATGGAGGAGGGAATCAAAGATGAAGAAGACAAATGCTGGTACTTAAGACCACAGAATCAATATTATTCCCACCCTGGCTCTTTTTTGAGTTTAAAAAAGGGTTTTTGCAGCCATTTCTCTTGGCTGTTGCTAACAGAACCCTTAATAAGAGCACAGTAAATCCAAATTCTTCCTCCACTCGCAAGTACTGATCAATACAAATTACCTCTCAAATTTTATTGTTGCAGACATTTCGAGAAGTCTGGATTCACTTATCTCAGAGCCTGAAATTGTCCATATAAAGATCGAACAGGGAGGGAAAGGAGTCCAAGCTCCTCATTTTGCCTTGCTAAAACAATTCAGCCCTTTATTTATGAAGTCTCCATCTCCACAAAAGGGATGGTGCAGAATGTACAACCCATGGGTCCTGTTAAAATGATCAAGGAGACCCCTAATTCCTCATCTGTGGCTGGGATGGGATGGGATGGGATGGGATGGGATGGGATGGGATGGGATGGGATGGGATATTCCCCTGTGCAATTTGTTAAAACACCACACATTGGTTCTGGGATATCAGGCTAATATTTCTAAGGTGAACAAATTACTGGTTTGTGCTCCACAGCATTTCAGCAGGGCATTGTGGAGCTTATATATGAATTTATTTGGATTGATGCTCAGATATCATGGACACAGGGACTTGGAAGTGAAAGGCACTCCCTGCCTTGTCAGCCTGTACTCACAAAAATCTGGCATCTCCAGTTTTTAACTTTGTTCCTTCAGTCTGAGCTCCTTCTCCTCCCTCTCCCATCACAGTATGTGCTGGTGAAAAAGTGCATTGCCATTTTTATCCAAGCACAGGGGAGAGGCACCCACAGAGCCATCCAAACCTTTCTCCACTCCCCTGCTTTTCCTCCTGGGCAATGCCTGCCTGGAAGGCACAGCACTCCTGCTCCACATTCCCAACTCCCTCCAACAGAGCCACAGCAACTCTTCCCTCAGGAATGCCTTTCCAAAGAAGCTCTTTTGGTTTGTGCACCACTGAAACTGGTGCCCAAATCCAGCCCTACAAACCTGAAGCACTTTAGCCCACATTGCTTGCCCCTAACAGAGGGAAAGTGTTCCCTGCTCACTCAGGCTGGGTGTCAGGAACCAAAGTGCCACCACAAGAACTGTCCCAGTGACTGTGCAGGAGGAGAAGGGGTGACCATCTCCATTACAGTGGAATTAACAAGGAGGGAGAAGTGGTTTGGGTTCTGTGCAGAGCTGAACATGTGTCTGGTTGTATTCAGCAGGGCAGAACATGGAATGAGTTCAAAACATGCCACAGAAATCATAAACCTGGAAAATTTCCACGCAGAGAGAATGCAAAAGCTTCAAACAACTGAGTGCAAAGAGCAAGGAGAAATAAAAAGAGCAATTGTAGAGACAATGTAGATGCTTTTATTTATCCTCTTGTGACAATAATAAAGGGATAGTTCAGTGAAATGCCAAATACAATCACAGCTGATTAAAGGAAATAACTGTTCTGTTCTACTGCTCATCAGGCACTGCTGGAACTCATTGCTGCAAGGGACAACATCAAGGATTTGGGGGATTTTTTGCTTTCTTTCTTTTGAAATCTTGCTGTTTATACAACTAAGAGGAACATCAAATTTCAGGACCAGCAGCATGCTGGGCTGGGCTTGTTCTGGGGATAATTAGAAGCTTATTTCCTGGCCTGTCCCTCTCTGATGTATCATGCCAGGCATGTTATTAATGCTTCCTAGGAAGTGAGAGGCATGTCTGAGTAATTCCCTATTTTCCTCCAACAACTGAGCAGTTCAGCACATCTTCTCATGATGAGCAATTTCCACACAGGTTACACTGCACAAACCTAGCATTACTTTGAAAAAAGCCCAGCAATTCCCCACTAACAACCTATCCAACAGAAACCATCATTCACTGTCTGCTTCTGATGCTCATTAAAAATCCCCTGAAGTGGCAGGAAGCCAAGGGAGGCTGGGGAGTTGTGGAGGGCCAGGATTGTGCTGGGAAGAGGTCAGAGGGAAGGTTCACACTGTGTGAGTGACACACAGTGTCAGCTGTAAGATTTTGGAGATTTAACAAGGCACCCAAGGCACGTGCTGAGCTCTGGGGCCCTGGCACAGACATCCCATGGGATGTTGCAGCCTGCACATGGCACAGGCACGTTCCTCCCTCTGAGCATGGAAGCTCTGGGATCCACTGCTGGGAGGCCTTTCCTACATAATTACCCTGATCTACACATGAAGCACAGAGCAGCTCTTGCAAAGCTGTTGCAACAGCCACACAATAATTGGGCAAAATCTCACTTATCAACAGGCCCTGTGAGAATATAAAACGTCCTAGGAATTAGAGGACAGAGTTATCACTCCATAAACACAAAGAGCCATCACATAAGATGGGTTAATTAATCCAGTCTTTGACAGCTGCATGTTTGGCTTCTCCTTTTTGGATGGGTTTTCACTGAAATCTGTCAGTTCCAGTGCATGTTGTGAACTAGAATATGGGCTGTGAATGCAATGACACTGTGGATCAACAAGGACACCCCAGGAAGCAGGGATGGAGGGCAAAACAGAAAGCACAGCCAGCAGCAAGGCTACAGAGCCTTGTACTCAGAGAATCTGGAATTGATTTAGCAGTGGGAAGGAATTTTTTTGGTTATAAAAGAAGTGGTGAACAGGTGGCTTGCCCTGCAGTCCACATTATTCTTGGTAACAGATTATACATAATTCACTGCACATCCTGCTTGAAATACATTCAAGCATCTGGAAAGAGTGAGGGCCCCTGGTCAGATCCTACTTCCAACAATGCCTTTGAAGCACCTACAGATGATAGATGTGATGGGCAAGGGCAATTTCCACAACAAGTCCCTGGATGAGATATCTCAGGGGGACAAAAACACCCAATGTCTGTAAAAGCATTTTATTTCTGAGCTCTTCAACCTGCAACGGCCACTCTGCACATTTCATCAAACACTTTGGACCACAGCAACTACAAGAGCCAGTTTTCTGCACATTCCAAGTGGCTCAGTGTCTCACAGGAGCAGGATTTTGCTAAAATTCTCACTCCTGTCTCCTCCTTTCCCAGCCACCCTCTTGTTTACTTCAGTGGGCAAACCACTTGTTCCCAGAGGAGAATTTCCTTTCTTGATATGTGAGATAACTCTGAAAGCATGAATTATACCCTGTTTATTGAATGTCTGCTTAGCTAAAACTTCCCCTCCAATGATTATTTTGTTGTAGGGAAACCCTTCAAAGACATGAACCTCAATCCTCTTTGCTTCACTACAACGCTCAAGTCAATTCATTGAAAATTGCCACTGACAGTGCTGCAAGCTTCCACTTTTTGATAGCAACCCTCTGTTTCAAGACACCATTCCTCCTGCAGCAGACATGGTGCCTGCTTCACTTAGGGAGGCAGGAGATGAGATGACTAAGCTGCCTCTCATAACAAGCTCTTGGTTTTATAGACTTGGAAATAAACTGCTTGGACAAAGGGAATGCTCATGGTTGCAGCTGATAAGAGCAAACATCCCACACCAGATCTCCTCCTGTGGGGGAAGGAGTGAACCAGGCCAGCCTGTGCAAGGGATAGGCTGCAATAAACAGGGTAATTTTGGAGTTGAGGGGAACACCATCACTTATTCCTCCCCCACACTCCCAAATTCATCACAGAAAGCGAGGGGGAAAAAAAACATTTGTAGGGAAAATGACACAAAACTTGAAAGAGCTGTGGAAGGTGCATCAGGAAAACAATAGCCCCACTGTGTGATCCAGAAAGTAAACAAGATCATGGTTTACTCACCTCAGCATGGGGAAAAGGAGGTTCTGGCAGATACACCTTTGTTTGTTTGTTATGACACAACCTTGAAAAGAAAAAGAGCTGGGTTAGAGGTGCAGGACATCCTGCAGCTTCTGCTGCCATCTACTGTTACAGTGCTGGGGAAAAGCAGCTCAGATCTGAGGCATCAGGTGCAAAATCACCAATTTGTCTCCTTGCCTCCAGTCTTTCTGGCTAGGGACCAGCACCTCCAGGACACAACAACTCAATCACAGTGGGACAGCACAGAGAAGGTGCCCAAGGTAATTCTGCACACACTGCAACACAGCTCCTCTGCTGCTCAAGATGAATCTGTAACTCAACATCCACATTGCTTCCTAGTCCAGACCTCAGCAGTTTCTGCAAAGCCAAATCATTTGTCAACAGAAAAATTCCACTTGCCTCATCCCACTTCTCAGCAGTGCTTTGGTCCTTTTGCTCACTATAATCCAGTTTCTGTGCATTTTATTGTTGCAGCTCCAGTGTTGGTAAACTGCCTCTCCCCAGGGCCCAACACTCCCTGGGACCTGGCATTTTCCATCAATCATTTCTCTTTAAAACACAGATAGGGAGAGCTGTTGATGAGCTCTACCCAGACTCCTGATTTATCCTATTACAGAAGCTAAAAAAAGCTCTTTGGCAGAGGTCTGGGTGATGTTACAATGATCTGCAGTGACACTCTCCTGGTGGCTTTTTCTGGGAAACACTGCCTGCCTCATATTTGATTAAAAAGCAATGAGCCTGGGTCAAAGTAATTTTGATAAAGTCTGAGGGACACTAAGGGCAGAACATTTCCTTTAGGTGAGTAAAGAGTGGAACTGAAGGCTGGAATCCCTGAAAATCAACAACAGTTTTGACCCTAAACCTCTATTGTGTAGATGGCTCAACCTCTGCCTCCATTTCCAAGTAAATTCATCATTTTAATCCTTTTTACATTCTCCTGGGGAATCAATTCACACAAGATTTCCAGGACCTCTCTTTTCTTTCCTGAGCTCCACTGTCTGGAGAGGAAGAAGGGAAAAGCTACTTTACTGTACTTAATAATCCAGAGCAAGTCTCCCTTGGTAAGAATTTGGGCAGAGTTCTGTGGTTTGGCTAAAAATCACAGAATGGCTGAGGTTGGGAGGGATCTCTTGTGATCATCAACCCCTGCTCAAGCACTCTGAGCCACAGCAGGACATCCAGCACTGTGTCCAGTTGGATTTTGATGTCTCCTGAGCAAATTGTCCACAAGCTCTGTGCACACAGCTTGCCTTGGGATGGGGCACAGCTACCCTGGGCAACCAGGGCCTCACCACCCTGACAGCCAAAAATTCCTTCCCAATAGCCCATCTATCCCTGCCCTCTGGCAGTTTAAATCCATTACCCTGATGGAATTTCATGTTTCATGCTGGCTCAGAAGAATTCAGCCTGAAAACTCTGATTTTGCTCAGCCAGGGACACTGTGGTAGAGTTTTGGGGGACAAGACATGCAAACAGGCCCAGCTCCAACTCACTGAAGTCAGGAACATAATTTGCTCATTAGTGTAAGTACCAAAAAGCAGAGATTATTTGAGTTTGCACCTTCTATAGGAAATGATCCTTCCCTAATTATAGAACATGTTCTTACACACACCCCCACACCCTGGTGACTCCAGGGACGTGTTCACAATCCTAATCAAGTGGATTTTAGGAGATGTCAGGTAGAGAGAAGCTGCATCTGCCTCTTCCCCCAGCTGAGGGTGCAGCTGGGGCTGCCCTGGAACACCTACCACTCAGCAAAGA
Organism: Climacteris rufus; assembly: GCA_013398175.1. NCBI lineage: Eukaryota > Metazoa > Chordata > Aves > Passeriformes > Climacteridae > Climacteris > Climacteris rufus. Next base: position 30,152 of record VZRZ01003666.1, on the reverse strand, counting down.
TCTGGGAGAACTCCAGGGAGCTGTTGGCAACAGGTGAGATGAAATAAAAGGGGACATTGGAGAGCCCTGCAGAGTCAATGTACTGGTAGAGGCACTCCAGCAGGTCATAGATCACTCCAGAGGGGTAGCAGGGAACCAGCACATTGCCTCCATTCCTGACAGTCATAGCTGAGGGAGACACAAGGAGAAATCATCAATTCACAGGGTTCGTATTGAAACGTTGAAATAAATCCCTTTAACCCAAACATTATAGGAAAAGCAGCTTTTGCATGAATTAGCACAGCACGTTGTGCAGATGAATGGGAGGAAAACCTCTGATCGTTACAAACGTTTCTTTGCTGCCTTCTCCAGGCTCAGTGGGGCAATTTTACTCCCTGAGCTGAGCACATGGAAAACTCCTGACAGGAGAGGGCAGCCGTGCACCAGCACAGGAGGATAAAGGAGGGAGGGACACAAACCATCCAAAGAAACCCTGCTCCAGGTGTCAGCCAAAAGCACTGCCCGTGTGAACTGTTCTGGGCCCAGTTTTCAGCCAAAAGGCTGAAGATGGGGTTATTCAAACAGCCCTCAAAGCTGTGATGGCTGCTGGAATGTTCTTCTTTTTAAAAACTCTAACTATGCCTGTCCTTTCCATACAACAAGAACAATTGAAAACTTGCAGACAGCATGGGACTAGATAGAAATGAGGAGAAGATAAAGGGAAAAGAGGTTTACTTTGTAATGGAGACAGATCTGAGCAGGACAGCAAAAGCAAGCACAGAGCAAACATGGTGTTCTTTTGGCAGAATGAGTTACAAAAATGCTGCACCTCCTGGGAAAGGGGAAATACTTTGTTCAGCTCAGTGAGCAATTTCACCTGTGGTCATGGGCTAGAACCATCCACTGCAGTGCAGCAGAAGGAACACTATGCACTAAGCATTCCACAAAAAGCTGTGGAAGAGCCTGAAAATACAAATATTGCATCCCCCTAAATCACTTCCTTCACTTCAATTTCTTGACAAGCTTTGCTGGGGTATGGATTTAGCACTTGAAGGGTCTTTTTGCCCCACCTACAGGAGGCAAAATCTGATTTTCCTGGCTGAATGTTTAAGGGAGATGCAGAGAGTAGTAGGATTTTTCACATTTATAGTTGTTTCACTCAGTGCCTCTGACATGATGCTATCAACAACTGGTGATCAAAGGCACCTTGTTTATCACCTATAATACAACTGCAGTGTAGTGCATTTATTTCCCCAGGCCATATACAAACTATACCATCAAAATATTTGTGGATATGAACAGCAACAGTTCCCATTTGCCTTCAACTTGAGCAGTTCCCAAACATCCCAGCAATGTGTTACATTATCCCCCTCACATGGGCAAACCTAAACTATCCCAGCTCTAAACAGGATGTGAAGGGAGCAATGAGGAGATTAAGAACAACATTTTCAAAGCCATCTGGAGCTGGAAATTGAGGCTGCAGGACCAGAATTTCCATTGAGTCATTACACACCCCAAAATTTTGCAGAGAGGAAAGGAAAATTGCTGCACCCACTGTGGCAGGGATGTTGCACAGGGCAGAGAGGGGATGCAGAACACAGGTTAAAAAATGTGCCCAGGCCACAAAAAAAAGTGAATTTCATTCCTTTGTGGGGCTTTGCCTCTGGCTGGAGGCTGGGTGCCTACCAGAGCTGCTCTATCCCTGCCCTCCTCAGCTGCACAGAGGGGAGGAAATGTAACAAAAGGCTTGTGGGGAGAATTAAAAATGGAGAGATCAATCCCTGATTTCCATCCTGGGCAAAACAGACTCAACTTGTGGAAATCAGGTTAATTTATTACTCCTCTCTCCACGGGGTCTGCCAGGACCCTGCTCCAGTGGGAGGTCTCCAGGGATCTCTGCTTTCTGCTGCAAACAAGCACAAGGTCAAGATTCCTGGAGCCACAGAGGAAATAACAAAGGGTAAAGTCTTGGAGGTGACAGCTCGAGCTTCTCTGTCCCCAGCAAAACTCCAGAGCTGGGAAGCAACAATGGATATAAAATCATAAGCCAGGGAGTGGAGCATAATTCCAGCCAGGTGCCCAGCAGAGCAGGGATCCAGGGTTCCATGAAGGGGCAAAAAGCCCTCCCAGCTTCTGCAAAGCAGGGATGAAAACCTTTCCAAGCACATTGCTGTCCAGGCAAGCAGCAGGTCCAGCACTGCAACAACTTCCTGCAGTTGTCACTAAGAGGACACATCTATGTGAAAGCTGTTTAAAGCCCACTTTATCTCAGTGCCTGATCTCTTGCTAAAAGTTGTATCATCATGTTGGCATTTCAAATTCAGTCTCCTTCAGTAGCTCCCCAACTCAGAGAGATCCTTGCTTTTCCAACAGCTGCCACCACAAGGTCAAGCTGGCACCTAAAAAGCAAACTGTGCTCTTTTCTGCTCTCTCTAAACACACAGAGCTTCTCCCTCACACAAAATATCACCAACTGTCCCCACAGACAGACTGGCAGCTTTGCTGCTGGTGCCCAAGGCAATGTGGAAATAAAACTGCTTTTCTGGAGCTGCAGTGCTGAGCTGGGAAAAAAAGGGGTTTGGGGTAAACTGAGAGGAGATCATGCACGTGGCTTGGGAATTCTGGGATTCAGTGTCTGCAGCTCCACATGCAGGGAGGAAAACAGATCAAGGTGGAATTTTCACACATTTCTAAGCTTCACATCACTCCCTCACAAATGTGCTGGTACCTCATCCTACACATTTTTGGTAAAATTTGGTCTGATTTAGAGTTTTTACCTGGTGTATTCTGAGCTGCTTGTGCACTTCCCTGAACATTTTGGAAATGGGAAAAAAATAGATGAAAACTGTTGTGCCCAGCTTGCCACTCTACTGCTTTTCCCAATATTCTTTTACATATTTGAAAGCAAACTGCTTCTTTTCTTTTCCTGCTGTTGGGTAGATAACTATGGCTGGTGTCATGTAAAAGACAGTCCTAGAACTGCATTAATATAGAATTATTTAATTTCTTCACGTTGCTGTTTTTTGGCAAATACCACTCAAATACCAGATTCTTACAACAGCATTATTTTAAGAGTGTATCTTCCTTTGGTCTTTAATGATTTTCTCATTTCTCTGAGTTGGTGTCAGGCTTGAAGACCTGCAAACCCCTCAAAATAGTTCAGAATGTTTCTGTAAACCAACTTGTGCAGACAAACACCCACCTGCACTGTAACACTATTTATACACATGCAACTTCTGGATTCTGCTTTGGCCCAACTACATCTCTAAGAATTAAAATGTTAAAAGCATTTTCATTAACAACAGTCTCCCTCCTGTTTACTCAGCATGATAGGAGGGGGACAGTGACCTCCAGGAAGGTCCAGGAGGGACAGAAAAGGGCAGCACATCTGGATTTACCCAAACAAGGTCACCAGAGCTGATCTGGGCCAGCTCACAGGGTAATAAAATCCACAATGTTTAAAAACAATGACAACACAGATGAAATACACACACACACGTGGAAATATGTTTAGGAAAGGAAGTCACAGGTGTTGTGTGAGCTCAGCTTCCAGGGGAGGCTGAACAAATCCACTGAACATCATGAACTACACAATCATGTCTAATGCAGGACATTCCTGAAATTAAAAAAAAAACTTAGAAGATTCTGCGAGGATCCTATTATCTTACACTGTTCTGCTCTTCTCCAGGCATCTGCTCAGGGTCCCTGTTGGAGCCAGGGTGTTGGCAAAGAGGATCTTTGGTAAAACCCATGATTATCATTCTTATAAAATGCCAAAACATCCTTTATTGGCATTTCTTTAGGATCATTAAATGGGCAGGGTTAAAAGGGACCTTAGGGATCATCCAGTTCCAAACCCCCGCCATGGGCAGGGACACCTTCCACTAGAGCAGGAATTCAGTCTCATTTAGTCTTGTCATGTTTTTTGGTCACCTTTGTAAGGATCCTCCTATCACAAGCCTTTCAGTTGTATTTGTAAAAAGTAGTGAATTGAAAATAAAGGGAAGATCTCTGATAAAAGAACAGGCAATACAGAGCAGGACAGGGGAAAGTGTTTGATGAAAGAAGGAGGAGAGCACAGAAGAACTGAGAGGGGGGCAGGGGAGAAAAGGAGAGAACAGCACTGGATGTGACATTCCAAACAGGCTGGAAAATGCTGCCATTCACACTGATCTCACAGCTTTGCAATTATCAGCTTTTCCAGCTGTGAAAGCATCTGATTAGGTTTTATATTTCTGGGGGTCTATAAATACATCTTGCCTTTTTTTTTTAAGCAGAGATTGTGCTGTTAGCTTTTGATATATTTAAAAGTCAGGTGTAAGAAGGGAAGCAGATGTGCTTGTTTTCAAAACTGAAAGTCATAGGAAAAAAAAAAAAAAACATGTCAAGATTTTACTCTGGCTGATACACAGGAAGGAAACAGCAATATTTCAGCTGGGAACAATATCCAAAGCCCAGGCAACACGGAGTCTGTTGGCAGCCAAGTGACACACTGAGCAAAGCAGGAGCAGCAGATGATTCAATCTCATTATACCTGTTCCATTCCAAAACATTTGAGGGACAACTTGTGTCTCTCCAAGCACTTACTGGATTAATGACATCAGGAGCACATCATAAAAGCTAAACAGGTAGTTTTATGCCAGGAGCTAGAGCTGGACAACTCCTTCAATTCCAGGAATCTCAGCATTATTTCCCACCCAAAGGCATGAATAAGATGATGCAACAGATAGGAGTTGCTCTCCATGACCTACCCAGGTTGCTGCAGAACTCTCCCACCATCCCATCGGGGTTGGCAGTGGGGATCTGGGTCAGCCCTGTCAGGATGAGAACGTCGCTGTTCTTCAGGGAAGCCTGGTCCATGGGCTGGAACAGAGCACAGAGAAAGCAGGAAGGGGAGAGCTTCTCCAGGCAGGATATCACAGATCCAGTGACCAAACACTTCAAACTCACATTCCTCCACCTGTGGAAACCTTCTACTGGTATTTTATGAAAGCAAAATGAAAATGAGAGCACAGAGAAATCAGGAATGGCAGAGCTTCTCCAGGCAGGACATCACAGATCCAGTGACCAAACACTGCAAACTTCACATTCCTCCACCTGTGGAAACCTTCTACTGGTGTTTTATGAAAGCAGAATGAAAATGAGAGCACAGAGAAAGCAGGAAGGGGAGAGCTTCTCCAGGCAGGATATCACAGATCCAGTGACCAAACACTTCAAACTCACATTCCTCCACCTGTGGAAACCTTCTACTGGTATTTTATGAAAGCACAATGAAAATGCAAACCCATTTCTCTGCATTAGTAAACACAAAGTAGATACTCAGAAATTCTACTTGATACTGAAAATTCAGCATGATCCAGTCTTGGAAAAGTAAAATCCACTCCTCTCTCTGCAGATGGTGAAAAGGTAACTTTGAGCCTCACCCTGGATTGGGATGCACTTCCCACAGCTACTGTTCAAGCAAAAGTGGGCAACTGCTGGCAGCTGGGTGGTATTTTATGGTTATTTACTCTCAATAAACAGCTCTCTGCAGCCTCACCAGCCAGGAAAGATTTCTGCCAGAAGAGACAGATGAAGAGATTTCCTCTGCTGAACTTCCAGGAGCACTGTAAGGTCAATTCCCCTGCTCACAGCTCTCCAGAGCCATTCTTTGAGTTGAGAAGGACCTTGCTCTGTTCAACATGCAGGGCAATTTCATATCAACTGTGACAGAAGTTTACACTGTGCACCCCCTTGTAGCATCAGACCTGACACGTGAGATTTATCACAATCTTTGACTCTCTGCAGTGTGGCCATGAAAATGAAATGCCAATAATGCAATAAAAAATAACATGGAATCTGCCTGTGATAATGTACATAATGATTATGCCACATTAGATCCACATAATTTCAGATGCTATTGCACTGAGAGGGCCTGCATTGATTTTTGTGGGTTAATGTAAAGAATATGTCTTAAAAAGCTTTTAGTGACATGTCTGAACCTGTGCTGTCAACTCCTGTTCTCCACTTCAGTGGCCAGGGTGTCAATTCCAGCCTCAGGAGAGGGGAAGGCAAAATTTCAATAGAAACCATCTGCCAGAAGAACAGGGAACAATTAATGGTGCCAGGCCTAACTCCCAACTCAATGGGAAAGAAGCTCTGGATATGTTTAAAGGAAATCCTTTTCTAAACCAAAATGCAGTGACTGTTTTCACACCCTGCTAAAAAAAAGGGAATTTCATGATGAACTGCTCACCATGATCCTCTGGAGAAACAGGGCAGCCAAGCAACTTTTCACTCCCTGAGGAGAAAATGCTGATTTGTTGCTCACAATTCTGACTCTGTGCCACTCAAGGTATTGTTATCATTACATGTTGTCTGTCAAACACCAAAGGGATGAAGAGCTGGTTAGCAGCCCCTAAAACCCCCCCACACAAACACCAGATTGTAGCAGCCTGTGCTGGTGTTCACAGGGATTAACCCCAGGCCAAAAACTATCCATTGTCTTCAAAAAGCATCTGGAAGCAAATGCAAGACAATGATGATATGGTGTAACATCTGTGATGTTGTAAATAACAAGAAAAGTACAAACTGAATGCAATTTTAACTATCTGTTCAGCTATTCCCTCAAAATATGTGTTAGGATAAAATCATGCAAAGTGCAAAGGACTGGATGCTAAAAAATGAGGCTCTGGAAAGCACAAGCAACACTGTCAGCAGAGTGAATAGTGCAGGTTCCATCCCCTGCTGGCACATGGAGCAGGTCCCTCAGGCTCCAGGGGGGTTCACAGCTCCTCTTCCTGCACTTTTAGAGCTCCAAGTGCCCTCTGTGACTGTCCCCACCCCTGCAGGGAGTGCAGCCCACAGCTCAGGAGCAGCTCACTCCCACCTCACTCCCTGCCACTGGCAGCTGAGTGCCTTCAAAACAGGGATTTTGCCAGAGAAACCTTTGGGAAATGATGAAGCATGGCCAGTCTGACCTGACAAACTGAATCACCATTTCATGTCAATGAGGAGAAAACATTCTCAGCTACCAAATGACTTCTTCCAGGGCAAAGTTTCTCCTCACAGAAATTCCTTTCACACATTGACAAAGATTGCTGCTCCTTCTCCAGGAGGGGATGAGAGAGCACAGCCCAGGATGGAATGAGGCTGCTGAGAAGCAGGGATTTAGAGGCTCTGAGACATTTTGTGCACCTAAGGATGCCCCTACTATTAAGGATCTTTTATCTCCTGCAGTTCCTCAGCTCCTGAGAAGAAGCTTTTAAGGGAGGGATGCTCAGAAGCAAAGCTCTCCAGCAGATACCCACCTTGGGGGAAATTACTTACTGATCAAGAACCTGACACATCTTCTAAATTATTTTTAAATACCTCCTGCAATAATGCTTTTAACTATTTTGACAACTTCTGAAGCACTGCAAACTTCAAGCCATTCTTTGCACTAAGAATTTATGGATCTAGAGAGAATTAATTTACTGGAAATTACATCTACAGCACTATAAAGACTTTGCCCTTAGCAGAGCAGGGTGGAAAAGTTGGCAGCCAGTTAGCTATCATTTCTCCCAAGGAAGGATGTTTCAGAAATTATATAGAAGCAGTCTGTGAACTGTCTGTGAAGACTCTTCAGTCAAATATGGATTTTTTAAAAAGTCACTAATGCTCTTTTGTTTAACTCTGCTGAAAATCTCCTATTCAGAGTGAAAGACAATTTCACAGCTTTAATTTAACATCAAATCATTAATAACCAAGAATTTTAGTTATCTGCCCTCATAACTATTGATACCTGTCACTTGTCAGGGCATGTCTTACCAATGCCCATTGAGTCCAGCCACTGATAACACAGTTACCTTAGCGTGGCTTCTATCCCAAACCTGATCCCAGCTGGAATAAACCCCTTTTTTTTTAAACAGTTCCCCCTAAAGGAAACTAAGAAAAATCGGGGGCTGTACCTGAGGGTGTGTTGTAAGCAGAGAAGATCCTGAAACATAAGAAACCTTTTCATAGTGTGACTGGATAATCCAATTGGAACTTCCAAGAGCATAGCCTGAGCTCAGAGGGGTGACCTGGACAGCACCAAACAGCTCCTGAAACACACAGGGAGAGACATTACCTTGAGTGAGCCCAAAAAGAAGTCAGAACAGGTCATTTTATCATCAGTGCTATGAATTTTAAAAGCAGTTCTGCTGCTCAAAGGCTTTGAGAGGCTGTTACCCTGACAATTACATCTGCTGGTTTCACCTACCCATGTCTAGCAGGACTCATGCTCTGAGAAAAGCTTTTCCTGAGGCAGTCTCTCTTCCATATGGATTTGATGGCATCTGAGTTCACACTCAACAATACCTCAAAATGAAGGAATCAACCAGGGTGTTGCTCCTCTGGCTGCCTTTGCTGTATTGAAGAAGCTTGAGGGAGCTTTACATCTTTGAAGACTCTATTCTCCTTTAGTCAAATTAAATTTATATTGGCCAGCAGGAGAGAAGGAAGGACTTCTCTTCTGATATAAAACTCTGTTTAAGTTGCAAATTTTACTGTGGAAAACAAACTTAACCTCAAACTCACTCACTTTCTGCCTTTCTTTCGTTTTAAATGCTACCTACTGGTGATTTAGCAACAACACTCTGCAAACTCCATCCACATTTTAGCTTCAGCTAAGCAACCTGACAGTTGTCTCCTTGCCAGGTGTCATTGGAAAGTGAATTCCTTTATCTGTACCCAGGGATATGGTCCACTTGTTTGGCAAAAGGAAAATAAGCCTTCACATACAGATCTCCCTGATGTGATCCACTTTCTGAATAATAGAACAAGCACCTCATTCATGCAACACTAATGATTTTTCTAGTATCTCAGTACATATTTGGATGCTTGCAAAACAAGGCAGGGGATCTTCATCCCTCAGAGTGTGTAAATCGAGGCTCTAAAGTCTGATTATTTGAAAAGTTTGGGAAGAATAAAATCATTTTTTTTCTCCCCCAGTAACTATAAAAAAATGATTGGCTCAGATGCACAGATCTAAAATGAGGTGAGCTGCACCCACACTGTGAAGACAGTCACACATGAGGAGTAACAACCCCTGGATAATGAGGGGTCCCAACTTACTTTAACCCATATTTTTATTTCTTATGGCCCCTGAGCCCCAAAACCAGGTATCATGGCCCACACAAGAGCAGGGATCATGGTCCACATGCTACCCACAAACCACAAGAGATCTGCAGACTATGAAACTGTTGGTTCAGTTCATTCTGGAAACTACACTGGATGATAGTCAACAGCATTACAGACAATAACTGTTGTCTGGGAGCCCTGGGAAAGGAGTTTCTGAAGTTCCCATTGAACCATTAGGTCTTGTTTACAATTCCTAATTTACAGTACGAAAGAAAGTGGAGCCTAAAGCACTCAAAAGATTCCCAGAAGTGAGAGATGGGAGCTGGGAAGGGGATGTGGCTTAGACACAGAGAGGATACATTCACTCCCTACATCCTCCCAGCTCTCAGTGGGCCAGCCATCCACTCCAAATTTGAAGGCACACTGCCTTAAAACTGGTCTCCCCAAGGGAAAGGAGAAACAAATGGATATTCCCTGATTTCAGCAAGCAAGAACCCTCCCTGGGAGGCAGACAGAGGGGCAGTCCCTATAATCCTGTCCTGCTTCCTAGCTGAGGGTAACTACATCTAGGGGGGATCTAGGGGTGCAAAAGAGCTGGGGAACAGGTTGTGCAGGTACTCACAATTTTCTGGGAATAGCCCACCAGCTGGATCTTGCTGAGGGCTGCATTCACCTCGGGCATGCTGTAGCACTTCCTCCACATGGACACCTCCACCGCGTCCTTCAGCGGCGCCGGCAGCAACCTGCAAACACCAACAGGGCTCTCTGGGGATCCAGGGCAGCAGCTGGGCCTGCAGCAGCTCCTACAGCCCTTCATGTTCTCCACATCTTCCATTTGCCCCTTTTTCCTTTCTATTTTCAATGTGCCTGCTGCTTCCAAGTGAGGAGCAGAGCCACGCTGCCCCCTCTGCCTCGCTCAGCTCTCCTCCAGCTCTCTTTGTTGCTGCTCTACCCGGCCCTTGCATCAAAGAAGAAGCTGGGATCAAGGTGTTATCACAACTCTTTTGGGGTATTTTCACCACTGCTCAAAGATGCTGCCTGATGTGAGATGTCACCATGAAATGCACCTCCAGCACTGGCAGAGAGCACGGGGATCTTGGGTGTATTTTCATCTGATAATCTGAAACAATGTTGTGATTAAAATGCAGGTACCAGACCACGAGCAGGGATGGCTGTGCCCTGATTTTTGTCTCTTCCAAGAGCACATGTCCCTGCAGCTCAGCTTCCCTGCCTCAATGCCACTTCCCTTGTGAGTGCCCTGGCAGGGATACACGAGCTGACACTGCAGAGCTCTTTGAAATCCCCTACACGGAAGTATTTAAGATGTTTTACACCAAAGTAAGATCCATCCATTCTGCTCCTCACAGACATTGCAAGTCAGCTGGATGGTGTTGTCAAGGCAAGAAGTGAACTGTAATGTCACAGGCTGCAAGAGAGATGGCTAACTTCTGGGAAATAAATCTTCCTTAGCAACATGAACCGAGGCAGGAAGCAGCACAGCTGCCAAATGCGTAAGAAGAATAGGAGTTTTTTTTTTTTGTATATTAAACCAATGCTAAATCAAAGGCTAATTCAAACCAATTTCCAAAGATTTATGGAAATTGGTCAAGTTTCTTTGATCAATTTGTTTAAAGGAATTTAATTTATTATTATATCTACTAGGTCAGTGAACTCCTCCATAATTTAAGATACTGAAGAAAGGATTAAGGGCAGCTCTTGCCAAGACCACAGCACAGGTCCAGAGTGATAACTGTAATTCCAGCACAGGCTGGCTGAAAGCACCCCCGTGCTTCAGGAAACAAACAAAGCCTTCAAGGTCTTTTTTGGGAAGTCGTAAGCAACAAAAGGCCAAACAATGGGGATAGTTGTCCACCACTGCTGAAGCAAATTGCCTGTAAAAGCCTTTAACCTACCAGAAGAAGCATTTACTGTTGGATGCTTTCAGGAGCTTCTCTTCTGGGAAGAGGGGAATATTTCTCCAGGTAATGGAGAAAGTGGGGGATTGTCCTTGGTGACTGAAGGAAGTTTCTCTTTGCCTTGACTCTGTGGCTACACTGAAAATCCTCCGATCCCTGGCAGGTTCAGGGATCCAGAGGCACAGAGACAACGAGGTGCTGGTGCCTCTGTCAGCATTCAGTCTGTCATCCTCACTCCTAAAATCTCTGCAGAGTTACCAGAGGGTATTTTGTGGTCTGGAGGAAATGTACCAACACCATGGCAACATCCTGTGCTGGATCACCTCACACAGCCAGAGGTACGTGGGCTGCTGCTGGGACAGCCACAAACGGGGAGGTACCACCAATCCACGAGATCAAGGATACAGAATTCAGGCTTAAAAAACCTCAGGGATTTATATTCTTCCCTGGAATCTGCACAGAGACAGTGACATTTCATGTAAGACATAAAATCCCAGAATTGTTTGAAAGCAGAGGAGGATGGCAGCAGGAACTCCATGAGAGCACAGCCTCTGTTGTGCCCTGCTCAGCCTCAGCAAACAGCCTGTTTGAGACACTTGCAAAGAGATCACAAACCATCCAGCAAGAAGTCAACAAAGTGTCTTTCATACAGGAAACTTCCTCTTTACCCCCTGAATCCCAACCAGTGTGAAAGAGATCCTGGCTGACACCTACAAAGCTTCCACGAGCCTGCTCCTTTAAAATAAACCCCAGTGGCAATAAGAGTGGCTAAGCAATTAGTTCACACTGGATCTGATAATGGAAAAATATGAACCACTCTAATGAACTTATTATATTTTATACAGTATTTGCATTTCAAATGCTCCAGTGCTTTATCTAATGAAGATGATAACACTTTGTGTTTTATACTAACTGTTTAGGGTAGAACTAGCTGAACTGTAAAGCACTAATGGGGACTGATCAGCCTGAAAAATTCAAGTTAGACTCAGAAGTAATAAATATTCTCTTCTGGCAACAGCCAAGTAGGGAAAAAAACCCAATTCATCAAGGCTCCCATTTTCTTAACTAAGGATGTCAGTGCAAGGCTGCATGTGCCATTAGCCAGGTGCTAATTTGTGGCTCAGAAGCTGTTTGCTGCCATGCTCCAATCATCAGTTCCATTCACACCCGGGGACACTTGTCAGCAGCAAGCTCCCAACACTTTGCAAACATTCCTTAAACCCCTGTGTGCCCTCTGGGGTGGGTGGGAGGGAGCTCTGTTGCACAGGGAGGTGAGGGGGGAAGCTCAGAGCTCAGGTGGGGCAGAGGTGGGAAGGGCGTTCATGTTTGTCCCCTTGTTCCAGTTCAAAGACAACCCTGGTTCGTACCAGCAGAGTTTATAATACACAAATTGATGTTATTAAACAGCTGTTTAGTACCTCCTTCCTGCCTGCTACCTCTTTACACGATGGACTATCCATTTGGGGGAACAGGCTCAGCAATAGGAGAGAAGAAAAATATATTTTAAACACCACTTCAAGGGGAAAAAAAAGATTCCAGCCTTGTGAATCAGAACAAAGATTCCCTCCCTGTGTTTGCCCGTGGAATAATCAGCAGCATGCAAAGTGCCAGGCAGCACTTTTCCTAAAATATGGCCACCAGGAAAGTGACATTATATGAGCTGCAAGATATATGATCCTCCTTTAAAGCATGCATAGCAACCACGCTGTGATGTGACAGGAATAATGGCTCCAGGCTTCTCTCTGCACACACTGGGAGCCTCAGGAGTGCCTCTGGGCAGGTCAGTGCACTCCAAAATTTAAAAAAAACCACTATTCTGAAAATCCTGCTAAACTTTAGTGTCTTTAGTTTTGCTTTACATCTGAATTTTACCTGCCTTCTTCAGAAGAGTGAGAGTTGCAGTGCAAAGACTGCTCCTAAATTCATCAGGGGAACTCAGTATCTAGCTAAAAACGTGGTAATTTGGATTTTTAAATTTTGCTTTGTGATATGGGAAAATATTAAGGCTGCTTTCCTAATGTAAGAAATAATTCATTTTAGGAAACTTCTAAATCAAGCCATCTTAAGAATTAGCAGTATCAAATGGGAGATCAATTAAAAATGCACAAAGCAGCTTTTAAAAATAACTTTTTAATCAACCAATCCTATCTTTAAAATGTGCTAAAAACGACACTGTCTCCTCCAAGGAACATGTTGTGCACCTAAAATTGTTTTTATTCCCAAGGAAAGCATTAGCTGCAATTAGTAAACTGTATGGATAACTTTCAGATTCCATAGGCTTTCAAAAGGTCTGCACTTGGAGCATCTTGTTTTGATGTACAAGTGGAATAATGGACATGGTGCTTCCAAAGAACCTTTTTTATTCAGGTTTTAATTTGTTTTTAAGCCTTGGAAAGACAAAAAACCCACCTTTGTTGTTCAGGTGTAAAAGAAGTTGGGAAGAAAGACACCACCAGTGACTTTCAAGAACTGTGTCCTGACTTTCTTAGGATGTCAGCAACCATGAATGTAAATATCATTTAAACATAAATGATTCCAATGTAATATAATTAAATTGAAATAGGCTGCTCACTTTAAGGCCTTTTTATGATGTTAATACAAAAATCTGCTGGTTTGATGTACTATCAAGGAGAGATCAGGGGAAGCTTTGGGGTTCCCAGGGTTTTCTCCAGGAAACAAAATTGTGAGGTTGGAAAACCAACAATGTGCAAACGATTAAAAAAACAACCCAGGGAGTCACAGCAGCAAACCTCCAACTGGTGGGAGCTGAGCCATCAGTGACTCCCAAATTTTGGGCACTTTTCCCTTGGATTTGTTGCTTACCTTTGTACCTCCTTGTTCTTCCACATGGAGGCAGACTGAGCCTTTGGCACACGTTCAATGGAATTCACCAGCTCTTCCATGAGCAGCCTGAAAACATTAAAAAATAAATCGAAATTAGCACTGTATCCTCTCACACAGCAGAGAGCTTTGGCCCAAACCCTTCCCAAATACCACCCAAACTGCAGCACTCTCAGGCAGTTGGAAGGGCTCTTCCCACAGAGGCAGTTTGCTGCAGTATCCCTGTTTCTCCACAGAATGTTTCCAATTCCATCTTGCAACACAGGAGGATCTGGCCCACTGGGTTATGGGCTATGTGCAAAGTGCAAGATAATTTCTTCATTACTAACTGAGACAAAATATACCACGAAAACTCCTCAGCTTGTTCATCACTGAGGGAAACCAAGCATGGTCAGAGTGAACTCTCCTCATCCACCAACGCATATTGGAGAGAGAGAAGTGTGTCAAGCATGAAAAAGTGTCACTGCAGATTTCACTGCCCAAAACTAAGCAGCATTGGGAGCATTTGTGGGCTTCTCCTTGAAGGTAGGAGCAGAAGAACAGCACCTGGAATGACTTGGCATGGGCAGAACCACAGCAGTGCACTCTCCCCCAACGCTGCTTGTTACCTTGGGACCAGCAAAGCCCAGAGGTCTCCTACTCGTTCATATTTATTCAATTCCTTTCACCTACAAGGGCTTTCAGTTTCTGTTTGTTTTTACACAATGGGGGAATTACTCTGGCATGGAAAGTTTGCACAGGACCTTTCCTAGGCAAAGATTCCTGCCCTAAAGTGCTTACAGAGTAGTCCAGATAGCAGGGCCTAATGTGGCTCCTGATTACTGAATGTGGCTCTGCAGGAGAGAGGAACAGAGCACAAGTCCAGTTAGGCCTCATCAAGGGACAAACCTGCAGCACCCAAACAAAGAAGACAATTTTATAAAAAGCCTGGCAAGTTGAATGACAATTCTGGTTTTGACTGCACTGTCAGTTCTGTTTTCTACTTCAGTCTCCTTTTCCTGCTGTTTTCCTTAGTGCTTCTCTCTGGAGTTCAGAGCTCACGCAGCTCAACTGTCACTGGAGATGAAGTCATCTTAAATTCCTTCCCATGGAGTGGAGGGAAGTGGGATTATATGGAATCACAGAATCCTAGAATGGTTTGGGTTGGAAGGGACTTTAAAGATCATTTAGTCCCACCCCCTGCCATGGGCAGGGACACTTTCCACTGTCCCAGGTTGCTCCAAGCCCTGTCCAAGCTGGTCTTGGACACTTCCAGGGATGGGGCAGCCACAGCTTCTCTGGGCAACAAGTTCAGTTTTGTTATTGGAAAGACTCCTTTTGTGTAGGGGGAGAAGAGAGGAGCAGGAGAGCTCTTTGATCCATGGTTTTTGAAGGTTTGGAGTTGCCTCTGTGGCAATTGCTGCTGGAGGTGTCTCAGCCCACTGAAGATCCCACTGAAGCCCCACGTGTCAGGCCTGGACCCAACACAAGGCACCTGCTGTAAATGCTGCTGGCTCCAGAGGCTGGGAAACATGGAGTTAACACATTTGCAGCACTAAGGACTTGGCTGGTGTTCAGCTCCTGCCTAAAAGCCTCTTTGGAACATTAGACAGCACTCCTCTCCCCACATTGTCCTTTACACCTTCTCCTCAGCAGTGATGAAAGAGGAGCAGGGAATATGAAGGGGCTTTTTACCTGCCAATTTGAACAGTGGGCTCGGTGGCATAAACTGTGCCAGTGAATCCTGTGTACTCTGTGATGTAGGGCAGTGCCATCATGCAGTGATAGTTGGAGATCAAGATTACATCCACCGTGGAGAGGTCAAGCAGTTCAGTCTGAAAACAGAGGGAAGAGATAAGCAACTTGTAACCCTTTCATGCACTTCAAGCAATGGCAGAAAAACTTCTTCTTTTTTTAAACTTTATATTGCAGGAATGTCACCAGTTTATAAAATAAAAAGGAGGGGGGCATTTTTCAGCTGTGGCAAAGATGAATGTTTTCTTTGAAGTAACAAGATTTATTTTAAAAGCCCCCTAAAATTGCTCCCTTCCCCAGCCTGGAAAGGAAACCATGTCCTGGGCTTGTCTGTCTCTCAGGTGATGAAATTGCCGCTGTTATGAGATCCATGATTATTACACTTTTATCAAAGAACTGATGTGTGCACTTCCTGAGGGAGGAACAGACACCAAAACTTCTGCAGCAGTGATTTAGGGTGTCTCATATATTTTTTTTTATGCAGCACATCATACTGTACCCCAGGAGAGAGATGAATGAAGATTGTATTTATTTGAATGCTTAAAATAATCCTCATCTTTCCTCCAAGTAAATGCTTGGCATCTTTCTCATTCACATTTGCTACAGCAGGAGATGCAGCCCATTCACAGGACACAACAAAACGGATGGGTGGGTCCAATTTGTTTTGATGTGACAGTTTAGACAAGAGTTCTGAGAGTGAAAGAAGATTTCACACATTGTTACAAGAATTTTAATTAGAAATATTTACTGGTAATGCTGTAACACAAACGGTGTCAAGTCAGAAATTTACAAGATTACTGACCTCTAACTCAGTTATTATAGAGCAGCTAATGGAATTCAACACTCATCAAGCACATATTATCTGATTACAAGCCTTGGTCCAGCAATTTGAATAAAAAAGGCAAGAAAGTAGGTCACTCTGCTTTTCAGAGGGCTGACACAGTGCTCTGGTGACAAGCTGCTTAACTCCTCACTAAGCACTCATGGTTTCAATCCATGATCACAGCTCATGTGGGAGCCAGGATCTCCTGAGAACAGGAGGTGAAAAACCATCCTCAGATCCATGACAGGGCAGCTTTTATCATCCTGAGCTGCCAGGGAAAACACACTCCCTGATACAGAACCCAGAATCCACTGATGCCTGTCCTGATACAGAACCCAGAATCCACTGATGCCTGCTCCTGCCAAGCCTTGGTTTTCAGCTGTGGCCACACCTTGGAGAATCAAATTCTAGAACAGTTTGGGGGGGAAGGAACCTTAGAGACCAACTTGTTCTACCCCCCTGGCATTGACAGGGACACCTTCCACTATCCCAGGTTGCTCTGAGTTCTGTCCAACCTGCCAGGGATGGGGCAGCCACAGCTTCTCTGGGAAACCTGGGCCAGGGCCTCCCCACCCTCCCAGGGAACAATTCCTTCCCAATATCCCATCCAAATCTCCCCTTTAACACTTTGAAGCCATTCCCCTTTGTCCTGGCCCTCCATCCCTTGTCCCAAGTCCCTCTCCAGCTCTCCTGGAGCCCTTTTAGGCACTGGAAGGGGCTCTGAGGTTTTCCTGGAACCTTCTCTCCTGCAGGTGAACACCCCCAGCTCTCCCAGCCTGGGAGGTGCTCCAGCCCTGAGCTGAACCCCAGGCCAGGAGAGCCATCAGGAGGATGCACACTACCACTTCCCAACCTTAAGCATCCCACATCCCAGCACCCTGCAAGCACTGACTAATAGGATGAAAAGGGTGTCAAAACCAAAACAAAGTAAAATCTTCCCTGGGACTTGTGGTGATCTAAAGTGCCTTGGAGCTGAAGAGGCTTCAAAATGTTTCTTGAACGTGAAGTGAGGGAGCAGAAGGTTGCCAGGCAAAGAGAGGGCTGCACCCTGCACTCTGCCATGTGTGAGTGTACTCTGCTGCTGAGACAGCCTCTTATCACCTTGTGGCTGCTGGAGGAGATCCAAATCTTGGCTTGCTTTGGCAACAGAGCTCCTGGAAGCGATACCGAGGTTCTCTGACTGCTTTTGCAGACAAGTTTCTTCAAAAGAAGTGGCATGGAAGGAGCCAAAGTAAAAGCCTCTTTCACACAAGCTCCTTCTGACCCTGTGCTGCCAAGCAGCAGCAATATTTCCATCTGCTGTTTGCAGCTGGCCATGGCACCTGAACCTGCTGCAGACAGGTGAGCTCAGGGTGTGAGCTGGGTATCACAGATCTCTGCCTGCTGCTCACACAGGAGACTTGGCATCTCTTGGCAACTTTGGAAAACATTGGGGAGGCCATTTCTAAAGTCCTTACAATGGTGACATGTGCAGTGGGTTGCCACCTTCTGGTTGTAGCATGGGCTGCTGGGAAGCAGCTTCATGCAGTGGTAAAAACCTGAAGCAGTGACTCCCTGTCTGTCATATTTAGAGCTGGGTATTTTCCAGCCCAAAGTAAGCAGAAGGACTGGCTGAAGCTCCCTAAATCCCAGCAGATTATCATTCCAAAGGGAATCCAGCACATAAATCCTGTCCTTCCCAAGATCTGGGCCATAATGGCATTTTCTACACACACAGATACTTCCCACACCCCCCAGTTTCACAGGGCAGTAACCAAAAGGCTCAAAAGAACCCAGAATTATGAGGGCTTTGGGTTGGTCTTTTCTGGTGTGATTGGATTCTAACCATTCCAGTTGGGTTGGGATGGTTAGAATCTGTTGCAATCACTTGCCAGACCCAGTAGCAGAGCTGCCAACTTGTTTGGAAGAATCAAGATGACAAGAATGATGCCAGAGATGAGTTCCATGGGATCCACACACAGAAACAACATTGCCAGAACCCCACCAAACTGACAACAACCTTCCAGGAGTGTTTTGTGCTTCCTGTCAACAAGGTCAGGCAGAAAGGAAAAAAAAAAATTCCTGCTCAAAAGGAGTTGTCTCTGCCTTTGAAAGACAGAGAAAACATCCCAAGAGGAAATGGAAGAACTGATGTTATCACACTGTGAACACACTGAGAGAAGGGGATGCTATTCCCATGCTGTTCCCCTCCATTCACCCCCACCTCTCTCTGCTCAGCTTTTTACTTCTTCAGCTCTCCTACAACATTCCCCTGATCAGTCAAGCAACCCCAGGTAATCCAAACATCTTCAATAGTTTTGCTTTCTTATTTTTAAATCCAGAAATTCCAGTAAAAAGCAGCACTTGCAGCCATGTCAGTGGATATGAAGGCACAGTTCTTTCCTCAAACAGCCAGTGATGAAGAGCAAAGAAGGCAGGGAAAGTTTTTAACCTTCTGTTGTTGGCAAAAGTTCAGCCCAGCAGAATCCAACCTGGCTTAACCACAGTTGGCTCCCCAGGGAGCTCCAGTGGGCATGTCCTGCATCTGTGGTTAGAGCCAAGCAGCTTTCCTTGCCTTCACTGCCTGCCCTTATCTAGATCAGCACATGGATCCTGTCAGAGTCAGCCCAGCTCAGGCAGGTTGTCTTTGAAAAGCTCAAAAAAAGGGTCAGTTAAATCTTATTCTTGTGTGAGATATTGATCTGCTGAAGGAGAGCTTCCATGGCTCCCAAAAAATGGTTGTTCACATCCTTTTTCCAGTTTCATAGACACTGGAGACACCTTACAAACACAGAGGTTTGAGCAGTATTATTGACTGAGTATTCATAAATTAGCAGGAACCTGATAATAATCAGATTAATTGAGCAAGTTTCTCCCATGTGATTGAATGCAGGCAGAGTTTTCAGTAAGGCTTTGAACAAACTCACCTCTGGTAAGCAGAACTCAGGCACAGAGTCTACAAACACATGGCCAGAGCACTCCTTTAGCTCCTGGAAAAAACCACACAGAGGAGACACAAAAATACAACACAGTGTTACTCCAAGACAGCTCATTTTGGACTTTCCAAATGTTTTATCACAGGTCATTTCCACCCCATTACTACATGATATTTATCCCCCTTCTAGACACAATTTGGTGTAGGCTGAAATTGTTTTCATGCCAGATGAGGCTGCTTGGTACTTGAAGGGATCAGATCCTTGTTGGGAAATCCAGAGGGAGCCCTGGGAACCACCAGGAAAGCAAGTTCGGAATTTAGTTTTGGTTCCAAATAACATCCAACCTTTTCTGTCTTATTAGCACCAAAATACAGTTTTAGCCCCTGTCTCAGAGTATTTGATTAAACAACTTTTGGGGATTTAATTTCCTCCACATTATACTTTTTGTTCATCTCTAGTCTTCTATTTCCTTCCTCTTTTTCGAGGTTGACATCAAAAACTTTTATCCCATGAAAAGTCACGTTCTTCAGGGTTATGTGTGGAACAAAAATATTCCCAGCTCTACTCCCAGCACAACTCACAGGCTCCCTGCATCCCACCCTGCCTTCTCTCTGGCCACTTCTCCTGTCCCAAAGCAAGTGGTCTCAGCCAGCTTCAGACTGACAGAATTAAAGATTGAATCTAATTCTTAATAATTACAGTGCACCTGCCAACTCATAACGAATGAGCAATTACATCTAGTGGCAGAAGTCTCCTAACCTCATCTCAGGGGAGTTCAGAATGATTAAAACTGGATCACAGCACATTTCAATGCCTCTCCAGGACTGAAGTTTTATAACTGAGTGCTGTAACAGGAATGTCCACCCCACATGATAAAACAGCCCCCTTTGACTCCTTGCCTTGCCTTTTTCCAGCATGGGTCAAAGAATTTACCATTCCAAGCACTTACAGTGCTCAAGGTGAAGTTAAGAGATGCTGCCTTTGAATTTTTAACACCATTTCCATTGCCAGGGTGGGAGTATGGAGGTTTCTCCTGAGCACAAACTGCAGCAGCAGCATCCCAGAAATTTAAATATATCCCAGGTAAAACTATAGTGGCCTGTCTGTCCCAAAGCTCTGAGACCAAAGCTGGGGGTTCAGGAGACACAAATTCCAGGGAATTCAAACTGAGCAACTCCATGGCTGCCCCTGAGCCTCTGCAGCCCTGTGACTGCCAGTTAGCAAGGGCCCTGAATAGAGCTGTTACTATTTTACCAGCAGAAATGCTGCCTGAACAGTTTCTTTTGTCTCCAATGAGAAGGAAAATCGGGTCTTTAATCTGTGATCTTCAGCTCCCTTGTCTGTAAAAATCAGACCAATCCATTTTGTCCACCTCAAAGTCCCCTACAAAAGCAACTATTATCACTGTTTCCTTTAATGTTCACATAGTCAGGGAACAGTCTATTAAGCATTTTCTCCACTGGTACCTATTGCTGCCCACATTTGAAATGTATCTGCCTATTTTCCTAACATCTGACATATTTTTGTGTTCATTGTTCTCCTATGGCAGATCAAGCTGGATGCTGCAGTGCCAAATTTTGGTTGAAGCCTCAGATAAATTCTGCCTCCCAAAGTGATGTAATGAAAAGAGGAGGGAAAAAAAAAGAGAAATTCTGTGTTTCTCTCATGTTGCTGAGGAAGTTCTGTGTCTTAGAATTAGGAGGCTGGAGAGAATATCCTCCCTGCTATGTCCAGCAGCAGAACACAAGTTGATTGAAGAGGCCAAAGCCATGCTTTTCCTCTCTGAGAGACCTCCCAGAGGCAAACCATTCCCATTCTCAGAGTTCTGCCTGAAAAGGGCTAGGACACCAAGCTCATTTAGAGGCTCTGAAGCCTCAGTGTCAGAAAAGTGAGGCTGTGGAATAAAAGGCACTCTAAAAAGGCAAAGCACCATTATTTATGGAGCTCCATGAAATACAAAAATATTCACACTGACGGCTTCTGCATTTTAAGAGGAATTTTTTATAATCTGGGCTACCTCTGAAGCCTGAGAGCCTCAGAGCTGCTATTAGCATTTTGTTTCAAAACGTTCTGCTCTTGCAAGGACATCCTGGTTGGAAAAGGTACACAGAGAAACCTTTGGGATGAGTCAGCATGGAATATTGCTCCTGCAGCACAAGCTCCCAACCTGTCAGGTAGCTTTTTGCATGGCCAAGAACATTCCAACAGTCAGTAAAGTACCTTGTCCAGAAATGTGCTTCCATCTTTCAAAACCCAACCAGGAAGTTTGGCCAGCCTGGGGCTGTGGAAAGAAAGAAAAAGAAAGAAAAATGATTGCAACGTGAATGGTATCATGATCAGTGGCTAAGCACAGAGCTTCTGCTGGTGTCACACAGAGAACACCACTGCCGGCTCAGGGAGGTAACAGTCTCCATAAAACAGACAGGCAGTTTCACTGTGGTTAAGTGTTCACCAAAATGACTTTTACAAATCATGATTATGACACTTCTAAGAAAAAAGAAGAAGAGGATGAGGCATGCAGGGAGTTTTTTTGTCATTTATGGGGAGGATTTCAAAAAGACTCAGTGCTGCTGAGTTCCCTGTGGTGAAACCGGATGAATAAACAGAAGTCAGGGCAGCAACAAACTCGGTGCTGGAAACAACACAAAAGCACCATAAAACTGTTCTGGGACAGAGGACAACAGACAATATTCCCATCAGCAATGGCAGGGCAAGACTGATGCTCTGGACTAAGTCATTTATAGACACAGGTTGGGATTTTATATCCACATAAACCATGGTTTCATGCCTGGGTGTCACCCTGAAGGTCCTCACCAACAACTGTACAGAGCATTCCCCTGCGCTGGAAGGACACAGGGGCAAGGAGGCTTTGCTGTGAACTCCATGTTCTGAGCAGTCAGCTGCAGCAGAGCCCCTTTTCACACTGTTTCAGGTGCTAATAATGGAATTGCAAGGTGGACATTGTAATCCTGAGTTTACAGCAGTAAGGGCTGCAGCATTTCTTGCTACCATAACTGAGAGACTGATTCATCCTTCACAGTGACATCTGATTTTGGTGTGAGCCTACAACTTATCTCTAAACCCACTGTCTGCCCAGACTCCAACATATCTACAGAAATCCAAAACAAAATTGAGTAAACAAGAGAATTGAACCCACCTGGAACCAAACCCTGCAACAACCTCAGATCTGGAGACAGAACCTGGGTGCAATGCACTCTGTAAGTGCTGTGCACTCAGCTGTACAGACAGGCATGTTTAGATCCTAAAAGTGCTTTCAAATTCAACATCTTGGAAATAGGAAGTGCTTCAAGGGCTCAGAGGAATGCTGTGTTCACACTAACAGCAGTATAAAAGAACCAATTCTGACACCCCAGTAAGTCACATGGAAGGCAAAGAGAAATCCAAGATTCAGGGAGTGAAGACAGAAGGTAAGAGATGAGAGCAGAAGGATATGGCATGGAGAAGCTGTGCCAGAGAAGTGCAATTGCTTTTGGAGGGTGAAGAGTAAGTCTGGAGAAGTTTGATGATAGAAGAGATGAAGAGGCTAAAAGTGCTCCCCACTGACACCTTCAAAAGCACAATTTAGGAGCAGTCATTTGGAGACTGAGGAGAACTGGTGCAGTGAGACTAAAAGAGTTATAGAAAAAGCAAGAACAAACCACTCTGATATGCAACAACTCTGACAGATGCAGGAGGGCAGAAACCTGGGCTGGAAGGAACACCTGGAGATCTGCAGGGCACTGTCTCAACAGCAGCTTGAGATCAGTTCAGTCTGACTTGTGCCTGGCAAAGCCCTGGATCCAGCTGTGGTTTCACCTGATATATTTGCTCTAATCCCCATAATTTAACCTAGGAAGAGTTTTGCTTTATTCATGATGAAAGAGCACTAAATTGGCATCCACAAAGGAGTGAACAGACTTGTCAGGGGAGGCAAAATGAGCAGATGTGTCTTGTGTGTGGCTGCAAACAGAACAAGCAACACAGGACAGAAAGGACTCTTTCCCTTGAAGCAAGAAGCAACAGAGTTCCTGCAGACATGGTTTTGACATTGTAATAGTGATTGATTAATCCAAAATAGCTGGAAGTGTCCCATAAATAACGTGAGCAAGTGTGTCATGGCTAGACAGGAAAGGTTAAGAGCTTCCCACATGTTCACTTTACCACTTTGCATTTGACTTTGGTACAAGGGAGAAAATTCCAGTTGACAAACCTCCTTTGAAGTGCATGAGCATGAAGAGTTTGGCAACTGCAGGTGCTCTGCATGTGCTCCCTGGGCTGGTGAGAACAGGGACTGCCATTTCCAGAGTAATACCTTTGCAATGGCGTTTTTTTGGAAGGCAAAAAACTCCAAAAAATGCCCAGTCCCTTTAGTGCCACCAACACGGCAGCACTTTGCTCTCTTACAGATTAAAGCTCTCTAAATGTTTGCTCAAGGAGGGTCCTGTGCCACCTACAACACAGGATTGAGCTGCAGTGCAAAGATCCTTTGTCATGTCACACCTCTGTGCTCCACAGAGTAAAAAATCAGGGCACCTTTGCAGACCACTGGGACTTGCAGAGTCCAAGCAGTTCATGGATCTACTGGGATCTCTGGCTCCTCTCAGTGAGGGTCTCACACAGCTCCATCTCCACTTAGCACATCTGGTTCACAGCTGGTGATACCCTCAGGTCTGACAGAGCTATGTGCAGATTCCTCAGGCACTCAGTCCTTCCTGTCACCTGCTGGCAATGTCAGCTCTGCCACCCCCACAACACACATCTGAATTTCAGAGGTATTTGGACATCATGGGAACGGACTGCTCATCTGTAATGGCACAACCATGAGTACCCCAGAGATAAGGACTTTCCAGTGGCAGCCACATTCCTCCTCGCGTTTCTGACTTCCTTCCACAGCTCTCTGCAGGACACCTGCTTTGGAGAGTACTGAGGAGATCAATTACTTGCCCAAGTCCATGTGCTCAGGACAATCCTTGCTCTAAGGGGTGTTCAGTCACCTCAGACAAGATTGATTGGATTTCAATCCAACTGTTTGCTCTGGTTCCACTGGGCCATCAGGGGTCAAATCTGACATCCTTTCTTATTGAGTTTGAGTCATTTCAGTGCCGACATTCTGGAGGTGCTTGGGGAATTCCAGGTTGTGACCTGCAATTTGGCTGCTCATTCCCAGGCTCTGCTATCAGCAGACAAAGCTGGCATATCCCAGGGGAATGCTGATTCCTGCCGTGCTAAAGAACCTCTTAAGCCTTTGTTCAATCACCTCATTTTGCTACTTGTTCCTCACTCAATTTCCTTTTTCTTTGGGGGGGTGGGAGAAAGAAAGTGCAAGGCAATTCTGTCTGTACCTGGATTTCCCAAATTTGCTTCAAAATCTATTCCTGCAGCAGTTGTTGCAGTCAGCAATTGCATTATGGAATGGGACAAAAACTGACTGGCACACTGATCCCTCTGAAGGCATCTGTTGCTTTTCTACAGCCCATCCTGAACTCCAGGTTCTTGCAGAACAATGCACACATTGTCTATTTCCTCTCCTCTCCAAAAAAATAACAAATCATAGGAAATGCTGGACAAACTGCTTTAACCTCACTAGGTCAATTAAGAAACTCCCTCTTCCAGCTGTATTTTCCCCCTCTCAATCAATCCTTCCCTGAACCCAGAATGTTCCTCATTTGTTTCCTCACGGATCAAAGTTACTAAATGGCTTTTGAGAAAACTCCTACTGCTTCCCATCACTAGGAGTGACTCACTCCCACCTTCCCAACTGCTAATTTTTGTCATTTATTCCATTTACACAAGACATGTCACCCTAACTGAATATCCAAATTAGTCTAAAAACCTGGGGAAATACAACTTGTAGCAGGGCATGGAAGGGGAAGCATTGATCTCGGGATTCTCTTCTAGAATTCCTTTTGTTTCTCTGCTGTTCCAGTGCCCAGCTGCACTGCCCTTTTATTTATTTAATTTTTCAAAGGGAACAATTATGCCATGCAGGCAACTAGCAAGGCCTGCTAAGTGCTGTTTTTCCTTGCATTAGTCTGTGCTCTGCAGAGCAGCCTGAGAAGATGGTGGTTGAACAGTACTTGCTGGGCTCCACGCACTCCAGCTCAGTTACCCATTTATCTCATCTTGCATGAAGAAGCCAGAAAGATGACAGATATGTGACCTCACTTGTGCTGAGCAGTTGCAGCAATACTTTACTGAAGCTTAGAATAAATTATCTAGAAAAACCAATCAATAAATCCATAAAACGTCTTCCGTCGACTGAGCCAAAGGACGTTATTTTGATAAAGAGAATTTTTAAGTGAACAAAGTCTATTTATGATATCAGATGATGCTGTTCATTTGTACCCAGCCCCTCCCTCCCCTTCCAATACACCATTTTAGGCAGAGCACTCCAAGTGCAACCCAAGAAGACACAGACTAAGTGCTGACAGGCCACAGAACTCACCTCTGCACCAGAGGCAATGGCAGGAAATTGAGGGTAGATGTCATATCCAGCCCACAGTCCAGCATGATGGTGGTGGATTTGAACTTGAGCACGTTGCATGGCAGGGTTGGATGTCCTGACAGGCAGTACTGGAAGAAGAATGAGGAGTTCAAGGTAAAGAGTTACTCAGGATTTTTCCCAACATGACCTTTCCCTCGGTGCTGGGCACTGGTGAAGCCACATCTCAAATGCTGTGTCCAGTTCTGTGCCCCTCACGGGTGTCCAGGGAAGGGAATGGAGCTGAGGAAGGGACTGGAGCTCCAGGAGCAGCTGAGGGAGCTGGGAAAGGGGCTCAGCCTGGAGAAAAAGAGGCTCAGAAAGGCCCTTCTGGTTCCCCACAACTCCCTGCCAGGAGGAGCAGCCGGGGGGATTGGGCTCTGCTCCCTGGGAACAGGGACAGGACGAGAGGGAACAGCCTCAAGTTGCACCAGGGGAGGTTCAGGTTGGATATTGGCAACAATTTCTTAAAAGAAAGGGTGCTCAGGCCTTGGAACTGCTCAGGGAGGTTTGGAGTGCCCATCCCTGGAGGTGTCCAAGGAACAACTGGATGTGGCACTTGGTGCTCTGGGCTGGGGACAAGGTGGGCATGGGTCACAGGTTGGACTTGGTGATCTTGGAACAGAGTGAAAGCCTTCCCCCAGCCCCACAAATTCCCTTTTCCCCCTTGTTTTTAAACACAATTTCATACACACCAGAACAAACCCTGATTTCCCATGAATCTGTGTCCCCCAGCTCTGTGTGTTCATTGACATTTCCCCAGGTCAGGGTATTAAGGGGCAGATTTTCCTCACACAGTTTTTCTGATCCCAAGGGTTGATGGCAAAGCTCCTCTCTCTGATTTAGGCCACAAGTGGAATCCTTTTTTCTAGCAATCACCTATCTTCCCCCAAACCCCAGGAAACCAGTTTCTTCAAAACTCAGTCCTCCTGGCAAAAGTGAAAAATTTGAGAACAACTTGAGGTGGACAGAGAGGGAGAGAAGCCCTGAAGCAACACAAATTTTATTTTGGTAAGAAACAAGCCCTGCACAGGTGCAGCAGCTCCGGGGCAAGTTCTCACCTGCTTTCTGCCTTGCTAAACACAAACAGGAAGCAGGAGGGACTGGACAAGCCCACCTGAATGGGAAAGGTTTGTGTATTCAAATCCCCAAGGCTTTGCAAGCTTAATGAGGCAGCGAGCAGGTTATGTAGGGGGCACTTGAGCATCATTGAGATGCAGCCACCTCCTGTCTGCAGTGACAAACATTTCACAAGGCACCGGAGCTTTGAATCAGAGGAGGAGAGAAAGGTCAGCTTTCAATCGTGGCATTAGGAACAAACGGCTGAGGAAAGATTTTGCATCTCCACTCTCCCAAATCTGGGTGTCCCGGCAGCACAGCCACGCTCAAACTTCAGCTTGGAAATTCAAGCTCGGGTCAATTAAGATGAAAAATGCCATTGGTTGCCCGTGCACTGCACTAAAAACACACTCAGTCTTTTTCTAAGTCATTTATCCCTTAAGCTTGGGTTCTGTGCTTCCCTCTAGCAAGTGGAAAAAAGGGAGATTAATAATTTCGTTTTCTACCTCTGCTCACAATATGCTAGCACAGGACTGCACCTGTCTGCATGAGCAGCCCTCAAGGAGTCTATTTACACACATTCCTCACAAACCTGCTTGGAACTGTATTTAAACAGTCAAACCTACTAAGCCCCAAATATTAAATTTAAAATATCACCGAGACTTTTGTTTTCAATGCACAAAGCCTTAATTATTAAGGAGCTACAGCACATTTTGCCTTTCTTTTAGCAGTTTTTAAAAAATATGTAAAGTCGAGCTGGTGAAGGAGTGAGGAATTCAGTTGGTTTATTCACAAATGTAACACACTCATGTGAAATTAAGTTCTCACCAGACCAGAACTTTAACAAATGAAGCTATAAATTGAAGTAAATAGAAAGAAATGAAGGGAGAAATAAGTTCTATTTTTGTAGCATTTAAACTATTGGTAATTAAAAAAGGCAATGAAATATCACCACTTTTATCAGCCAAACATTTTCTTGCCTTTTTTTTTTTATAATCATGAATAGGATCACAACCCTAACATCTCTGAGCTCACTGGAAAATCTTCCTTTTTCCTTTATTTAAAAGCAGCTAAAATCATCTCTCTCTGTGGCCATCACGCTGTGGTAAATGGATTCCTGGGATTCAATGGACTCTTTCTACCAGATTCAAACAAAGTGACAGAAAAATAATACAAAGAAATCAATTCATATTTTCTATACAGCTATCTGCACAGGTGACATTTCTGGGCCTGCACCTCTGTTGGAATTTTAGATTAGGAATGCAGGAATGGAAGTGTTTGCACTATAGATGTTTCTATACACATTATAAATGGGATTATTTCCACCCAGTTTATCCTTGTCACTGTTTAAAACAGATCCAGAGATGCCAGTCACGTTCCTGAGTGGACTAAAATGCAAGTTTTTTGTTCCAAGATTTGCTTGCTTCCAACTTTATTCCCTCATGGCTGAAGGCTGGTGCAGCCAACACAGAGGTGCCTCACCTCCTAAACACAAAAAGTCACGTAAAAAAGACACCAAACATAAAACAGATATGCCCAGCTCAGCTCACAGCCTTCCTGGCAGGTTGTGCAGAGTGGATAAAAGTTTGCCCAAGGTGGGAAAGGCAGGATCTCCACACACACCCCCTTCCCATCTCTGGTGTTCTCATGGATGGCAGAGTGACAGGAGAGGGATGGTGGCTCCCACTTGACTCCCCAACAGTCAGAATTGTGCAGGTTGATTCCAACAAATCCTGCAGTGCATTCCTGCAGTATTAGTATCACATGCCAGCTTCAAATCTGGGGGGAAATTAGCACCTAGATTGGCCTGAAACAAAACACACTTGGATTTGTGGGAGTTTGACATTTTCACTGGATTCTGAATCAGGTCTGGAGCCAGAATCCCAGAATGGTTTGGGCTGGAAAGGACCTGAAAGCTCCTCTCATTCCAACCCCTCTGCCAGGGACAGGGAACATTGCACTGGTCCATCACCTCTCCCTGTTCTTCCAAATTTAACCCAAATCTATGAGAAAAAAAGGATAAAAAGCATCTGACTCCTTCCCCCACAATCCAAAATTCAGACACACTTTAACCAAAATATAAGGTGAAGAATCTGCTCTTGTATTTCCCAGTCCCCAAATTTATACACAGGCCTAAAAATGCTCCAGTACAGACTCCAGAGTTTGTATTCCCCCTCTCCACCCCTTCCTTCTCTCTGCCCCTATGTAAAACTCTAGACATTAAAAGAGCTTTGCATTTCCACTGTGGTTTTTATTTAAAGATGTCCCTCTTTGCTTTTGCCCCCCTGAATTCCATCAGCCTCTCCAATCACACCCAGAAGAGTTTGGCTTCACAGTGTTTGTCCCACACAAGGAAGATTATGCAGGATCAAGCTCTTGGACCACCTGCCTCTGGAATTAACTGTACACACTTCCAGGGATAGTGATTTCCCAAAAGTCTCAAAACAGCCCAGAATCCACATTCACTCCTATGAAGCTTTAACACTGCTCAGTCTCAAAACCAAGAGACAAATTGAATTATGGTGCAACTTCAAATTAAACAGATCAAATGCTATGCTCAGGTGTGTTAAAAACTGCTTGGGTTTTCATCTCCAGACCAAGGACTGCAGCACATTCTGTGAAACCAGAAATTCTTCCTGGAAAATAAAGCAATGCCTGAATCTAATGTCTCCAGGAAAGTTAAATCGTTGGAAGAGGGGAGGTCTAGAGAGGGGACCAATATCATAGGTCATGTACTTTCTGACAGAAGACCATAATATCAGAACCAAAATCCCTGTCAGAAGCAAAGTGCACCCTTGGCAAAAGCTGTTCCAGGCTGATTTTTTTTTATTAGCATCTCCCTATATTATCACACTGCAGAAGCAAAACGTCTTTATTACAAACCACGGGGATTTAGCTACATTCCTGGCGGAGCCCAGCAGAAGCCACACGTGCAGGGCGAAAGCTCCACGCCAAACTCGTGTTTCAGGGCAGGAAGGCAGAGAAACACCTTCTCTTCCTCCTCCTCCTCCCGAATCCCACTGAGGTTTGATCCCCTCCAAGCCCAAAGCCGGGCAGCGCCCCCATAATGAGGGCCTTCCCCTCACCTCAGGATCGACCCCCCCGTCCCTCAGCCCCTTCCCCACCCAGCATCGCCCCCTCATCCCTCAGTCCCTTCACCTCC
>VZRZ01003664.1:4978-91237 GCA_013398175.1 Climacteris rufus | reverse complement strand
ACACACACACACACACAGAAGGACCCACTGGGAGGGATTCTTCTCATTTAACTTCAAACATCTGCACCACATGGTTCCTCTCATGCACCCAACAAATCAGCAGGAGAATGAGTCATATCCCAAAGGTGCCCAGTCTTCTGCACTGACCTGACAGGAACATCAAACGACTTTGTATTACATTACAAAGTCAGATGAACTCCATCCCCCTGCCCTGCTGTGGTGGGAGACCAAGTGATGGGGAAAAGGCATCCAACAGCAACTAAATTTGAGGGACCAAGACTCCTGCTGAACTCTGATCCCCACTTTGCTCTGATCTGTTCTGCATCCCTGACAGAGTTTATGTGCTCCCAATGAAGAGTCAAAATTCTTTGTGAGTGGCGTGAGAGAAGTGAGGAGAAACTCTGAATGGGGTGAGATGGCCCAGTGACAAAGCCTAGGCAGGCACAGGCACGGGGCAAAGAGAGGGCCAGGTTAACACCTGGGGGATTTCTTGAGTGACAGTTCAGGCAGTGAAAAGTGAGGAGCATCAGTGTCAGCCCAGTCAGAAGGGTGCAATCTCCATCCACAGGCAGTTGCTCCTGAGCATCTTTGGCTCAGGCTTGGTCCAGAATGATCCAGCAGCCACACAGCTCTGCGAACTTCAGAGCAAAAGGCTTCATCCTTGAATCAACTGTAGCCCTCCCAGAGAAGCCTCACTTCCAGGACTGTTTTCCCAACACTTCTCACTGCGTATGGGGTTTGAGGGGGGAAACACTGGTGTTCTAGGAGTGTGGTATCCCTGCAGCAACCACACTTAGAATCACAGAATGGGGTGGAGGGGCTCCAGGGACAGCCTTGGGATATATGGAGAGGGGAAGTCAGAAGTAAAGGAAACCAGATGTGACAACGGAGATGTTTCACTGAAGTCACCTTTCAAACCTAGAAGTAGAAAATACTTGACACTCAGAGTCTTCTGCTCCAGGGAAATATGCTCCATTACACCCATCCCCAAAACTGACCCCTTTTCCTCTTCTTTCCCCATCAAGCTTATTGACCCAACTTACCCAAGAGATATGCAAGAAGAGTCAACCCTCTTAGATCAGTACCATGTCAGCTTCGAGGAACTCAGTGAGAGTCAGGCTGTCAGTGAAGACTACACGAACCTGACTGGTTTGACCCGTGGCCATTTGAGTCCCAGTGGCCATCACAACACCTACAGCAAAAAGGTGTCGACTTTCACCCTCACCAATGTGGTGCCCCTGGGTGAGCGACTCAACAATGGCGCCTGGAGCCGCTACGAGTCACAAACGATGCGTGAGAAGAGCAAGGGCTGTATAACCACCCACGTCATCGTGGGTGCTGTGCCTGGGAGCACCTTTATTGCCCAGGAGAGGGTTAACATACCCGGCCACATCTGGTCAGCTGGCTGCTGCCAGACGAAGACCAGGATCAAGTCTTGGGCAGTCATTGCCGCAAACGAGAAGAACACGGTACTGTCCGTCAGTCTCGGCAGTCTGGAGTCCCTATTGACCCAGCTTTATGGGAGGGGAGAGGTTTCTCTGTTCCACAGAGACTGTCCCCGCTAAACCTCACATTCTGAGTGCAAACAGCTCAGTGTCATTTCCCATATGTCATAGAATTGCAGATTCCAAGATTCTCAGAATCACAGAATGGTTTGATTGACAACCTGCTCTAGCTGACCCTGCTTGACCAGGGCTATGGACCAGAAGAACTTGAGAGGCCCCTGCAAAACTCAACAATTCTGTGATTATGTGTTCCTGGGATAAGGTTTTGCTTGCTTGCTTTTGAAATTGCACCTTGAGAGTAGCAGCTGAGGTATCAGACAACGAGGCTTAGTCATCAGATATACATGTAGCTTTGAGCAGACAAAGCTAAATTTTTGTGATACACTGCATGGATACCCTTATTGTCTGCTCTGCATCTGATGCTTTTCTGCAGATTTACAGAAAAATGATTTGGTGAAATATATTCAATGTGTTCAATATATTCAATGTATTCAATGAAATCAATGTATTCAATGTCAAAATGAAAAGATCTGCATTGGACAGATCATGTATTTCCTGAGTAGTTTACAATTAAAATTATTTGCTGCAGTGCTTAATTGTAAAGTTACCTCAAATATAAACCAGAAGTTGCTTGTCACTGAAATTCCCACCACCAGTAATGTCACAGTGCCCAGAGCATCCTTGCAGGAGGTCAGGTGTCCAAATGCAGTCAGAGGATGCTCTAACACCCACACAAGTGTCAGCATCAGACTCCAGTTACTCCTCCTATGAAAGTGCATGAACCAAGCGGCCCAGGGTGCAAACAGCTCATACAAGCTGTGTCACTTCCAGAGGTGACAGCTTGAGCCTGGACTTCTCAGCTCAGGGCTGTTGTTCATCGTCCTACTCGGTCCCACTGCTCACCCAGGACCAATCTCTTTGGGGGCTGCACAGAAACACTGGGTCTGGTGGAGGTGCAGAGTGAGGCAGTCCCATGCAGGCGTCTCCAGGTGTGGTGGTGTTCCAGCTCTGACCACAGCCAGCAGAGCTCCAGGCCTGCCTCAGCTTCATACAGAGAGGCACTCTGGCCCATGCAGGTGCCCTGAGGGATGGAGAGCCCGAGTGGGGCATGCTGATGTTCTGCAGAATCCTGGTCAACACCCACACCCACCTGGCCCAGCAGCCAGAGGCCAGGCCCGTTCCCCACAGGCATCTCCAGGGCCTCTGGACACCTGAGCACAGGGAACCAGATCCCACTCCAGACCATGGGCCGTGCCCAGGAGCACCAGAGAATTCTCCTCTTGTCTCCAGCTGCCATGGGCAGAGCAGCAAGAGCACTCCCTTGTGCCACCTGGGCTGCAGAGAGACCTAGGAGAAGATTTTGCTTTTTAGGAAAACAAAGTGGGGACATCACTCTCACCTCCCTTTGCTGGACAGCTCCTGCAGTCCCAGGTCCACTGCCTGGATGGATTTTTTTCTCCTGGGATCAAATGCTGACACAGGCCCCTGAAAGGCTGAAAGCATCAGTGCAATTTCAGGCTCAGGCATCTCTGCAGACACCTCTGCTGTACTTCAGGGGGCTCCCTCTGACTCACTCACCCACCACTTCACACCTGCTGGGACTTGACTCCACACTCATCCTCACCACTGCTCATCCCATGCCCCACTGCTCCCTCTTTCCAGGCTCTGGAACCACAGGCTGCTTGACCACACCCATGTATCCCACCTCCATCAGCTCCCTGGGCTGTCCTGAGGACCTTTACCTATGGCAGTACCCAGAAGTGCCCTGCCCTCCACAGCAAGCTTGTGAAACACTTAGAAAGCCCAAGAGAGAAAGGAATCAGCTTAGTCACTTCAAAATCCCCTTTCTCCAGTACTGCAATCACAACAGATTCTACATTTCCCTGCATCTCTTCAGTTTCTTTCTATGGAAAGAAACTCAAGTGAAGTTAACTGGAAATTTGACATCAACCATTTGATTAAGAAGGGAAGGGGAGGATATTGAGTACCAAAATGCACCCAAGATGTTGCAAAAGTCCTCTGGACAAACACAGGTGCTGGCTGAACTCCTGGACAAACACAGTCTAAACCCTGTTTGGGTAATCTTACACCTCTTCCTTCCTGGACATCATATAAAACCAGCCAGTCTCAGACTGCAGCATTTGAGAGTCCTCTGCCACTTTGGGGCTGCGAGCAGAGTCCTGTGCCGCTTTTTACAACGGTAGGTTGGTTTCTATGTATCTGATATTAAGTTATTTTAGTGTAATTTAAGCTCATGGAGGGGGTTGTGCAAAAGGACTTCTCAGGCACTTCTCTGCTTGATTTGGGGCAGATATGGACATGCTTTGCAGAATACAGTAAAAAGTCACTACCTGTGGTTCCTGTTCACAGTTTTCAGCTGACAGGTCACAATGTTCCTGATCCAGGGTTGGTAAAGAGAAAAAGGACCAGATGTCTTGGGTGAAAGCAGGGTTGTGTGTAGCTCTACATCCTGAATCCAATGCAAATGGAGAGATGAGGGTCAGGGAAAAGAATAAGAAAAGAGCAAATGTGCAAGGTGACTTGTCAAGACTTAAGCAGTCCTCAGCTCAAAACCTTTCTAGACAAAGGTGGGGTTTCTATTTTAGAAACTTTCTATTTAGAAACTCTATTTTAGAAGCTGTGGCAGCTTCTCTCCCAGGAATCCTTTTAAACTGCTTGTCCTACCTGCCTTATTCCTAATGTTAATGATGTTACATCACTGCATCAAGTGTCTAGCCATGAAAACAAAAACATCACTGCAATCCCAAAGCCTGTGATGCCTCTGAAAGGAGACAAGGCCCCTTGCCCGGCTGTCAGCATCACAGGGAGCTTTTCAGCAGTTTTCTCAAACAGGAATGATTTTGGTGACTGCTGAAAATCATATCGGCACTGAGAAAGACAAGATAGGACGGGTGGCTAGTCAAGAAAAAGAAATTCCTGCAACAGTGCCTTTGAGTGCACAGGATAAAGAAGCAGCAAAGCTAAAGATGGGAATCAGCAGGAATCCCATACAACTGTAGGAAGAGCTGCCCACCAGTATTTGCATTGCAGCAACCATTGTGCTGATAACATAGAGGTGTTATCCCTCATGCTTGATGCCACCGTCTGCTTGGCCCCTTCATTTTCTCTCCCCATGTGAATGCAAGTTCAGAGTCAGGGGCTGGATAATGTGGGAATGCAAGGTGAGCAGCAGGACACCCATTTCCCAATGTCGGCTGACAGGCAGGACCCCAAGTGGACGATTTGGGGTTCAAGATCAGACATGACTGGAAGAGCTGCATGTCTGTGTGAACCTGGATGGGGTCAGAGACATTTAGGAAGTGCAGCACCACTGTTACTTACTTCCAAATGCCCCATGAGACTAAAGCCCAGCTCAGCACTGCAGGAGGCTGAGCAGAGTCCATGCCCAGCTGCAGGTCTGCCTCTGCTTTGGGAAGGTCCTCAGAGGAAGTGGGAGGTTGGAAAAGGTAATGTTGTCCCACTTTGGTGCCTCAGTTCTGAGATTACTTTGCTGTGAGAGTGCTGATTAGGAATGCAGTGGGTTTGGATCCTTCCTCATAAAGGCTGAATTCTCCCACTGCTGCCACCTCTGGGCACCTCAATCCTATTTTAGATTTCAAACTTAGTGCCCTGGTAATTTTTTCATATCCAGCAGGACAGATATTTTTTGAACCTTCATAGTCTCCTCCTCTGCCAGCTCTGTCCCACCTGCACAAAAAGGAATCAGACTATGACCAGCTCTCTCCAAGCTGAGTCTCCCTCTGCATTTGCCTTCCAGGGGAGCGAGAGCCCTTCACTTCAAATCCTCCCACGATGCTGTGGCTGCTGCTGCTGCTGCAGGTGTTGGCGAGCTGCATCTGGCTGGGACACAGCGAGGTGGTGACCTCCTTTGCAAGTTGTCCTCAGTTTTTCTACGAGGAGACCCCCCCAAATGAAGCCCTGGAGCCACCAAACCCAGCCTGGATCTGCCAGTGCTACAACAACGAATATTACTTTGCCACCCTGTATGACAGAAACCGGAGAATTCCTGTGTACTCTGCTTACATCTACCAGCCTGGATCTGCCCCAACAAATGAAGGATGGCTGGTTGAGCCCCAGGTAAGTGTCTTCCCTTACAGCACACTATCCTCCAGTCACTAAAAGTTGAACTGCATCATTTAAATAAGCACTTCTGTTTCCTCCCACCCCAATACACACATGCAAATGGGATAGGATTCTTCTCATTTCTTCAAACATTTTCAACCCATGGTTTCTCTGATGTGTCTGATATATCTGCAGGAGAAGGAAATGAGTCATGTCACTAAGGTGCCCAGTCTTCTGCATTGACGTGACAGGAACATCAAATCAAATTGTATTGTACTAATTTGCCAAGTCAAGTGAATGCCCTCCCTGTGCCCTGCTGTGGTGGGGGACCAGGTGATGGGGAAGGGGCTTCCAACAGCAACTAAATTTGAGGGATCAAGACTCCTGCTGAACTCTGATCCCCACTTTGCTCTGATCTGTTCTGCATCCCTGACAGAGCTTATGTGCTCCCAATGAAGAGTCAAAATTCTTTGTGAGTGGCATGAGAGAACTGAGGAGAAACTCAGAATGGGGTGAGATGGCCCAGTGACAAAGCCTAGGCAGGCACAGGCACGGGGCAAAGAGAGGGTCAGGTTAACACCTGGGGGATTTCTTGAGTGACAGTTCAGGCAGTGAAAAGAGAAGAGCATCAGCATCAGAATCAGCATCAGCATCCAGTCAGAAGGGTGTGATGTCCATCCGTGGGTAGTTGCTCCTGAGCACCTTTGGCCCACACTTGGTCCAGAAGGATCCAGCCCCACCCACATCTCCACAAACTTCAGTGCAAAAAGGCTTCATCCTTGAATGAACTGTAGCTCTCCCAGAGAAGCCTCACCTCCAGGACTGATTTCCCAACACTTCTCATTGTATATAGGGTATGAGGAGGGAAACACTGGTGTTCCAGGAGTGTGGTATCCCTGCAGCAACCACACTTAGAATCACAGACTCATAGAATCACAGAGTCATAGAATCACAGAATGGGGTTGAGAGGATCCAGGGAGAGCCCTGGGCAGATTTGGGCTGTGGAAACAGGAGGAAAAGGAAGCAGACATGGCAGACAAAATGTCTCACCAAAGTCACCTTTCAAACATAAGAGTGGAAAATGTTCATTGTGTCATGCATCCATCCACGCTCCAGCACAGGCTGCAGGCTGAATCACAATGGTCACAAGTCAAAATGAGAGCAGTCAGATTCTGAACTTCAACTTCTTTAAAATTCTTGTGTTCATCCAGGAGGTGCATCTTTATGATTTCTCTCAGATGATACATTTTCATGTAATGAGAAGCCAAAGAAAAGAGTGCTTGATAGTCACAGTCTTCTGCTCCAGGGAAATATGCTCCATTACACCCATCCCAAATACTAACACATTTTCCTCTTCTTTCCCTGTCAAGCTGATCGACCTAACCTTGCCCTATTTTATGGCTGAAGAGTTGACCGTCATTGATCAGTATGGTGTCAGCTTCGAGAAACTCAGCCAGAGCCAGGCTGTCCTTGAAGACTACAAGAACCTGATTGGTTTGACCCATGGCCATTTGAACCCCAGTGACCATCACAACACCTACAGCAGCAAGTACCCAACCTTCACCCTCACCAACGTGGTGCCCCAGGATGAGAAACTCAACAACGGTGCTTGGAGCCGCTACCTGTCAAGAACCATGCGCATGAAAAGCAAGGACTGTACAACCACCTACGTCATTGTGGGTGCTGTGCCTGGGAACAACTACATCGCCAAGGGGAGGGTTAACAAACCCAGCCACCTCTGGTCAGCTGCCTGCTGCGTGGTGGACAACAACTACATCAAGGCTTGGGCGGTCATTGCTGAGAATGACAAGAACCAGGTTCAGCTCCTCACTCTGGGGGAGTTGGAGGACACCTTGACCGAGCTCTATGGGAAGGGACAGGTTTCTCTGTTCCACAGAGACTGTCCCCGCTAATATGCCTCACATCCTGGGTGGAAAAGGCAGAGTGTCTTTTCCCACATGTCATAGAATCACAGAAACACAGAATCACAGAGTCACAGAATCACAGTTTGGTTTCATTGGAAAGGACCTTAAAGATTCTCTCAATACCCCTGCCCTTGGCAGATGCAAGTTCCACTGGATCAGGATGCACAAAGTACAGTCCAAGTTGTCCTTGAAAACTTACAGGGATGGGGCGGCCACAGCTTCTCTGGGCAACTTGTGCCAAGGCCTCACCACTTTCACAGTAAGAATTTCTTCATAGTATCTTATCTAACCCTGTCCTCTTGCAGTGTGAAACCATCCTGTATTGACCTTTCACTCCATGCTTTCATCCAAAATCACTCTCCAATTCTCTTAGAAACCCTTTAGGTACTGGAAGGGGATCCAGGTTCTCCCAGGAGTCTTCCCCAGGCTGAGCACCCCCAGCTCTCTTGCCCTGTCAGCAGAGAAGAGGTGCTCCAGTCCTCAGGGCATCTTCATGGCCTCTTCTGGACTCCACTCCAACAGCTTTGTGTATTTGTTGTGTTGTGGGCCTCGGAGCTGGAGGCAGCACTGCAGCTAAGGTCTCACCAGAACCCAGTAGAGGGGCACAAATGTCTTGTTCAGCGTCTGTGCTGTTTCCTTCCCTGATGTGTTTCCAGCTCTGTCCCTCAGGGCATCTCCTCCTCTGCTCAAAGGCAGAAAGAGGTCAGCAGAGCCTCCAGCTGCTTTGCTTTGCTGCCCATCCTGGGGGAGAGCTCTTAGGGACAACTCCTTTCCCTGGCCCTCTGGAGAAGCCAGCTGGATAAGAGGCCATGGACAAGGAAATCAGAGCTTCATCAGAGCTTCAGAGATTTGAAGGGCTTTACCTTGTTTCCCTTTTTCTCCATGCCCAGATACAGGCCTGAGTTCCTTCCTGTCCTCCTTAGTTGTCCCTCAGAGTGTGCTGCTGACTTGTCCCTCACCTCCTTTGGAAGGCTGTGGGATCAGGGCACTTCAGGTTGCCCTGAGATCTTGTGGAGACTCCATACCTGGAGATACTCAAACCCCAATGGGACATGATCCTGGACAACCTGCTCTAGCTGATCCTGCATGACCAGGGGTCTGGAATAGAAGATCTTGAGAGGTCTCCCTCCATAACTGAACAATTCTGTGATTATGTGATCCTGGGATAAGGTTTTGTTTGCTTGCTTTTGAAACTGCACCTTGAAAGCAGCAGCTGAGGTATCTGAGAGGCAGGACCATATAAAGGAAGTTTTCAGCAGCCAAAGCTAAATTTCTGTGATAGACTGCTTGGATACCTTCATTCTCTGCTCTGCTTCTGGGTCTTTTCTGCAGATTTATGGGAAAATGATTTGGGGAAATGTATTCAATATATTCACTGTATTCAATATATTAAATGTAGTCAATGTCACAATCAAAAGATCTACATTGGATAGATAATTTAATTCCTGAATACTTCATAATAAAAATCATTTGCTGCAGTGCTGGTTTGCAGGGTCACCTCATATATAAACCAGAAGTTGCTTGTCACTGGAATTCTGACCACCAGTAATGTCACAGTGCCCAGAGCATCCTTGCAGGAGGTCAGGTGTCCAAGTGCAATCGGAGGATGCCATAACACCCACACAAGTGTCAGCATCAGACTCCAGTTACTCCTCCTATGAATGTGCATGAACAAAGTGGGCCAGGGTGCAAACAGCTCACACAAGCTGTGTCACTTCCAGAGGTGACAGCTTGAGCCTGGACTTCTCAGCTCAGGAGCTGCTGTTCATCGTCCTGCGGGGTCTCCCTCACCCACCACTTCACACCTGCTGGGACTTGACTCCACACTCATCCTCACCACTGCTCATCCCATGCCCCACTGCTCCCTCTTTCCAGGCTCTGGAACCACAGGCTGCTTGACCACACCCATGTATCCCACCTCCATCAGCTCCCTGGGCTGTCCTGAGGACCTTTACCTATGGCAGTACCCAGAAGTGCCCTGCCCTCCACAGCAAGCTTGTGAAACACTTAGAAAGCCCAAGAGAGAAAGGAATCAGCTTAGTCACTTCAAAATCCCCTTTCTCCAGTACTGCAATCACAACAGATTCTACATTTCCCTGCATTTCTTCAGTTTTTTTCTTGGGAAAAAAACTCAAGCCAAGTCACCTTGAGAACTAACATCAAATGTTTGATTAAGAAGGGAAGGGGAGGATATTGAGTACCAAAATGCACCCAAGATGTTGCAAAAGTCCTCTGGACAAACAGAGGTGCTGGTTGAACTGCCAGACAAACTCACTCTTAACCCTGTTTGGAAAATCTTACACCTCTTCCTTCCTGGAGATCACATAAAAGCCAGTCTCACACTGCAGCAGAGGCTCTTGAGAGTCCTCTGCCACTTTGGCAGAAATGCCCTGCTCTCCACAGCAAGCATGTGAAATACTTGGGAAGCTGCCTTTCCACAGGTATCAGAGGTGCTTCTCATAGCAGCCCAGTTTGGAGCTGAGCAGAGGGCTGTCCCAGCTCCTCAAGCATCCTGTCAGGCACTTTTCAGAGATTGTCTCTGTTTTCTGCTGACCCTGGTGTGAATGGAGAATAAGGATACAGTCCTTTTTGGAGCCCAGAGCTGGTCCATGCCCATTGCAGAGTGGGAAGCACCTCTGTCCCCTGGGAAGATGCAGCTGTGCTGACATGGGAGGATAATTTTGCACTTTGATTCCTGTCTGTCCATCTTTGGGGAGAGCTCTGTGTTCTAGTGTATCACTGGGATTTTAGACACAAACGAAAAATTATTTTTTCCCATTTGCAGTGAGGAGATGCTGGGAGCTAATCCCACTGCACTGCAAAGTGGGTTGGATCATGCAGCTTTCTATGTCCTTTCCCAATAACACCAAGGGATGAGATTCCATTAAATTAACATGTTGTCAAGTGCTGTTCTGGAAAAGAAGGAAACAAGAAAATCAAGACATTGACATTACCTGGCCTCTGCTTGAGAAAGCAGCTGGGCTA
The DNA here is from genome assembly GCA_013398175.1 of Climacteris rufus. Taxonomy (NCBI): domain Eukaryota; kingdom Metazoa; phylum Chordata; class Aves; order Passeriformes; family Climacteridae; genus Climacteris; species Climacteris rufus. The sequence continues at coordinate 80,739 of VZRZ01003664.1, read as the reverse complement.
AACTGCTTTCGTCCATCCAGGAGTATTTTTGGCTGCCACATTGGGAAGGCAGCCTGGGAACTGCTTACTGGGACTTTGCCATGGCCTGGGCGAAGGAGATGCCATCTCCATCTGCTGGGATGGACACATGGGAGCTATTGGATCTCTTTCATGTAGGCAGCAAATGTACTGTGTGTGATTTGCATGAAACATGTTCTGTTTGTGGCACTGCCAGGCTGATCTCCAGCTGTTCATCCAGGGAAAATGCACATCTCTTCATCTCACCCTGTAGGAAAAGGCTTTTTCCTAGGAAATGATGATCAAAGACATGAGGGTCCTTCCGGAGTCTCACAGGAGGTCTCACTGGGAATTTCCTGTCTTCAGTTCAATGGTAATCTCGCAAAAGGAATAAAACCTACCACTTTCATTAATCTAAGTGCTTTATCTTGCTGGGAGCTATTAGAAGAGATGAAAGTTAAGTTTATCAAAACCCAAACATCTCTATTTTCACATGTTATTTTCATATCCAAAGTCAGACTAAGAAATCAAGTCAATACTAGATGTTTGCTTAACCAGTTTAGCCACTGGATACAAAGGCCAAACTTTCCTATTAGGAAAGTTTTATAAGATGAAACCTCCTTTGGTTTCTGAGGAACTACTTATCTACTGTGTATCTGGATGAGATCCTGTGAAGTTACACTCTGTACATACAAGAACCACCAAACTTATTCAAACTAATTACACAGTAGGAGAGTTTCCCAAATTTTTTTTTGTTTTACTGTTGCTCTTGGTTCTCATCTGGGTTCTCCTCCAATGGGATTTACACACTCACCTTTCACACAACTGTGCAAATACTGGTGCTCCAACACCCAACAACAAAACCCAAACACATAAAGTCTTTTGAACTTTCAAGTATATCCTTCTCAAGTGGACGGCACTCCATTTAAGAGCGGCTCAGCAAAATTACACAGATGGTTATTAATGTCTGTGTAAACATCAGATTTATTCTAAGGAATACTCAAGGGCCATGACAAGCAGCAGCCAAGGAGCTGCTCCTGAGAATCCAGGTCCCATTCACATTTCCTCTGACAACAACAACTACTTAAGCAAACAAAGCCTGATTTTACTTGACATTATTTTCATGGAACTGCTAATTTGTGACTGATTGTAAACTCAGAGCCTCAAAATGCTTCATAATCTAAAGAACCTTCCAAGGAGGCAAATTCATTTACTGAAGAGAACTACGAGAGAAAATACATTCAAGATCAGCCTGATCTGTCTCAAGTGCTGGACAGGTGGTTCTGCTGTGCCAGTGCTTTGAGGGGTTTCACATCAGATGCTGCAGAAGTCTGGAAAATGCCAACATGGCTCAAAAGCAGTACTGTACCTTGGGAATGCAAGCTGGCTTCCTCCCAGCACTTCCATGACCCCAAGGCCAGAGTCCCAGGGCTCCTGACAGAGCACCAGGCAGGGCTGTGCACATGGAGTGCAGCCACACACTGTCCTCAGACCCAAAGGCTTCTGCTGCTTCTCCTGGGCTGGGCTTCCCCCACTCAGTGCTGTTACTCTGCCCTACCAAAAGAGGTGGGAGGGAGATCCAGATCCTACATGGTCAGGATTTCCCTCAGGTAAGCCATTCTAAGACAACAGAAAGTATCGGAGAAAACCATCTACCTCAACATCTGCCACAGTCTCATCCAGAGCTTGCTACATCCAGAATGATTATAGCATACTGCAGACAGTGGAATATCAATGGAAGAAACCTAAAGGACCATCCACATTGACCATCCATGTAGCAATCATCCTTCCACAAAGAATGATGTCTCTCCTGAAAGGCTGACAGAACTAGTTGTCATCAGGACACCCTAAGAATCCCACCCTGTACCTGATAGTGTTGTTCAAAGACTTCTTGAACTCAGAGAGGCTTGGTGCTATGACCACTTCCAATTGACTGTTTTAAAGAAATACATTATTTTTTTCTTCTTTTCATATGAAATTACATGTTTCCCCACTATCTTCAAGCAAGATTCAACACCCAAGGGAAATAAAATGCTGTGATATAAATACGACAAACAAATCTTCAAGCTCAAGCAGGCTGAACCAGTGATTTCTGAGCTGGAGATAAAGAGGTTGCACTGCCTCCATCCCTCAGAGAGTAAATGCTAGGAGCAGTGATTTGTCTCTACCCACGCCATGCTGGTTTATATGCAGGTGGAATTTAATGACTAAGGCTACCCACAAACACTTGGTGTCTTTGCAAATGTCTAGGTAAACTCTGGATCTTAGATATCTAAAAAGATTTTAAAGCAAGTGTTTTTATCTTGTTTTTTAAGAAAAAAAAATGAGGAGAAGGTTTTGCTGCTAAGTGTCTTCCACTTTCAAGCATCAGAAGTCTTTAAAAACCAGCAGTTTTGGAGTGTCAGACAGATTGTGATTATCAGAGAGCACTGGTGAGGAAGGCAGAACACGAGCTGGTAACCACATAGTTTGGGAATGTATAAGGCAGCTCCTGTGAATACAGATGCAGATATTCCCGGTTAATACATCATGTTCATTTTTTTAACAGTTGCAGAAAAATTGTTTTAACAGCTGTACTACAATGGCAAAGGGGGAAAAAGAAGACACAAGAGTCCCACTCCCTGGGGCTTCCTAGTTAGAATCATGGAATTGTTTGGGTTGGAAGGGACCTCAAAGATCACCTCATTCCAACCCCCTGCCATGGGCAGGGACACATTCCACTAGACCAGGTTGTTCAGAGTGTCATCCAGCCTGGCCTTGGACACTTCCAGGATGGGGCAGCCACAGCTTTTCTGGGAAACCTTTTCTGTGCAACCACCCTCATAGTTAAGAATGTACTCCTAATATTTAATCTAACCCTGCTCTCTGACAGTGTGAAACCATTCCCCTTGTCCTATCACTCCATGCCCATGTCCGAAGTTGCTCTCCAGCTCTTCTGGAGAACCTTTAAGCACTGGAAGGGCCTTTAAGGTCTCCCTGGAGCCTTCTCTTACACGGGCTGAACCTCCCCTGCTCTCTCAGCATGCACCCTGGAATATGGCTGCAGACAGAGAATCCAAACCTGCCCATTCTTTAAGCCCCACGAAGTGCAGTAACACAGATCACTCCAGCACACAGCTCCTGCTGATGTGGCAAAAGAACTGCTCCTACATAATGCACATAAAAAATTCTCAGTGTCAATGGTGGGGTCAGAATTTTCCATATGAAAGCATTATATGACAGGTAAACTCATAAAATGGAAATCTGAGAAACTAGTGCTAGAACACACCTCTCTTTGCAAAGGACACATTGAACGTGCAGGTACTTTCACATCTGACATAAACTAAAAGCCCTCTTTTCAAACCAAGTTGTGTTTTTATGTTTCTAAGTCATCTAGAAGAGAGCACTGTCAAATGGAGAGTGAATGCCTAAGTGAATGGCTACTCCCCACACTTCCAAGAACATTGATCTCTCTGGGGTTTGTCTCCTTTTGTGCCATCCATCCCTCTGGACCTTCTCAGAAGAAAAGGGAGACCTGAAGAGGAATGGCTTCCTTTACTCTCGCTGCCTGTACTTTTCTCTTCAAACTCTCCTTCTCATTCAGAGTGAAGGGCCATATCACAGAATCAATTAGGTTGGAAAAGACCTCCAAGATGATCGAATCCAACCTTTGACCTCTCCAGTGCTGATTACAGGGGTACAATCACTGCCCTAGTCCTGCTGGTCACACTATTTTTGGTCCAAGACAGGATTCCATTGGCCTTCTTGGCCAGCTGGGCACACTGTTGGCTCCTGTTCAGCTGCTGTCACCAGCATCCCCTGCTCCTTTCCCACTGGGCTGCTTTCCTGCCACTCTTCCCCAAGCCTGCAGTGCTGCATAGGGTCACTGTGGTTGAAATGTAGGACCCAGCACTTGGTCTTTTTGAACCTCATTCCACTGTCCTCACACCATCCATCCAGCCTGTCCAGATCCCTCTGCAGAACCTCCCTACCCCCCAGCAAACTGACACTCCCACCAAACTTGACGTCATCCATGAACTTACTGAAGGTTCACTTGATAAGATACGTAAAAAAAATGAGTTGTATTCCAAGAGGAATTAAAAAAGCTATGGGAAATATAAATATCAAAGCTATAAAGTGAGAAAAACTCAACAGGAATACAAACCTGTAAAGCAATGACGCACACACTCTATCTCAAAACAGAAAACTAGAAAAAGACCGCATGCCTTCTGAATTATAAGGAAGGGATCCATCCCATTTGGCTTTTGTCATATACCATGCAAGCATCTGTAGTTAATCTGGTCAAGCTGGGCATTTTTAAAGTCAATGCAGAGAAACAGGTCAGGACCCTGAGAGTCATTTGACCTGTACATATATATACATATATATACATATATATATATGTATATGTGTGTGTGTGTGTGTGTGTATGTATAAATACATGTGCACATACATATATTACAGAACAATAATAGATTTATTATATGGATAATATCTATATTTATTATTATATATATTTAGGCAATAGGGTGAGATGAACTGCTCTCTAAAGGGACCTGTTACTCCCCACTGCCTTCCTCAGACACAGATACTTGCACGCAGCCAGGTGAGACCCATCTCACCAGGATGAGCATGGCTAAAAAGAGGCAGAAGAATATCCAGACCTCACAAATTCCCAATAATGTATGAACAGGTCAAGTATTGTACGTGCTTGAGCCTGTCCTCAGATGCCTTTGTGCTGGGTTCTGTCACACTCTGCAGCTACAAAAGGAGCTGTCAAATTAATCAGCTGCCACAATCTGCAGCATCCTTGTCTGAGATGGAGGAATGATGTAGGAACTGTTGTGGAAGGGACTAGTCCAAAATGATTGGGAAGAGGGGGGTGATGATGAATGCATGTATATAGGGAACCATAAAGGAGTCCAGTCAGATTTTCAGCATATGCACAGGGGGTGAATGTGTTTAATTTCCAAAGGAAACAGTTTGAGAAGGAGGAAAGTGTGCCTGTGCTTGACCCACATGGCTAGGGAAGGGGCAGGGGGACATCAGGTGTCCAGCAAAGCAGCTCTGTTTGTGGGGGAGGTGGTGTGTGGGCTGAAATGACAGTGGCACCATTTAACGTGGTTGGGCAAGGGGTCCATGTGTACTCCTGGTGGCTTGGGAGGGGCTGCAGTTCTATTAGCAATGCATCTGGTGCATGGTAGGAGGAGACATGGGTTTGGGAAGCAGTTTCAGGCAGGGCTCTTTCCCCATCTGCCAATGATGGGGTGCACTCCTACCAGCACTCTGCAGGTGGAAAGTTGCTCTGTCCCCATAAGAATTGAGCCATAATATCTTCTGTCTTCTTCACACGTTGGGTTTGAGTGTCCAGGCTGCCTCCATGCTTGCCACTGCTGGTCTTGGAGTTGCTGGTACAATCTGGTTTCTTCTGTGGCAAGTCATTCATTTCATGAGTTTGTATCTGAATGCCACAATTCCCTGAGAAGTCTTCACTACAACAGGAAAAAGACTTTATTACAGGTGGGAAGAAGCAGATTACTATGGCTTCTTCTATATCCACTATGAGAAACACAGAGTAGCTTTTGCAGAAGACACTATTTAGGGTCTCACTTACTCTTTCATCTGGTATTGGCTATTTCATCACTTGTTCCATCACAGAGCCAATGAAATATAGATCATTCTTGACACTTTCACCTAATATATTTTCAGGAATCCTACAGTGGCGCAGGCAATCTGCACCATGGTTGACCATCTTCACTAAAGCATATTTCAAAGCATTGTTTACATTTTAAATGGCTTTATCCAGTCATGAAAAGGCAAAAAATCCACTTCTGATGTGGTTTCATGAGGTCTTTCCTTCTCACGTTTCAAGAAAAAACCCCATTCAGCTAAGAAGTGTCAGAATTAATAAGGAACATGAAGACAAATGGGGATGAGGATTAGCAAAGAGAGAGGTGGAGAATTCCCAAATGTCAAATAGGGACATCTTGGCTTAATTAGGCTGGGGAGCCTGTGAACAGGAACAGTCTTGGTGCATCTCAGTGTAGTAACAGAAACAGGGAGGAGGCCAGACTGAAATAAATCTGAAGTACAAAGTTGTCATGACACAACTCAGAAATCAGAGGGATGAAGAAAGCAGAACGATGTGGTTGTGGTTGCAGATGCTCCCCCAGACTTCGCACAGGTTGTCCAGAGAGAAAAAGACTGACTACATAATCTATCTGAAACAACATATTTGCATAATTAACCCTAATTTTCCCATGAGATTAATCTTTCACCCATTATTTGAACTGCCATTCTCAATTCCACAAGGGCTGGGACAAAGCCTGCTTTTTAGAATCATAAAATCACAGAGTGGTTTGGGTTTAAATAGACTTTAAAGACCACCTTGTTCCATCCCCCTGCTATGGGCAGGGACACATTCCACTAAACCAAGTTGCTCAGAGCCCCATCCAGCCTGGCCTTGAACATCTCCAGGGATGGGAAGTACACAGTCTCTCTGGGCAACTTGTTCTGTTTTTTTATTTCAAAAGCTCTGCTTTCTCCTTTTCTTGTGCCAGTATTCAACAGCTGAATCAGACAACCCCAAAATCCAGGGTCATATTTAATACCAAAGAAGGTGTTCAGAAATCTAAGTAGTGTAATAAGGAGAGGTTGATCCAGTTGATAACTCTCCCACCATTTTTGTTAAGATTTCACATTTTTCTTGTTCTGTCCCACTTACTTTATTGTCTGCTTGCTGAGTCACACAAGGACAGCAGGAATGATAAGCAGAACAAACCAGACAACTGTAAAACCAGAAAATCAAGATGGTTAGCACCTGGAATTATCTTAATTATTGTAGTTATTCCAACTGGGAGGAACAGGCAAGATCTGGGATAGGATCTCATCTTACCCCTATGCCCAGAGGCAAGAATTTTTCCATGGTTGCCCCATCGCTCCCTGGGGCAAACAGGACTCAGCCAGAGGGGACTTGGGCAACTGAAAATTGACCACAGTCAAATAACCAGAGACTACTGATATTGTGGTCTCTGGAGTAGTTTGCAATACTTCTCCTTCCCTTCCTTCATCTCGCTCCATTATTCCTCTTTATTATAATGTGCTCTACAGTTTTCAGCAGACTCCAGCTGGAATCAAGAGCCCTTGTGCAAAGTCTTGAGCACATGCACGGTAAGAGACAATTTCTATTTCATCAGCTAATGGCTGAGTGGAAGATGGGGAAGGAGGAGAAGAAAATCTCTTCAGACTGATCTAAATGCACCACTTCAGCTGTGAGAAAGTGTTTTATTTGCCCATCTTTTTTTATTCCTTTGAAAATGTGAGGAAAAACTCATCATTTAAATATTTACATTTTTTCCTGCTTTTTTTCCAGTTGAAGGGAGTCACTGAATTCACAGAAAGTCTCAGAGAAGAATCTGAAAATGGCTTCATTTAAAAAACAGACTTTTGGTTGGTCTGTTTTCTTTTATATTCCTTATGAGTCTTTGAAAACTTCTTTAAAAGAGCTTAAGTGCTTAAACAATCTGTTTATACTGTTTTTACTTAACTTCTTACCCAATGTGTCTTGCAGCATATTTCTTAGCTCTTGTAAGAGAAATGGATCTCTTTGGAATAGAACAATAAATTGAAAGGCCAAGCAAGTGCCCTGGGTGATGGAGTGAAGCCTTTAAGAAAATGGCATACCTGTCACTGGCAGTGTCCCTGATGAGGAAGAGGATGGATGAGCATAACCTATAAAGAGAGAGAAATTCTTGAATTCTGTATTGATTTGCTCTTCTGATGAACAGCACCAGAGCAGTGATGAGGACAGAGTCAGGCTAAGAGCCAGCTCGTTCCAGCATCAAAGCAGTGGCCAGGATAGAGCCTGACAGCTCTCCCTCTGCACAGAAGACTTAAAATCTGCCATGTTTCTTTCTTGGCCATCAAGAGATCTTTCCAACCTGGATATCAACATAAGTGCTGATCTGATATGTGGCAATGGTGGACATGAAGTGAACTGGAATGGGATCCATCTGAGATCTTTATTTCATATCAGACTGGAAAGATGACTTTCAAGGTGCCAAGCTAGGATTTGGAAATATGGTTTCAAACAGGACCTATTTTTGCCCAGAAATGTGAGCCAAAACTTCCCTGGTGCAAGAAATGAATTGAATTTCTTTCTTATCTTGAAAATGAAGCTCTGAACTTGTGCCAGTAAGAGATATGGACAGATTTTTACAAGAGGTCCTGTAAAAGTGGTCTCTTGCTGAATGTCTTTGTGCTGAATGCTGGGGGGGAGAACTGGGAAAGGGGAGTATATTCTTTATCCAACCTCATTAGAGACATTACATCATAACAAACACAAAGGCAACACTTTAGGGGAATAAATATTTGGTGTTCAAATTAGAAAGACCCGACCTGGCTCAAATTTGAGAACATTTTGCAGAAAACTGAAATCATTGTTCTGCTGAATTAAAGGCCAAGAGGGCCTCTTTCATTATCCAGTCTCCTGTTTATCACAATCCTAATTTCAAAATTTTAAAATATGTGTAATTTTAAAATATTTGTAATTTCAATAGGCTGTATTATTTTCTACAACATGTATGTCAATGGGTTATTTCCATCACAGCAAGAAGTTCTTTCATCCTGATAGCACCAAGTGAAATTTTCAATGGAAAAAACATTGGTGTTGTGATGGAAGAGGAAAGACCAGACAGCAAATTGTGAGTTCTGTACCTAGAACACTCTGAACAGGCACCACAGGGAAACAGATCTGTGAAATAGGGGAGAAAGTCCTGGCTTGATGCTGAAACAGTGTGCCCAGTGAGAAAGGCAAATAATTTTTTAAGTCAGAGCACCAACGAGAGGCAACAAAGGCCAAGTGTCACCTGAGAGGTCACTGTGCAGGCAAAAGGGGCTGTCCTAACCATCCTGATCTACCATGTGGCCTGGTATGGTCACAAGGACTGGAATTCTTCTCATCTACTCTTACATGGATGTGGCCTCTGAGATAGCCACCGAGGCTCAGCTATAGTCACTGGGGAGAAACAAGGCTTTACAAGGTGCAGTTCATCCCAAGTAGATGTGAAAGAGGGCAGCTGACAGAGCACCATCAACACCTACTCCTTCTGTTGGTTATAAAGCCAGGCCAGCTCAGATGTGGGCATCTGTGCAGTCAACTTCTACAATTCTGCAAGATTAATTGCCTCTTAAAGGAAATACTGTTGAAAAGTCTTTTTTTCCCACTCTTGTTGGTAGGAAAAGTCCTCTCTTGTTAAATGTCCTTGCATTGGTTTCCACCCCTTTAAAATTCAGCCCATTGCACTTCACCAACTCAGAGGAGGGTGGGAGGGTAATGGAATCCTGAGGACTGTATAGGGTGTGGACAGCTGGGTCTGTCCACCTTGCAGCAGGGCATCTTACCCACCACAAGAGCTTATCCATTGCTGGTTAACCAGTCAGATAAACAGGACAAGCTGTCTTGCAGTGAGTTATTTTGGCATCACGGGGTTACCACTGGTCTGGCATCTCCCAACTGTCAACATCTTACTGTTGAAGTGAGATCTGGCAAGATAAGCTGAATTTCTGATGGACAGCCATTCATTTCACAGCTATAAAAGCCAACAGAGACCTTTCACAGACAAGAAATCTTCTACACATTTTCTGGAAATGCATAGACTTTCTTCTGTTGGTAGGGACACCTATTTCATTGTTACTCCCCAAGGGATTAAGTGAAGGAATCTGTGTACATTATCATCATTTTAGTAGTAAGTTACATCTGAGTCCTAATCAAATTTCTTTTGACAGCTTTAATATAGTGGTATAGTGCACTCTTCAATGTTAAGCTATAATCTACTAGTAGTTCTTTTAGTTTTATATTGTGTAGTAAGCAATTCTGATAAAGATCTTTTGTCTGCTACTGCTGTCTGTTCACTTGTCTTAATAAATAATTCATTTTTATATAAATACATCTGATTTGCCAACACTAGAGTTTGCAGGACAGAGTGATTCCTTAAATTTAAACTACTGCCAAAATCTGAGGCTAAAGAAAGATTTACCTTCATTTAAACCCTTTTCTGTGTCAGAGTTTGAATACCCAAGGGAGTTCTTTCTTCCCCTCAGAGTCAGTGGTGGGTCTTCTTTAGCAGACTTTTTTGAAGTTCCCACTCTCCCCATGACAGCTGGGGGGTCTGGACCCCACATGAGCAGGTCATGACACTGATGTGGTGTAATAACAACCACCTTACCTGGCTCAATAGTCTGTGGTGGCCACTGGTTGCTGTCATTGGTGCATCTCATGTCAAGGGGGGTCCAGAAGATTTTGCCATTCACCTCCTTGCATGTCCTGCTGCCAGAAGTGGGGGGTCTCTTATCATAACCACTCTGGCATTTGAAATGTAAGACTTGTCCCACTTGTAAGACTTGTTCCTCTTGGAGCAGGCTTATGGAGGCATGTGCAATAGTCACGGGAGGACCACAGAAATCTGTGGGAGCACAAGGCAGCACACAGGTAAAGCAGACAGATTTTGCATACTGCTTTTGTTCTTGAAAATCTTGTATTCTTAGAAAATATAGACAAGCAGGATATACCAAGCCTTTTTAATTCTTGGTTTGGATATAAAATACTCATTTGCTTACACCATATCACTTGTTCAGCCAAGATATTACAGCAAAGGTTTCTTTCCTTTGTCTGCAAAATAGTTAAATATTACTCACCATTTTTACACTGCTTCCATGGAAATCATCAGGAAAAGTGTTACAGTATTGAATGGGCTCTTATTTACCTTTTTGGTTGAACTCTGGAAGGTCTTCTCGTTTCTGAGGTGCAGGGCTCCTTGGTTTTCCTTCTGGCTTCTGTGTAAGTTCTAACTCCCTCGTGGGAGCCCTTGACAACAAAGTTTTCTTTTCTGTGGAGAAGTTACATTTGCTAAATCACATCAGGACAAGTATCAAAACAAAGCCAGAGCACCCAAAATTTTAGAGGTGGGATAGAACAGTTTCAAGTTCTAACTTACAAAGGTAACCACAAAAGGTCATTAATTAATGCCCATAAGTGTTTTATATCAAGTAACACTGGAAAAACACCTCTGTGTATACAAAAAAAAGACAAGACTCACTCACCAACGCATTTAAATCTATATTTCCAAACGGCACCCTGCTGTTCACTCTCACACTGAATTCCTGGGTATGTGCCAGCTTCTCTGTCATAGCCAGTGTCACACTGGTAGTACAATTTGGTCCATAGTGGATACATTTCAGCAGTAACATCAGCAAATTCAGTCATTGGAAGAGGTGGGCATTTTTCTGCAAATAGAAAGCGTGAGAATCAGGACAGCCTGGCATTCTACTTTATTCATCGAGGACTTCCACATCTTTCTGTGTTCTCAACACCAGGCATGTTCAGCAAATGGGCAGCATGAAACACTATCAACATTTTCTTAACGAAGCTGAACACAATCATTTTGGAGAGCAGCTACATGCACCAGAGTATGCAGTCCCGAGTCTGTGGAGTGAGGTAAAATAAGCAAAAGTAAGCAATTAAAAGTTACAATCATCTATAAGCAAACACTGGGATTGGGAGCAGACTCTCAATTCTGTCTGAGGACACCAAAGAGTAGCTTACTGTGAAATAGGTTTGCAAACCTAAATATAACTTGTTCCAAAACAAGGACGTGGAGTGTTGTGTCATCAGCAAATCATATCTAAATATACTTCTCAATCAGCTGGAATGAATTAAGCTAGATAATTTCAGCGCACTTGAAAAGCCTGCTGAAGCTGAGCTGGAGACCCAGAAATTGATAAAGGCACTACTTAATGATTATTTAAGGTCTAAAGGCTGAGAAATTAAAAGATCAAACAGTCTGGCTGCATCAGGGCTGACACTGTGGATCTTTGGGTGCATGATCCACGGCCCTTTATGCTTGTGCGCCACAGTAACAGCTATTATGAATAAAATTTCTCAGTCATCATGCCTTCACATGTTCTGCAGCTGTAATTAATGCAGCCTTAGCAACCATCAGGCATGACTGTGAAAGGCCCTTGAGTCCCTGATAGCTGTTCATCATTTGGTGTCTGCCCTTGACTTCTAAAGTGCCTTCTCCTTGAAAGACCAAAAGCAATTCAACTAGTGACTCCCAGCCCCAGCCCTGCAATGCCCTTTCCTTTCATTTCCTCATGTTGATATTTTCTGGTCTTTTTACTTTTCATTATCTTGCTGCTTAGTAAAAGTCACGAAGTTTGAAGAAGGCAACAATGAAAAGTGTGCGAGCAGTTTAGCAGCTAATCTGCATAAAGGTTGTTTTAATCCCCTTGTATCTTTGTGTTATCAAAGGATTCGCTTTGTAAACTACATCAGACTGTGGCTTTGAGAGAAGCGACTGCACCCGAAATAGTTAACCACATGGTTTACCACAGAGTGTCAGGGTGATTAAAATTAAAGAGTTATCAGATCAGCAGCAAGTTGAGATCATGTAGTCTCACTTTCCCTGAAAGCTAAAAGCTTGTTTCCCTCAAGACTTCAAAAGCCTCTTTGAAGCAGATTGCAGATCTGAATCTCAGCACCAGGCACTCAAACCTACAACTCATTAGTCTCTTCTTAAGAAAACCCACAACATTTAACCTACTCATCATAAAGGGCAAACAGTCTTTTAATTGATGATCAAATGTTGGGTTCTTCTGAACTTGCACACATCAGACAGGGTTTGTGCAGAAATGGTGCACTTGGGAGACGGCAAACCTCCACATTGCAGCTGGATCTCACACAACCTTCCTCGGATCCAGCCTCTTAATTTCATCCACATTGCTCACATTCTTGTTTTCTCACATCTATAAAACTGCAGTATCTTCTTTTACCCTTTCAAACATATTCCTTTCTCTGATCCAGAAATCAGTTTGAAAGACGAATTTCTTAGGTCTCATTGTGACCTTCTGCCTGCCTCCCTTTGACTTTTAACTGCTTCACTGTCATGTCAAATATTTTGCTCCTGTTTTCAAGAACCTTCTCCTTAGTAACCATTCCTAACCTTTCAAAACATTGGCTTCTCTTCCCACACTAGAGCTCCTCACCAACGTGTTTGATAACAAAGTCATTGGCTTTTGGGTTTATTGTTGTACCAGCCTCACACTGGGAGGAGCTGTGCATGAATATGGATTTTGCAAGACACCCTTCACCATGATTGCTCTTAATTGTCTCAAAGTATCTTACATATCTTCAGAAGTGTTTCTCTTCATGTAATTTTTCACTCCTCTTTCTAGAACAGGTAACCCATTCAACATGTAACCCAGGGAGTTGTAGGGAGTGAGAAGGTCCTTCCTGAGTGTCCTTTTCTCCAGGCTGAGCACCCCCAGCTCCCTCAGCCTCTCCCCATCAGACGTGTGCTCCAGGCCCTTCCCCAGCTCTGTTGCCCTTCTCCGGACATGTTACAGCACCTCCATGTCCTTCCTGTGTTTCATGTCATGGGACATTCTGTCATAGTGTGGGAGGACTGTGCAGAGAGGAAGAAGACCTGGTGAGGTCTGGACTATATTGCCTGCACAAAATGACCTCTGCAGTAAATCATGCCTAAAACTTCATTCCATTTTTGTGCCCAAGGAAACTGCATGGTTTTCCCCTAAGAAAATCAACATCCTTGCTGTGGAGCCAAGGGATGGGAAGAAGTGAGGGAACTAGGGAATGGCAGGGTAGATTTACTCCTTCACTAGGTTTCTGACTTTTTACATATTTAGGAGAGACTAGCTTTGCTTTATTTTTTCTTTTACTGTTTTCCACCTGGTTGGAATTAGTCAATCAATTTGTTTGAGTTAGTGTGATATGAAAATATCAATCTTTCAGAAGGCCAGCACATCTGGGCCTCACAGCCTGTGGTGACTGGTCCAGTTTTGCACAGCCCAGCTTTCCCTGGATTCTGCATCCTCCCACAGCTGCTCCAGGGCTGCACTTCTCCTATTATTGGTTTAAAACAGTGCCTCACATTGTCTTCAGATCTCTTGAGGTTTTGTTTCCCTCTGCACATATTCCAGTTTTTCATCCCCATGCCAAGGGGTCGTGTGTCATGTTCCCTTTCAATCCTGATGCCCATTGTTCTCCTTTTTCTTCAATTATATGATTTATCAGCGCCTAACTATCATTCTCACAACCCACACCCCAAATGTGCCCTGGGACTCCATATCTCTGAAGTTAGAAGTACTAAATGGGCCAGAGAGATTGCTGCAATTGTGTTCATCGGGATTTAGCCCTTCTATCAGCTGCAGAATTAGGAGAACACTTAGCTCTCCTAAGGCAGATGGGGATTTCTGTTTCTCCCCATATTCATGGATTTTTGGTGCCTACAGCATTTCTGGAAATTCTGGAGATGGTTTCAATTATTCTGACGAAGTGGGTGGAGAGAAACCTTTGGAATTAGAAGGAGACTGGTGAATTCAGACAATAGATCTCCATGAAACATAAAAATTAAAAAGTTATTGACTAAGTTTTTGGTTCTGCTGGAGTGCTCCCAAAAAAAAAGTTTGGTAAGTTTTTTGAGACCTGCAAGCCTTGTCATCTGAGCCAGAAGATATGTGTGAGTCCTGTTATTCCTTCTTAAGCTACGGTGCCTGATGCCATTTGAGATGTCTCAGGGCATCTGCGACTTCGACATGAGCTGTCAGATATCACATAGGAGATTACTGGAGGGAAAGAAATCCAGCAGCTCAATCGGCATCAGTTCTTTCAAGTTTCTTCCCTCACGTCTCACATTCAAATACGTTACTGACCCAACCACAAAACTGCTCTTAATGGGTGAGCTGGCAGTACCAGGCTTCACAAAACCCTCCTGCCTGTGTCTCTTCCATGTCTGAGTCGGCAGAGCAGTGTTAGATGAGGCATCAGAACAACACTTTTAGTCCACAAGAAGTGGATGGGGAAAATTTGTGACAGGTATTTTTAATGTTAGGTAAAACACAGACAATGAGTCATGCCACAATAACTTAAACTCAGAACTTCCTCTGTCACGTGGCTGTGTGTCACCAGTGCTGACATAATTCTGATGTCAAGTTAAAACAGCAAGGTGCAAAAATAGAGTGATTTTCCCCTTACTACAAAGGCAGGAAGGTGGGATTGGTAGGAAATTGGATGTTCTGACGATTTGGGTAGAAGCAGTGGAAGAAACCAAGCACTGCACACACCTGCCCAGTTCAGACATGAAGAGCACCTCTCCCCAGAGACACCAACAAATCAGACCAGGCCAAAATGAAGGTATTTCCCCAGATGTGCCTGAAAAGCTAAATCAACCCTGGGGATTTATGTGCTATGTGAAACTGTGTTCTCTAAATGGTGCTGTCCTGTGAAGATGAAACTGATAAGGGTGAAGACAAGGAATTGATACCAACAACTGGACTGAAATGGTAATGAACTTTTTCTAACTTCAAATCTTATTCCCAAAGTGTCCTTTAACAAGTGAGCCTCAGCTCTGCAGGATTTTTTCCCCTCCTATTAATGTCATTTATTGTTTATGTGGATTTGTAAGAAGATAATAGATCCCAACTGTGGGGTTGGGGTACAGACCTCAAGTTTATGGTAATTTGCCTGTGAGATTTTAATTAGCTATACCTTAAATTACACAGAGATTATATTAAAAAATAATTTGAGCAGTAGTGAGCCTGCAGTGTAAGTGGCAGAAATACAGTGCAGATGAAATGACCAGGCACAAGTTTTAATGCAAACAGCAAAGGAGGAGAGATCAGCCTTATGGGGCAGGAGGTGGGTTTGAATATTCCCAGCAGTTGAGAAATGTCTTGTTCTAAGGATTAGGCAGTTCAGTGCCTGCTACATCTGCTGTACCAGAACACATCTCTGTTGGAAAACCAGTGTAAAATAAACTGGAATATGAATTTTCAGGAACTCTAGGACCATAGAAAACCAGGTTTGGGAGAAATGCACTTCCCTTCTCTCTTGGCTTAATCATGCTGACCAACTGTTGACCTAGGCAGTGGAATCTAATGCAAAAAAATTCCATATACAGCAAGGCTAGAGTGGACTGGACAGTGGACTAAGCTTTCTCATGCTAAGCATAATTTAGCCTCAGGAATCTGCCTTCTTAGCTCCTTCTGTGAGAAGTGGGACTGGGCAGACCTCTCTAGAGCACAGCAGACACCCAACTTAAGCTCTCCAAAGCAAAGCTTAAAGGTTCTTCTTTCCTTTTTATCAGCTACAGTGGTGAGAGAATGTTCTTACATGCTCACAGTGATAATTAGAGTGGTTTACCTAAAGCATTGATGGATCTCACACCTGCCCTAGAAGGGAAGCTGGGCTGGGGACTTGGACTGAAAACATGGAATTGGAAGATGGAACATCAGGAAAGAAGGAGAGGGAGGAAAACTAACCCAAGCACAGCACGCTGTGTAGAAAATGCACTAAGTGAAGAATAGGGAACATTTGTTTTTGTTTCTGGGTGTTTATAACATCCTTGGTTCTGTGGTAAAGCCACAGAGCTCAGACTCTCTAAATGCAACCACAGCACATGATTTTGTAGCAGAACACAGAGCCAAGTTTTGAGAATGTCATGCATGAAAGCCTTGTGTTGGTGCATGACATTTTTGCTTAAATATGCAACCTCAGTAACACCCGTGTCTCTGGTACTTTCATCTAAAAGGAGGAAAAAATTTACAGAGAACAAAAACTGGCTTTTTAAACAGCAGCAGAGATACAGATTATTTCCTTTGTCTGGAACTTTCTCAGCCTTGCCTTCTGTAGGGCTGAAAGGGGAGAATATTCTCTCTAAAAATAATTGAATGGTCTGACAAGTGTCTGTCCCAGCCTTGGGCACTTTTAATTCCAAATGTGGCTTTAGGGCTCATCTCACCTGATTTATGGACTTAGCACGGTCATGGAGCTTTTCCCTGGAGCTCTCAAGAGTGCAGTGGAAATTTCCTGCATGTGCCAATGATTTTTCTGACTTTCATGTGCACGAAATACTTTTGCACATAGAGAGGGTTATATATTCTTTATCTGAGGGCTCACACTTTGCAAATCAAGAACATCACGAAAAAGCAGGAAATGACAGAGTGCTGCTCCCCTGGCAGGGCTGAGGAACAGGCAGTCAAGTGGGGAAAGTCACGGAAGGACTTTCGAAATGTGAGTTTTGGAGAAACATTGGAGGGGGTGGAGCAAAGACTCAGTAAGCCACGCTGTTCCAAGATTCAGGACCAAGGTCAGGGAATGGAAACCACGGGTAGAAAATAACCAGACGCTGGGCTTTGAAGATAGCATTAATGCAACAGGGAAAACAGGAGAGACAAAGCTGAACATCGAGGATGTAGGGAGACCAAAACTGCAACACTCTGAAGGCAACAGTGAGCAAAGTCAAAAGCAGTGGCTTTCTAAAAGTAGATCTTTTTTCTGCAATAAAAGGAAAGGACATAACATCTCACGTCTGATAATGTGAGAAGACAATTTCTCCAGCTGAAGGAAGCAGCAGGATCTGCAGGATCTCTGTAATATCTGCTTTTTCTCAGTACGATCACAGTTTTTAAACGTGTTCTTTTTTGGGGTTTTTTTTGTTTTTTTTTAAATTGTAGTTGTATATTCAGCCTTTGTTGCTGAGGGCCTCTGTAGCTGAAAGGTTTATTAAGGTATTTGCTCTCTAGCTGACCTTACAAGAATCACTTGTCCATGTTTGACAACTTCAACATATTCTGCACTGCATTTCAAATCCATGGGAGCAAGCACTAATATGCAAGTATAACGGGAAAGAAATTCCTCTCATTTAAATGACTGAGATCTGGTACCTATCTTGTGTGAATGAAATTCACTTGAATGAAATTCTTCCTTTTGTGAGTTTTAAATCTTTCCAGATTTAACTTGCAAATCTATTCAGTGTATCCCTGTGTGGTGAATAGCAAGATGGAAAGGTCGTAGGAGCACAGACCAGCTTTTACCTTGTGTTTGACCCTCACTTCAAGCTTTACCTATGCCTGCAGCTTCCAGGCACTGCTGCTGTGCAGAGTAGAGGAGATAAATGTGATTCTCTCCACAAGAAAATTAGCATTTTCCTTCTCTTTAGCACTAAGGTGTAGTTTAATTTGTATTAAATGAATGATCACCCCATGCCTCAGTTTCCGCAGTTGTGTATTGGAGGAGTTCGCCCTCTCAACACACTTTGAGAACTATCAATGAAACTATTCTGCAAAACAGAGATATTTTATTTTCTTTTCCCTCTAATTATATTTATTCCTTGTAGTGCATTTTGCCAAACAACATCTAGGGCAGGATCTATTTACAAATCTGAACTGGCAATGTTGGGACAAACTGAAAAAACAGAGACAAAATAATAAAAAAGCACTGTATGTGCTGAGACCTGATTAATTTATGACCAATTTGACCCAACCTTTTTTCCTTTGCTTTGCTTATGTCTGTTCCCAGGTCTACCAGTTGATCCCCTAAGGAATTAAAACCAACAGGTCTTATAGCTACAATACCTCAGGTGTCTGCACGATTAAAAACCCCTAAATTTTTAAAAGGCGGCGTTTTTACCTTATCATATTATCTGCAGGGAGAAATTACAAATACATATATAAATACTATGCTTAAACATTGAGAAAGACATTGAAAATAAGTACAGGAAGCTGAGGAAAGAAGAGCTTAGTGATACAGTGAAGAACGCAATGCTATGCATTTATTCACTCAGCGGCGAATAAAATCACATCAAATAGCACAAAATGCAACTGCTCTGACACCCCTCGATTTTTTTTCCAGAAAAACAGAAAGGTTTCTGATAAACGAGACCTGCCAGCAAGAAATTTCACAACGTGTTCCAGGCACAGTAATACAGAAAGTGTGATCTGGGGGACCTGACTCATCCCTGAACTGATCCTACTGACACATCTCAGGCTGAACATCTCGCAGTGCTGCTCCTGCACGCGGCACCGAAACGCTTCCCATGGGCTTGGCACCTCATTTGGCACTGAAAATGCCCCATGAAGGAGAAGGCGCAGCGTTTACTGGCAAAATAGCAAGAATAAAATCACCTGGGGCTTAAACATTTCTGAAGGTCCTTCCTGAATAATGAGTTTAGTCATTAGCAACACACTCTTCCCTTGAGACGGCCAGCCCCAAGGAAAATTCCCAGCCCTGCTAAAGATGATCCATCAGCAGTTACAGCACCAGCATATCTGAGAACCTGCCTTAGGCTGTGTCTGTTCATGCCTCTCAGCCTGGACATCATCATCAGACACAGAAGGAAATACCACATTTATGGAGCACTGAGAACAGAAGATTTTTTTCCCTCTGCTTTGAAGAAAGCAGTTTAAATTTAAATACACTAATGTATCACCTGACCATTTCTCATTGCACACACTTGTCACAATAAATAAGACAAATATAAGCAGTGTCACCATTTATAAATGTGTAAAGTTATGCTGAGTGAATTAGATGCCTCCATGCACAGTTTATAGGCGCTACTGATTGAGAGGCATGACTGAAAACATATTTCGTATCTATAGTACCCATAGCAAATTCAGATGGTGTCTTTTAACTAATAGTATTGCCATCAATTTTACCTACAGATGTACTGACATTTCAGTGTCTATTTTTATGTTTCCTAAAGATACAAGCAAAATGGAAAAAGCAAATTCAAAGAGCTACCTAAGGCTGCTTTGATCTGCCCACTGTTCCAGTGATGGGTTGGAGGATACATATACTAGTCAGACAAAAAATATCCTCTAAAGCTCTGGATTTTCTGCAGTTGACAGTTCGTGGGCACAAAACCCATTTCTTTCATTTCCTTAGAATAATAAATTCCTTAAGCTCCTTAACATCTTTCCTTAGCTGAAAGGAGTGAGGATGTTCTGAATACCCTCCAACAGCAACCACAAAAAACTCAAACCACATTATCCCTCCCCAAAAGGCAAAAAGATTTTACCTGGCTCATTCCCCTTGATGAATCCAAACAAGAGCCACATCAAAAGCCACTTGAGCTCCATGGGACTTGTCCACATCTTTTCTCTGTACCTCTGAGGATGGTGAAGTTTCTCAGAAGTGGTGAGCTGTTACCAACCAAGCCAAGGAGCTGGTTAATGCCAGCTGAGCCTGTCTGGGAGCATCACCCATGTGTGCAGCGAGGACTTTGGTCAGCAAATCACCATTTTGCTGTCTCCACGGGAAAGAACGAAGGCTGCTTTCTGTTCAGGTATTAGTCTTTTATCCAGGAAACCAAACTTAATGCTCGGTGTGGCAGAGCGTACCATCATGCCTAGGAAGTGGTTTGACACATCAGAGCTACTGACTCCAGAGCTGTTTCACATTTCACTACAGCTGAGGTCACTAGAAAGGGGAAGATTTTAATAGGTTTGTGCAGGTGCTCAGCCCCAAATCTGTGGCTGGACAGGTATTAGAGAGGGACCACCACTGTGGAGTAGTTGTCTGGTGTGTAACAACGGATCTCAGGCACCATCTGTGGGCTCTGCCAGCAAAGAAAAGGTTCCATGAGTTATCCTTTTGGCTTTTCAGAGGTCTTCTGTTAGTGGTGACAAAGCCATACTGCATTTGATTTTGATGGAAGCATGTTTGCAATTTCTCTGACTCACAGCTGAGCTTCTGAAGGATGGACATCTTGATTAAAAAAAAAATCAAAAACATGAAGGCGAGGCTGACAGGTTTGGAAAAGGTTTCCCTTGTTCCTAAATTGTCTGGGTGTGACATGCTTCAGTGAC
This sequence comes from Climacteris rufus, assembly GCA_013398175.1. Classification (NCBI taxonomy): domain Eukaryota; kingdom Metazoa; phylum Chordata; class Aves; order Passeriformes; family Climacteridae; genus Climacteris; species Climacteris rufus. Next base: position 60,099 of record VZRZ01003664.1, on the reverse strand, counting down.
ATTCTTCCAAATGTCAGTGGACAACTGGAAATTATCAAGGAAGTATCAGACTTTATGTAGTTTTTCTTAAGCCATTTTCACAGACATTATTTCCTGTTAGTAACTAGAGAATTAATTAGGATAGACTATGAAAAAACAGATTTAAACTATCTGTGGTATTCTGTCATGATTATTACATGTTGGGCATTTACTTCTCCTTTATAAATCCATAATGAATGAAATCTTCTTAACAGGCAAGCTAAGGAATAGATGTGACACACTTACAAACGCTGCTATAGCTGTACCCATCAGTCTGTTACTTCTCTCCTGATAAAGCTTCCTTTGCCCTTTTCATGAAAGATTTTGTGCAGCTTTGTGATGCAGGTGACAAATCCTCCTGAAGGGTTTGCCAGCTGCGAGGCTTTGGCCAGGAGATTACTTCCCAAATCCAAATGCAACAGGGCATGGATAACAAGTAAGGCTTCTGAAGCAACTGCTGTGGGTAAAATGCTCTGCTCACCCCAGGGCTGCTTCACGCTCCACAGGTATTTACTGCCCTTGCTTTAGTATCAAATTATCTTCCATATTTAACAGTGTGATAGGAAAAGCTCATGCCAAAGCCCTCTAAAGGACTTAGAGAGTTTTGCTGCTGAAAAATCTGTCTGTAAGTCCTAGACCTCAATTCTTCACCTTTTTCCGAGATGCCTGGAGATATGCCACTGCCTGAACCCTGCAGACTTCTGAAAGGGTAAAATATATTTGTTGCATTGCCCAGAAGGAAATCCCAAACTTTTTATCCTTTCCTTCCTAAACACGGGGTCTGTTTTTTTGAGGTGAAGGGATTTATTTCCCAACACCTGCTTCTATTTCTTGCCTGGTCAAACTATTTAATGCCATAGCTATTTGCATGATAGAGGCATAGATGGGGGACTTTTCTGCAGTCCTCCAGCTCAATCTTTCATGTCACCATTTGCTTTCAAGTACCAAATCTCAGTGCAGGTGGGTAATAACCACTATGATTTTATTGGAAAGGGTGAATTTTTATCCAGGAATGAACATGAAAATTATAGTCAGTTGCACTGAAAGGAAAGGTGACCTCAGGTGGCTCATTGCTACCAACACAGTTTGCATGAGAAAGACCTGTTACTCAACATTTGCACCTTTTAAAGGTCAGAAAATTGTGATGGTTTGTGAGAGGAATTAGTCAGGTCAGCTTTGAAAAATAGATCAGTTTGCTGAATGATTCTAGGAAAAAACCAGTGATGATTCTGCAAGGAACTGACCCAAAGTAGAGCGAGTTAGAGAAGGGGAGTGTGAGAACAGAGAGACCCAGCAAGGGGAAAAGGCATCCAGGCACAGATAAAACCAGGGGTATATGAGAAAAAAACATAACCAGCATTATAATTTAGATGATTAATATGAGATGTTAGCAACAGAATTCAGTGTGACAATAAAGGAAGGGAGGTAAAACTCAGTGGATATCTGGAAAGTGGTGGAGGGAAATAAAAAAAAAGGAATCTTCAGAATCAAGAAAGGTGTAGGAAGAAAAGAAGGTGCTGGTGTCTCTGTTGCTCTGTTGCTTTCTTCCATTGTTCAGCAAAGTTTTGCTGCTTGAGTAAGTCCTGTTTCAGCAGAGAGCTGGGAGGAAAAGAGCCTGTCACATAGCTCAGGCCACTACAGCAAAGATTATAAAGATTATTTTTATTCAATGCCACAAGACCACAAAAGAAACAGAAATGCAGCTGCTGGGGAGTAAACCACAAACACAGCTCCAGCCTTTTTAGGTCTAGACTTAACAAGGGCCTTTTGAAACACTGCAAGTGCTTTTAAAACTGCACAAACTCATTTGGTCTGGAGGAGTGTCCTTTCCTTAAACTTAAGCTTGAAGAAAGGACAACACTGTGATCTTATTGCAGCCCTCCCCAGTTCAAAGCAGTGGTAAATATCCATATAACTCACTGAAATAAGGAAGCTTTGTGTTTTATTCAGCTTTTCTGCTGTGAATCCCTCTCATATCAGTCCTCTGTTCAAGGGAACAACATTTCATATGGATCTTCCTAGGGAGGGTGTGGGGGTGGCTCTGATAGCTAACTAGACTCTGATAGTCAGCATATTGCTTATGCATCCTTAAAATTAGGGTAATAGTGGTTGTGAACTCACATTATGCACAAAGGCCATGCACAAGGGCCCTTCCCAACCTCCACAGCAGCATCCAGCTGTGCCGGAAAGCAGAGGTATGGGGAAAGCCTAGTTATACCATGTCCTAGAAATGGTCATTTTTAATTTGAATGAAAATTTTCACCCCATCTAATTATTTATAATGGTCAATCTGGTTTTAATAATATTTAATTTCCAACAAAAGTGAGATGGAGCTGATGAGGCACAAAAATTTCACACCTTAAATGGAGCATCTTTGCAGGGTCTACAAGGTTCAACTCAAAGGAGAGTTGTATGGTTAACACGGTTGTCCAAGTTCCCCCTTGAGTCAGTGGATGGTCAATAAAAGCATCTAGAGAGTGATCCACCTCCCCTTCTGAACATCTACATCCACCAGAGGAATCACTCTTCTCAGCTTCTCTCCCTTCCCCCCAGTCTGCAGACAACTCTTAAACCAGGACCACAGGTCTTTTAGGCAGCCCCAGCTGCTCAGATGAGACAAATCCATCCTGAAAATCCATACTGAATTTGAAAATAGAATTTAAATTGATTGTTTAGTGACTGAGAACAGTCTTTGCTATCAAACATCCTGGATATGCTTCACTGAGCTTGTATTAACTATTCCTTTCACTGATGATGAGTTGTGAGGTAAATATGTGAGGAACATGAAAAACTCTTGGATATATTAATTTTCCATGTACTGCCACAATGTTCGTAACACACCAATGCCTGGACTGGGTTCTTTAATACTTCCCCATGCCAATACAGCTGAATAGTACAGATAACTTCCTTCCTATTCTAATTTGCAATCATCATTCCTTTGGCCTGAGCAAAAAAAATTGAGGAACTGGTAAGTGAAGTGTATTATTGCATGATCATATTTGTTCCTTCTCTTCCCCTTTCTATTACCGTGAAGTAATAGTGTATCAAGTACATTTAATCCTGTAAAGTGCACAACAGCCCCTGCAATGAGCTCCTTACCCAGGACACCCTCTCTTTCCTTGATTTCAGTGAGAATTTTTAAATTATCTGTGAAGTTATGGAAATATAACCTAGATGAATTATGAGGTGAGTACAAAATTTACTGGAAAATCCCTGGAAAAAAAAGTGATCTTAAAATGGTTCAAGGCTGAGTAAAATGGAAGAGCATATTGAGTGGCACTGATTAACTGTCAGAAGAGGAGGATACACTGAAAGGTGGTGACCAGGTGAGTCTTTGGTTATTCAGTATATTCAGCAGTTCCCTGGATGATGAATATACACGAACTACTGCATTTGCAGAAGATTTTGTGACAGGAGAAACTCTGCATATATTAGGGAGCAGGAAGGAAATTCAAAGTGACCTCAATACACTGGACAAAAAGTTAGGATGCAATTTAAAAAAAAAAAGTGTAAGTTTTATACATAGGCAGAAGAAAACAGCCTGTGAAATGGAGCAGTGGTATCAATGATCAGACAGCTGATCTTCCAAAATCAAACCAGGGCTTGCGTGCAGAACACCAACTGGCAATGTCACACATGAAAGACTTAAATCTAATTCTGAAATGTACAGCACATGCAAAAAAATCCCCTGTTTTGTACCGTGACAATGAAGCCATGGACATCTAGCGGTGGGCATTACTCACTGAGAAAAATGTGGAGTAGAAGACAGCTCAGAGGAAAACAGTGGGAATAACAAGAGGGTCTAGAAAACCTTTTCTAAATGCAAAGACCAAATAACTTGAGGCTGTCTGAGGAATGATGATGGAGAAAGGGACAAGATAAGAGCCTTCGCAGTGATAGTGATGGAGCTGATCTAGGCAGGAACTAGATGAGCCCTCAAGTCTAATTCCAGCACAAGGGTCTGGGGACTATCTTAAATAAGGCAGCTACCCTTTGTTAGAGGCATCTAAAATCAGGGGAGAGGAAGGTGAGCAAGTTTCAATTCTCAGTCTGGCCCACCACACTATGCCCATCCCACCTTCGGCCCTTGAAGTGCCAAGTGAACTTCCCATGGTTGAAGATCACCATCAAAAATCTTTCTGCTGCATGTCATAAAGCACATTTCCACATCTTCTTCAGCTTCATGAGCTGGGTAGATGTTTTTGTTCAGGAAGGCACAGCTCAGTGCCTTCCTTTAGTTCAGTGAAAGCACAATTAAACTTCTGTATGAATTCTGTTGAGTCAGCCCTGAATTAACCACCTCATAGGAAGTTGATGTAGATGTTCCAAGAAGTGGGGCTAAATTCTCTGCCACAGAAATTAGAAGCAAATAGCTGCATTTCAGCTCTTAGACCTTAATCTAGTGTCTTTCCTTGGGAGTGAAAAAAGCCCTTCTGAATGGGATGGATTCTGAAGATTCCTTATAGAATGCAAAAAATAAGAACTTCTAAATGCAAATAGTAGTGGGAAATATTTAGGGAAGTTTTTCAGCTCGAGTAACTTGGAAATTTCTAAATCTAATCACTGACCAAGAAATATTGGTGTTCAAGTCTGAAAATTGGTGTGGTACTCAGGAAGCAAGTAGAGAGTGAGAAAATGAAAAGCTGAATGTAGAAAGCTCAAGATGCATTTTGCTTCTGCTAGGCTAAAGAAACATAAAACAATAGGAATTTTTCCTTCTTGAGCAGAAATTATTGAAGCTGACCCTTTTATTCAGTGCAATATAAGGGTTCATGCCTTATTTCTTTGCTTCTAATGAGGCTCAGGACTTTGTCCAATATCTTTTTGAGGAGTCCCAAATCCTCTTCTTACAGAATCAAGTGCAATCCTTCCAATTATTGACAGAGTAACTCAATCTGAGATTTGTTACAAAAGTCAGACCTGATGATTAGGGACAGAATTTTGAAATCATGATTTCCTGTGGTTGCTTTAGGATTTTCTCTGTAAGGGCATTTTTCTAATGCACGTTCAGTGGTTCTCAAATACTTCAGTGACACCAGTATTCAAGTGGTTGTTGATGAAAGCAAACTAAAATGGGACAATTAAGCACTGCCCTGGCTAATGAGGAAGCACTGATGCTCAACAGAGCTGAACATTTGAAGACAGAAAATTATGGGTGAGATATTAAATAAATAGCTCACTGGTGGGTGTCTTTTCCATTGGGTCAGATCTCCAAGGTCCGTTTTGGTGCAGTTAACCAGTACCATTTTCATTGACTAAGCACTATTTGTGCAGTGCAGAAGGGTGGGGTTTGGATGGAGATCTTGGGATTATCAAATCATAGAATTATAGAATCACAGAATAGTTTGGGTTGGAAGGAACCTTAAAGATCACTCAGTTCCAACCCCCCTGCCATGGGCAGGGACACCTTACACTAAAACAGGTTGCTCCAAGCCCCTTCCAACCTGGACTTTAACAGTTCCAGGGACTGGGAGTCAACAGTCTCCCTGGGAAACCTGTTCCAGTGCCTCACCATTCTCACAGTAAAGAATTTCTTCCCAATATCTAATCTGACTCTACCCTCCTTTGGCTTGAGGCCATTTCCTCTTGTCCTATCACTCCCTGGCCTTGTGAAAAGTCCCTCTCCAGCCTTCTTGTAAGACACCTTTAGGTACTCGAATGCTGCTCTAAGGCCTCCCCAAACACAAGATGAGGGATGTTTGAAGCGCAAAGCTCTGAGTAATTTGACAGGCCTATGGAGGATTTCAAAGAACTCCGTGTCTTTTACCTGAGGGAGCTTGGCTGCTGAGACAAGACATTAAAAGAATTTTGGACCAACAAGGTGGTTTTCACCTTTTCTCAGTGAATATGAGATGCTGGTGTAGACACAGACTTTTGAGTTAGTCACCCGTCTGCTGCCGCGGCCAACGGAGAGGAGTGGGAGCAGCCCAGATGACCTATTTTTGATGTCTGCATCGGGGTGAAATGAGCTCCACTGGGAGGTGTCTGCTCCTCTGCTCTGGCTACAAACAAGTCAAACACCCAAATGCTGCAGATGTCGTATTTGCTCTGAGGATACCACCAAACCTCCCAGCTGGCTTTCAACTGCCACAAACAAACACCAAACATTGCCCTGCGTTGCCTTGGTGTCCATAACAGTCTCACAGTGCTTAGAGACCTTGGCAAAAACAACCTCCCTACCACCAGGTTTAATCCCTTCAGTCAGATGAGCTAGAAGTTTGTCAAATGTCCTGGATCTAGACCCTGTCACCAACCCCACCATCTCTCTGACTCTTGTGCACAGAGTGCTGGAGCACAGAGTGTTTGGGGCTGAATTCTGAACAACTTCACTCTTGAAAGGTAATGCAATTAAAGGTGAAAGCAATGGACTGCAGCTGGCACATCTGTTGTATGGAAAGGTCCAAGATGTCCACACCACTCCTAACACTTGTTCTGTTCAGAGCCTCTGATGGTCAGTGCCTCTCTAGTGCTTGGGAAGAGAGGAAAAGAGCAAGGTGACCTAGACAGGATTGAGCTGACTGTAAAACATGCTAATGAAATGCAGGAGTTATTTCCATAAAACAGTTCATATTTCATGCCCTGTAGCTGCTCTTCCAAGAAAACAGCAGCTATTTATCAGGCTGTTCAACACAAATGCACTTACCCTGAGGAAGCCCTCCTCTGGCCCTAAGGAATTAAACTGTCCACACTTTACAGCAAACCTTATTTCATCACCTGCATCCACCCAACCAAGGGAACTGCCTGCTGGTTGGCTTTGCAGGTTGCAGATGAATTGTTCATTTGGGGCAAATGGCCTCAAAATTTCTCCCAGAGATCAGGACAAAGCTCATTGTAACTCAAGAGCATTCAGTGCTGAAAAAGGGTCCTCATCCCAAAATGCTGAGCTCAGACAGTGAGAGCAATTGGTTTTGAATCTGACAGTATTTACCAACTGCACAAAATGTACAGTTTTCTGCTGGAGATCACCTTCATCCAGCAGAATTGCATCATGTGTGGGACGGTCTTGTACTCTGAAAGGGCACGGTGATACCACAGGCAGGAAATCAGACGAAAGAAACAACATGTGGGATCTTTTATATCTCTTGTGGACATACACACACCCTCTCCTCTATTGACACCTTTGATTATCAGTGTTCAGGCCTTCTGAAGTCCTGTCTATTTTGATCACTGCATGTTGATAACCAAAGACAACACAATTGTCCTATAGGACAATATGTTTCTCTAAACAAAGCATTAAACAATCTTGTCAGTTTAGGCTCTGTCCTAAGGTGAATGGTTCCAACTCCTAAATTTCATTATTTCTAATTTCCAGAGATCAATATTTCCTCATCTCAAGAGTCTGATTTGCAACTGCACCTTACTTTTAATATAGGAAATTATTAAATAAGTCTCTGAAAGTGAGAATATTTGGGGTAGAGGGGTTCACATGGCCTCATGTCACACGGAGGTTCATGTCACTTGTGTTGAAGGAGTAAAGAGAGGACAATTTCCAGGGCTGATGCACTTTACATCAGCCAGACTGCCCTCATGACCATCTTCATTATATCTGTCCCCTGCCTGATACAAAGAGCAGCACTCAAAAAGCATCTCATTAGCCGTTTTCATGGTGAGCAAGTGGAAAGCCTGAACTATGTGATGTGACTAATAAAAGCAGACACTGAGCCTCCTCAATTTGGAGTGTTTTGTCAGGTCTTTTAAAGCCAGAAGCAGAAAGTACTCCAGATGCTGTGCCAGATATGTGCAGCTTAGATGTTATAAAAAGAATAAATGAAAAATAATGTTAAAAAAAAATTATAATAGAATGATAATATCTACCTGCTTGGCTGCTTAGTGCCCAAAGAGTATTCACCAAGGTGATTATTTCTGTATCATCTCTCTTAAATGGGATCAAGAAGATTAAAAAATTAAATATTTGCACAAAGACATTAACTGCATCCATTTTAATGCAACTGGGCTTGCATCCTGGTTGCTGTGGCATCCCAAATGTCCGTGCATAGCCAGACCTCAGCTTCTCCTGCTCCCCAGCGGTGACATTGTCTGAGCAGAGCTGCTGGCACTGACCGGCTGCCACAAGCATTGCTGTGAGCTCCCCATGGCTCTGGATCTGCTCTTGGAATGCTCCATACCAGCAACATCCAGCTCCAACGTGGAGCAATGAGAAATCATAACCAACAAATGGGAATGGAAATCCAGATGAGCTAAGCAAGGGAGAGCTTCACAAGAAGGACCTGCTGCCAAAGGCAACATGGATCAGAGGGAGGAGCCAAGAGGAGACAGCTAAGAGCACCTCGTCCTAATTTTGTCTCCTCTGCTAACTCCAAATGTGGATTTGGGAAATCACTTCTCTGCCTTTCCCCTTGTCCAACACCTGTGAACTTTTGATTACAATAAATTCTTCATAAAACCCTTCATGTTAACTACAGATATGTCTCTGTGTTCTCCTGCTTGATGCCATGTGCAGACTTTGAACAAAGACAGGACTTTGTCTTGGAATCATAGGATGGCTGGGACCTTAAAGACCATCCAGCTCCAACCCCTGCCATGGGCAGGGACACCTTCCATTAGACCAGGTTGCTCCAAGCCCAGTCCAACCTGGCCTTGAACACTTCCAAGTATGGAGCATCCACAGCTTCTCTGGACAACCTGTGCCAGAGCTCACTACACTCACAGTAAAGAATCTCTTCCTAATATCCCATCTAACCCTGCCCTCTGTCAGTTTAAAGCCATTTCCCCTTGCTGTCACTCCATGCCCATGTCCAAAGTCCCTCTCCAGGTCTCCTGGAGACTGTTTAGACACTGGAAGGTGTCCTAAATTCTCCCCAGATCCTTCTCTTCTCCAAGCTGAAGGATCATTAAAAGCATCTCCGCCTAATTCTGAATAACTAGAAAACAACAGAGCAGAAGTTTAGTTAAAATGTTTCCACCTTACATTTGAAAAGAAAGAGAGAAAAGCTTCATTTGTTTTTGCTTCAGGAAGCTCTCTGCACCAACGGAGAAGAAAGTCCCTTTCTAAAATAACAAGAAATTCATTAGCACTTCTTGTACTTTTTTAAGGTCACCATTACAGATATTTTTGATAACACATCCTTTTACGTACATGTGGTCTGCTCTGATGGTGGAGATAATGCTGTTTACCTGAAGAGTAGGTCTGGGTTTTTTTTTTTTATGTCTTCCTTGTTTTTCAGGAACAGAAGGATGGACAGAGCTCATACCTGGCCATTGCTCACTTACAGTTAAGGTATTGGAATGAGTGCACAAATTAAAACCACACACATGGTGAACATTGTCAGATTGAAAAAGGTGAAAGCTCAGTGTTCAATTTTCATCATATTCCTTCCACTATACAGTGATTTGATCCATGGTGGGATCAGATCATGAAGGACTTTAGGGGATTCTGTCTCTGGGTACACTGGTTTTTTGTGGTTTTGTTTGTTTATTTTTAAGAAATAAAACAGTTGACAGGCTGGGCTATATTACCTGTCAGAATAGTTCAGTATCAGGCCCTCTTCAATAATCAGGATAATATCTCTGAAGAGGCAAGAAATCCCACTCAGAGAAATGCAGAATAATCAGCTTTTGCTCTTAATGTTGTTCTAACTTCCAGCTATTATGTTGCTTCATAACACACAAGATAAAACCTTTTCTCTCTTGCATGAGATTTATATTCTGAATAAACACACAGCTCTTTGTTTCTTGCTCCAGCAGCATCTTGTGAATTGTAGTTTTACCAAAAACTTCAAGGCACACAATCATTTTTATTAAATGAAAACTATGAATAAAAATAAGTCCTAGGATACAAAGTGGAATATGGAAAGTGTCCCAGTAAATTAGGAAAGTGGTGTTCCATGGACTATGCTCCACCTGGTTATAGCCCATGCTTGGAAAAGTATTGGGCATCTGAGTTTTAGAAAGCTACAATTAGATGAGATTAATCATATTGAAATTGTGTAAGACATCATACTTGAGTCCATATATCCTATACAAATGGTCCTCTTGCGAGATTGAGAGTGTAATTTCTAAACAGCTGGAAAATGCTGCCTGGGCTTGCTGAAGGTCTGAATCCTAAACCAGAGAATATCACTTAGACCAGACTGGTCAGGGATGAGGATGTTCCAGTATTCCTGTCTCTGTCTGCATCACACACCTCTGCAGCAGCAACAGTCTTGGGGGGTTGATGTGTAAATCTTCTAGGATTACCCTAAACCAGAATATTCCTTCATTCAACAGATTCTGAACATCTGTCTCACTTTCAAAAATTCACCTGGAACATCAATGTCATGGGACATACTTCAGGGCCAAGGCTGCTGCACATGACCCACATGGGAAGAAATCCATAAAAAAAGACAGACAAGACCATGTCCCAGCACAAAAGCTGAATTTTCGTTTAAAAGTTGGGAATCCCTAATGGAGGAGAACTCCTTTTGACATTTTCCCAGTGGTCAGAGCACTTGGACAGTAATCCAGAGCAAGCCTGGATGCTAAATCTCCTTCCTCTCTCTAAAGAAGTACAGTAAGTAACAAAGCCATAGAAATAATCACAGATGCATCAAATAATCCAGATGGGAAACATAAGGCTGGATATGAGATCTCACCTGGATTTATTCACTTGCAAACCTCCAAGGATGGAGACTGCACAACCTCTCTGGGCAACCTGTTACTATCCATGAACATCTTAGTGCCCATCAATGTGCTTTTAACACCAAATAGTTCTGTTTATGCCAAGAATGTTGGGACAGCCATGACAGGACGTCACAGATTTCTCTTTGAACCTTAAGTTATTGGATTCAGTTTTGGACTAAAAACAGTTGTTCATGAGAATTTGATATAAATCTTGAGCAAGAGGAAGGGTAACCTCACCTATCTGTGAATCATCAGAGCAGAGGCATTTCCAGAGCGATGTTGCTCCGCTCGGTAACAACCCACAGTTCTTAGAATTTAATCTCATATCCAGAATTCAATTTCAGTCCAAAAAGTGCACCTGTAAATTTGGAGTGAGCTTTCATTCAGATGTTTGTAAAGCTGATTTTCTCCTTCTCTTCCAAACCCTCCCTCACTGTTTGCCTTGGCTTCCAATATCTCTCTCAGTTATTAATTTTAAATCTGGCAACGAATGCAATAGAGGTTTAACTCCTCCCACTCCCTTAATTTTAATAAAATCACAGAATCATAGATTTTAAGCTGGACGGGACACATAAGGATTATCGAGTCTAACTCACAGCAAAGGTTCTTAACCCAGATCTTTGTAAATCCCTTTCAACTCAGGAACTTCCAGGATTGTAAAAAGACAAACCTCCTGAAATTCCTCCAATTTCTTAGAAGTGGGATTTTCAGCACGTAAGAAAGCCGCATTTTTGGCACAAAGATCCACTTTATGGCTAACACAGGGGAGTTCTGAATAATTTCTTATCCAAATCTTTCCTCTAGCAGAGCAGCACAACCCTTTTTCCCCTCAGTGATGGCAGACATCCCATCTGTACTGAGTCTAGTCATGTGTAATATTTTCACTGTTACGTTTTTTTATGTTTTCTCACTTCTTCAAACAAGCTTGAGACAGTAGTGGTAGGACAAAATGGTCATTTCCTCATTTAAAGCATGTTTTTTTTTCCACTGCTGGCCAAACAAAAACACTCCCTGTGCAGTGTCAGAAGCAATGGAGTTTTCTTTAGCTGTCATCAAAAATATTGAAATATGTGTGTCGGAAACTTCATCTGTGATGAAATGTTTCTGTTCTGAGACATTTCTTACTCATTTTAGTTATGGAACTCAGCCAAAGTATGAAACTAGGTGAAAATGTGAAGTAAGTAAAAAGTAGGTGAAAAACCCCCACAATTTTCTGGGGGTTTGGGTTATTCTATATGTGGCAAAAAGGCACAGTTTCCTTCCCTGCTTTCATAGACACATTTTCAGCTGTTCCCTTAGCAGGAGAAACAATATTTCAAATGCCTTTTTAACTATTTTCAAGTCTTGCAGGTTACTCCTTGAAGTGTGGCGGATGTTTTTGAGCCAGCAAACCTAAGCCAATCCCCCCAAGCCAGGATCAGTTTTCCCCTGGTACTTTCCTCTTCATATTTCATTTTGCCACGTGGGTAAAGCTGAAGATCATTGGGAAGACAACGGTGATAATCAAACAAGCATTTTCTGGGAAAAAAAATATAAAGAAAATCAAATCCAGATAGGTTTGGAGGTGCTGCCAGGGCCACCACAAAAATGTGGTGTGTAGCAGGGTTGGTTCTCTGCTTGGAATCTCCACCATTGGCTGGAAATCACCATTTAATGGGATTTAACTAGTTTTTTACCAGGCTGACACTGCTCTGATCAGCCCTGATGTTTTGCTTTTGTGCCACATGGCAGTCCCCACCTTTTCCCTCCTGTGTGAGTGGTGGGACTCTGTTCTCCTGATCCTCAGAGGTTTTGAGGGGTGGTTTCCCACAGCCATGACTGCCACCCCAAAGAACTCCAGTTAGGTTGCCATGCACTGCCCTCTAATGCCATTTTGGCATATTAGCAACCCTCACCCTCAGGGGAGCTCTGTAATGTAGCACAAATGATCCACATCCACCAAAAAACTGCTATCAGGGAAATGAGACATGAATGAGACATTTATAGGCTGTTTCCCCCCCCCCCTAGAATTGCTTTATTTTACATATTCTTAGAGATCACCATCAGGGAGAAAAATGAGAACTCCCTATTTACCTTTTCTGTACCACTTTAGGTGCTTGATGCACTCAGGGTTCCCTTCAGTTGCCTCTTTTCACCCACCACATCTGATTCTTTAAGTTTTTGTACTGCACTGGTGCTTCTTGGAGGGGCTGAGAGGCCCATCAGTGCAGGTGGCCACTCAAAGGTGCATGTGCATGCTGGATTTATGAGGATATTTTCATCTTTTGCAAAATTTTAGTGCTTCCCAGCAGCCTGTTTGCTTTCCTGCTCCCTTCAGAGCACTAAGTAGGCATTTCTAGAAAATTATCCACAATGAATGCAGCATCTCATTCCTTAATGGAAGCAGCTGATTTTGAGCTGCTGCTGTGTGTGTTTTGTCAGTGCTATTTTCTCTTGTGTGCATTGCTTTGCATTCATTAACACTGGGTCCCATCTGCCATCTCATCACCCAGCCAGTGCCATGCCATCCTTCTGCAACTTCTTGCTTTCAGCTTTTGGCTGATTGCTCTGGATAATTTGGGATTTGAACCAAATTTTATCACTTTGGCTGTTCACCTTTTCCAGGTGGCCTGTTGGTACAATGAAGGGTCTCAGTCAAGGTTGGTGGCTCTTCTCACAGTGAGAAAATCAGTTTATTCACAGCTTTTTGGTCCTGTCTGTAATTAATGCCATTTCCATAATCCCCCTCCTCTCCTCTCCCAAGAGTTCAGCAGATTCATCTTCATCAAATTAATCTCAAAATGATGAGAAAATTGCTAAGTTGGGAGAAAGAGCTGCAGGAAAAGGTCCAGACAGAGCCACATGAGGTAAGAAAGGCAGGCACAGAGAACTGCTGGCACAGCAACCATTAGTAGGATTCAAAAGGAAAAGCACGAACAGGGAAAGGTTTGAAATCTGAATGAAAAAAAATAAAAATAACTGCAAGATCAGACTTCAACATCTTGGAGGGTCTGTTGGAGGCACAGATCCTCACCCTTGCAGATGTAGCTGAAACGGAGATTTCAGCCACCATCACCCACCTTCAAGATGTGTAGTGATGGGGACGACCTCACAAATTTCTCCTTCATGTCCAGTCTGTCTGGGACCTCCCCTTGGCAGCAAGGTGAGGTTTCTCTATCTGCCTGCAGCCTTCCTGAATTTAAGGAGAAGGATTTTGTTGGCTCCTCTGCTCCTGAACGGGTGTACAAGTACATTGTGGCTGTTGTCACAAACTGTGATGGATCAATTCAATCCATGCCTAATGCACTTTCCAGACTTAGCCAAGAGCTGCTTCTCCCCTTGTGAATTATCTGATTCATGGCTTTAGTAGGTAGTTATTTACAGATCTGATAATTCAGCCTTTTCCCCCCCTGTTATGACTTGTTCTGAAGAGCAACTGAAATATCCTGTTGTTATCATGTTTTCCACCTCTGCAGACTCTGATCTCCTTTTAGGTTCTCCCATTGACTGTCATGCTGTAATATTGCTCTGTGACATTTCAATCCACAGTGATTTCTCTCAGTACCTTTTGATGCAATAAATTGTTTATTTCTTCCTTTACAACAGGATACCAGTTCCTTTCTCAATGATTTTCTGACACTGTAAAATAAGTGTCTTGCTGATTTTTTTTCTTCCACAATATTACAGATATCTGAACTGTATCAATCCTTCCTTTAAAAAGTGCAGGCACTGCTAAGACAAGAAATCACAAGAAGATACTTGAGAGATCCTCCATAAATAAAGTGAAGATAATTTCTTCTTATATTTAAGAAGCTTTCACTGTTATTATGAAAATAGACATATCTGTAAATGTGTTTAGAAAGACTGTGTTAATAGAAAGCAGCATAAGTAGGAGGGGAAATAGCAGCTTTGCTTACCAGCACCATTTTTTTCAGCTAACCATGAGGAAATAAACTGCAGAGTAGCAGAGTCAGAAGCAGTGTTGGAGATAAGACTTTCTGATAAATATAGAGATAGTGCTTGTAATATTTTGAGGTTGAGATGCCAGATCTATCTGCTTCAGGGCTGGAGGTTGTGCTTGGCTTTGCAGGCAGCCTTGCATATTCATTTTCTTCATCATGTGGTACAAGTGGCCATAATTCTTAGAAAACTCAGCTCATCGATTTGACATGAGCTGGAGAAATGCCTGTCCAGTATAAGTAAAAAAGAAAATCCATTTTTGCCCCTGTCAAAAAGAAGATATTGAATAATTAGTGCAAAATGTTGGGGTGGGAAATTGGTATGATTGGGTAAAATCCAGGCTCAGACAGATGTGGAATTTTAAGGTTTGCTTTAGAAAACAAGTTATTTCTGCAGACTGAACCAGTTCACTTTAGGCCCAAATGACACAATGCAATAAATACTTCCAATAGCCAAATATTTTGCAATAACAATTACCCTGTGATCTCAGAATTAGTGGCAGTGATGACAAAGTAAAATGGCAGCAAACAGGCTGGAATAGTAGAAAGATGTTCAAAATACACTTGATGAGAAATAAGTTTTCTTTCTTTCTACCTTTCTCAGCACAACTGTGCCGTCAAACTCACAAGAGTCTCATATCATTGTCTCCTTTTTTTCTTCCAAAATCTAAGGTGCCCTTGGTAAGTAACTGGAAACGCTGAATGCCTGTGGAGACAAGGTTACTCATTCAATAAGCTACCACAAATTTCTTAAGGAGTTAGAAACACAGTATAGAAATTGTGCTGTAACGTACGGGGAAAATAGTGTTGGGCATAAATACAGAACTGCCCTCTGCCAAGACAATTCCTAAATCTGCTTCAAACTCCAGCATAGCTCCAGCTAAATAAGGGTCAATGGCATCTCATCACATCGCGGGGTCATATCGTTCCTTGGGCAGGCAGCTCCTTTGGGACTGGGCAGCCGGCTGAGGCGGGGGGGGGGGGCATCCCCANCCTCTCCCGACACTGTGCCACCTTCCCCGTCCCCGCTGCTGCTGCACACCGGGACTGGCGTGAGGGGTGAGAATGGTGCCGGGGCTGTTCCCCCTGTCCCGGCACTGTGCCACCTTCCCCGTCCCCGCTGCTGCTGCACACCGGGACCGCCGTGAGGGGCGAGAATGGTGCCGGGGCTGTTCCCCCTGTCCCGGCACTGTGCCACCTTCCCCGTCCCCGCTGCTGCTGCACACCGGGACTGGCGTGAGGGGTGAGAATGGTGCCGGGGCTGTTCCCCCTGTCCCGGCACTGTGCCACCTTCCCCGTCCCCGCTGCTGCTGCACACNGGGTGAGCGGCGCCTCCGGGCCCCGGCCCCGGCGTGTGGGGAGGTGGCCTCCGGCTCCGCGGGGTGTGGGGAGGCAGAGCGGGGCGGGAGGAGGGCGGGTGCCCCACGCTCAGCGGCCTCTCGGCGGGGCGTGGGCCTGTGTGGAGTTTGGGGGAGGGTCGGGGCCTGCTTCGCCCCCTCTGTGCCCAGAACGACGGAGATCGCAGCCCGCCCTTCCTTTTACCGCGGGTACAGCCCCTCTGCCTCGCTCCCTTGTCCCTTCCCCGCGGTGACAGCGCCTCCGTGCATACCTCCATACATCCATTCATCCATACATTGTCCAGAGAAGGGAACGGAGATGGGGAAGGGGCTGGAGCAACAGGAGCGGCTGAGGCAGCTGGGGGGGCTCAGCCGGGAGAAGAGCAGGGTCGGGGGGCCTTTCTGGCTCTGCACAACTCCCTGAGAGGAGGGGGCAGCCAGGTGGGGGTCGGGCTCAGCTCCCAGGGTACAAGGGACGGGACAAGAGAAAATGGTCTCAATTACGCCAGGGAAGGTTTAGGTTGGTCATCGGTAAGAATTTCTTTGCAGAAAGGCTGATTAGAAATTGGAATGGGCTGCCCAGGGAGGTGGTGGAATCACTGTCCCTGGAGGTGTTTAAGGAAAGAATGGATGAAGCAGTCAGATCTCTGGTGTGGTTGACAAGGTGATGTTCAGTCAGAGGTTGGACTCGATGATCTCAGAGGTCTTTTCCAACCTAATCGGTTCTGTGATTCCTCTAGTGAATCTTGTCTTCTTCAGGATAGCAGCAGTCCTGCTGCCTAAATCCCACTCCCCTGTGGCTCCTGCTGCCTAAATCCCACTCCCCTGTGGCAGGTGGGAATTCCTGCAGTGCCCCCTCCTCATCCTGTGTCCCAGTGCCTTATAACTCCCCCTGTGTTTTATCCCCTGTGCCCAGATGTTCAATAATCTGCCAAACCTCAGAGTTTTCCTTGCAGTAAACTCCATTCTGTTGAGGCCTAATTGTTCATATTCCACTGCAGGGTTAAATTCTTGAACAGTTTTCATCGCCTTTTAAAACTGTTACTTTTATACAGCTTTGATGTAATTAGGTCAATTTTCTCTGGCTTTGAGAAAAGTAAAATAAAATACAGTTTACCCAGATATGCAAAGTAGTAGCAAATAACCTGGAAATAGCTTTTTTGTGTCATCTGGATTTTTTTTTTTTATTTTGCCTTTCAGTTTTAAATTGAAGAGAAAATGTCACTTTACGATGACTTGGGGGTTGAGACCAGCGATTCCAAAACAGAAGGCTGGTCCAAGAATTTCAAACTGCTGCAGTCTCAGTTGCAGGTGAAGAAAGCAGCTCTCACACAAGCAAAGGTAAAGTCTCTCTTTTAATCTAGGTAGGGACACACTGTGGTTGATTATTTACACATTTGCATCATTTTGTTGTTGATATTTAAAAGGCTCTTGGTCCTAATGTGCAAATCATTGTGTATTAGAAATTTTTACAGCAAGCATTTCCAGTGTAGATGAAAGGGAGCAGTGCAAACTAATTCCTTGAGTTTAGATTGTGACAGAGCCATTTTCTCTTTTTGTTTGACCCTTTTTCTTTGAGCAATGTTGATGTTTTGGTTCAGGCAGGACACCTGTGCTCTTTGGAGTGTGTAGGTTCTGTAGTGAGATTATTTCATTAAAAAAGAAGCAGTAGCACTGATGCCAAATAACTGGAATTACTCTGATTTATGCTGCTGAAATTGAGGGCAGGATATAGTGGATAATTGGAACAAAACTGCATGATTAAGCTTAATGACAACTGTATTAGTTACATTCTTTGTCCATGTAACTGATGTGCAGTGTATCCATAGCCTAATAGAAGAACGGAATTGGATTAGAAAACTCAGAGTTCAGGGTATATTAATACATTTTATCTGATGGTAAATATGAACAACACTAGGTCTTTGGAATAAATCTGAGCTTCTTAAAAACTTAACTCAGTTCAAACTCACCTGAAGAGATTGTATGAATTTTTAATGAGTGTTTCTGGTCCTGGTCAAAACCTAGGACTATTCACCTACCACTGCAGAGTTTATCAAGCAAGCTGCTGTTTAGAAAACTGTTTTATCTTGTTTAGACATTTTGTGTTTTGGTGATTTTTACAGAGTCAGAGAACAAAACAAACTACAGTCCTTGCTCCAGTGATTGACCTGAAACGAGGCAGCTCCTCTGATGAGAGGCAGATTGTGGACACACCCCCTCATGTAGCAGCTGGGCTAAAGGTAAGGCCAGGGCAGCAAGAAGGTCCAGCTGTTAACAGATGTTTTGGAAATGGAATTCTTGGACTGCAGTCTGTATTTTCATCATCTTTCCTCATGGTCAAAAAAAGTGATTATTTTCTCAAAAAGTTTTCCTCTGTTGAGAGTTCTTTAAATAATGAACATTTCAACTTTATTCAGACTTCCATGTGATACAGCATGGAATTCCCATGGTTAATGTGCAATTACAAAACAAGGTTCCTGGACACCTTCAGAAGAATTTGGCAAAACAGCAATTTGGTCAGCTAAATCATGACTGTAATTGTGATTGCACCAGTGTTGGAACTGGATCTGTATAACAATCAACTGAAAAATAAAAGCCACCTAACCTTTTAAATGTATTTCTCATGGTAAAGGAATCAAGAGAAACTCTCCCTGAAGCTTTTTCAAAGATAGTAGTTCTAAAATAATTCTTTCAGATTAGAGAAGAGCAGTCTGTGTGCTTCTGTTGGTATTATATTGATAGCAGCTGGTAAAAAGCCTGATGAGGTGGTGTGGGAGGACCCTGGCAGATGGTTGCAGCAGCAAGATGCCATAAAGCTTCTGATAATGGATTAATGGGATTTGAAAAATCCTTGTCAGTGCTGATTTGCTGCTGCTTTGTATTTGGCAAGGGGAGGAGGTGGTTTTTTCTTCATGGGAAAATTTGACATAATGAGAGACTGGATGAAATGTTAGTTTCAAGTAAAACCAAAATTTCTTCTAGTGCCAGTGGGATTGGGATATTACCTGACATTATAGAATTCGAAGTGTTAAATTTTTGCTTTCCACATGGGTGTTGTTTTCAGATCTCAGCTGAAGAAACTCCATTTTCTTTCAGGATCCTGTCCCCAGTGGTTTTTCTGCAGGAGATGTGTTGATTCCCCTGGCAGATGAGTATGACCCCATGTTCCCAAATGACTACGAAAAGGTGGTGAAACGTCAGAGAGAGGAACGACAGAGGCAGCGGGAGCTGGAGAGGCAAAAGGAGATTGAAGAAAGAGAAAAGTAAGGCTTTTGTTTAAACTCTTCTCATGCTGACACTTATCTAAAGAATAGGCATGTCAGCTTGTTTGATTTTCTCTCCTTTC
Source organism: Climacteris rufus (assembly GCA_013398175.1). NCBI lineage: Eukaryota > Metazoa > Chordata > Aves > Passeriformes > Climacteridae > Climacteris > Climacteris rufus. The sequence continues at coordinate 40,840 of VZRZ01003664.1, read as the reverse complement.
AGGAAAATTCTTAGAGGTTTTATAAAGAATATTGTGCTTGTAGAAACAAGTGCATTGTTTTAATTGATATGTTTTAATGCTTTTGGTAAAATCACCTAACAGTGCAAAAATATAAAAATTATCAGGTTTGCAGCCCCTTTGGCTGAAGGCCGCTATCAAACTTAGTAAAAGTTTCCTTTATTTCTATAGTTGCAGCAATATTTGGGTACTTGCTGCATCATTATCAGACTTTGACCTTGCAGGTATTTTAGAGTATTTGATGTCAGTGTCACCTGACTACAGAAAAACCTTTCAGCACTCGGTGAAGAACCATCCTTTCTGCTTCTAAAATCTACAGACTGATCCATGGAAGCATTCAGTTTTAAAGATGTAGCTAGCACAGCCTTTGAGAGGCGTAGTTGCATTTCCTTTTTTCATACTCTGCATTCATTTTAAGTAAATTTTGTGTTTATTACTCTGTTGTCTTTGGAGAACAGAAAATATTACTTTAATACCCTTTCTCTGAAATAATAAATCTTTGTAATTATATTAAGGAAGTTGAATGCAGATTCAGTATCTGATTGAAATAAGTGGTAAATATCTGCCAAGCCAGGCAAAAGATTATTTTTGCTCATTTTAAGTGAAATGAATAAGCCATCTTCATCACAGAATGAATCATCTGAAGTCTGGAATTACAGATCTGCTGCCCTGTTTAGACTGTGGAAATTAATATTTCTAGTTATTTGGACTTCTCTGTCTTCTCTTGGTTATATCTTTGTTGTTTTGCTGGAGAAGGAAGGCCTGAGGCTCTGTCCTGCTGGCATGCAAGACCTGAAAGAAATCTGGGCTGTCATTCCCACAGCTTCAGCACTGACTGCTCTGCAATCATGCTTGTACTTGTGTGTGGGCCAAGAGTCTTTATACAGAACATTAGTGAAGTGAAAAATGCATAATGCATTCTGACTTCAAACTGGGGAAACAATCTCAGCCAAACCTGCATCAGATCTGTGCTTTAGGATAACAGGCTGTACATTTGTTTTGAATTCACGGTGTAGTGATTCAGAAATTCTATGTGGTTCCATAGGAGAGCTGTTTTTAGCATCCTGTAGCACAGTTTTGGTGGCTGTGCTAGGAATGAGATCTGTGTTCTTAGCTTTTGGGGAAAAATACTTTTCCTTTTTTGTTGTAAAACATTAAAATGAGTAATTTCATTACATTAAACAACAGTTGAAGTGCAAACAATTCTTGAAGCCTTCCTCACTTCATGTTAAAAGTTATGCTTGAATCTTATTTTAATTGCCAAGGAAGTATCTCAACAATCTCGTGTTTAAGCGTGAGGATTCTTTTATATTGAGTAAATTATATTACTCTGTATATCCTGTTATGGGAAATGTAAAAATAATTCTGTCCAAAGCTGGGTGATTGATTAATTAATGTCTGGTACCTTGCTCCCTGTTCCATGCACCACCTATGTCACTGTAGTCATTCTGTCACTCTGGTCTATTTGGACAAGATTTTTTCAGTGCTTCCTCCTTTCCATACTTTTTTTTTTGCTGGCTTGGAAGTGGAAGATGATCTTGCTTTAGATCCATCTCAGGTTTTACCAGAAATGCCCCATGAGGATAAAAGCAAAGGAACAAATGGTGAAGGTGTTTATTTAGACCTTAATGGGAAACATGATAAAACACCCGTTGGAGTGTGGCAGAATAATTCACACTGCAAAAGTGGGATCACAAATTAGAGTTGATTTCCATGATTTCTTATCCTAACTTACTGTGTCTCCTAGAAGGCGTAAAGACAGACATGAAGCCAGTGGCTTTTCAAGAAGACCAGATCCAGATTCTGATGAAGATGAAGATTATGAAAGAGAGAGACGGAAAAGAAGTAAGGGAGCTACTTGTGCTTTTGGTGTGGAAGGAGGAGGAAATGGGGGGGGGGGATTCACAATCCTGTTCCTATTTTACAGATTCTGTATTTCCCTGTCCTCAGATGAGTTATACTGTTATTTCTGAGCCTTTAGAATGAACCTGCTATTTTATTACAACATAATATAATGCAGAAGACTGGTATTTTTCCATTATGGCAGCCAAATTATTTGTGGCAATACCTCTGTTTGCCTTAGTTTGTAGATACCTGTTGTAAGTTTCTGCATGGAGCAGGTTGCAGGAAGGGGTGAGGCATGACATAAAATCAGACTGTGAGAATCACTGTTGAGTTTGCACTATTGTAGCTGTTCAGTCCTGCAGTGCCCTTAGAGGGCAGGTGATGTGGATCAGAAATACATCTTTGCTAAACAAAATTACGTTTTATTCTCTTTCAGCAACAGGGTTACAGTAAATAATTCAGGTCTGTTGTGATATCCTCCCAATCTGTTGTGTTCCATTTTGCTCATAGGTATGGGAGGAGCTGCCATTGCACCACCCACTTCTCTGGTGGAGAAGGACAAAGAACGTGAGTACTCCAAAATCCTCTTCTCCAAACCCAGCAGTGTTACTTGTTTCTCACTTAACTTTTTGTTCAGTTCAGTCTTCCTGCTTTTCCCATTGGATTCTTTGTGGCAGCAGGACTTGAACAAGTTCTTTGTCAATGGGGGGAGGCTGTGGGGAGCCTGTGCTGCTGCTGTGTTTCACATCTCTGTTCTGAAGGATTCTTTCTGTATTGCTGGACAAGGGGTTTGGCAAACTGGGCTCTTAACCATGTGCAGCTACTCAGCTCTGATGTGCAAGAGGAAATGTGACAGACAGGTTTCTCTGGGTAGACTAGAAACCTTCACAGTGTGGAGAGGGATTTTTTCAATTGCTTTTTGCTTTGGGAGGTACTTTGTGAATTTCTTTTCTGGAGGAGTTATGCAGTACAGACAGAATTTTGTAAGTTTTTCAGGGATACAGTGCAGCTGATGGGATTTGTGTGCACTGCTGTTTCCCTCAGTGAAGGTGATGTGAGGATCTCAGTTGTCCACAAGATGGCATCATCTTGCTGTAGGAGCAAAACCATTCCTTGGAGGTTTTTTTTATGTCTAACTGTTGTAAATTTTAAAACTAAAATAATGAGCAGTATGTTGTCTACTTTAAAAAATAATCACAAAAAATAATCCTGTGCACACAGATTTTCATTTGGAAGTCCTCATTTTATTTGTGAGAAGATTGAAATGTAAAAAATCCCCAAAGATTAAGTGAATGATACAGCAGCTGATGTGTGTAAACATTCAAAACAGCAGGAGATTGTTTTGAGTAAATAATTGAGAGCAATTGAGCAGTGTCAAGGAAAAGTAAATATAGGCTGGAAATAGCAGAAATATATTTATGAGGAGAGCTCTTAAAATGTGACATGTTCCCACAAAGAAACCTTTGTATGGCTTCTTACTTGATGTTCAAATCCAGGCTGGAAGAAAACAAGAAAATATTGGTGTAGCAAAAGTGCCATAGACCAGTCCATCTGCTGCTTAAAGAGGGATTGGTTTTCCTCATTGACATCCCCAAACTTCATGTCTGACCTTTTATTTGATAAGATACAAGAGCTAGTGTACAAGAAAATATTCTGAAATTAAGTCAGTCTGATAGAAGTCCGTAAGTCCATTCAAAAATGTTTCTACATATTTTCTTCAGTGTTATGGAGGCTTTATTTACATTTTGCCCTTTAACTTGTCACTGGAAGGTGGTTTAATAATCCAACCAGTATGATTGAGATATCCAGATATATCTCCATCCCCTAGGAAGAGTTGCAGTTCAGAAATTCCCAGTGAGATGAGTTGCATTCATTCTTTTTAATAGACTGGTTTCTCTTCTCTGCAAATGTTTTTACTTACAGTAAAACACACTGTGAGGACCTTGAGCTGTGTGCATTGATCCATTTTTGTCATCATTCTATTCCTGATGAATGGGAGTTTGTCCTCTGGATAAAATCACTGTAGTGCAGGTGGCCTCTTAATGTTTCTTTTCTCCATTTAGTCAGAGGTTGATAAATGCATTATAGAGCTGTGGAAATCTATATCCAAGGAGGAAAATCCAGACTAACTCAGATCTTGTTTCTGAGTGAGAGGGGTGAGGGGATGTTAAAACAGCATGTGCACAGGAAGCATTCTTCTGATTTGGATTTATGGGGAAGATTTTTTCATAGTTTGTTAGGATTTTATTGGGGGAAAAAAAGCAAATGTCTCTGTTGTCTGCAGCTGTAGCATCATTCCCATATGAAGAGGAGTCAAGACCTCGGGCACCTTCTTCCAAAGCAGCCATTCCTCCTCCTGTGTATGATGAGCCAGAGAGACCCCGTTCCCCCACAGGACCCAGCAACTCCTTCCTTGCCAACATGGGGTAAATGATTGATTTGTGCACATTTTGTGGGAAAAAAAGCAGTGGAAGGTGGTGGAAAGCAAAAGCTGAAATAGATTCTCAGTAGAAAAGGCCACAACCTTTCCACGTGGCATGTATGTGGTTAATCTGATTCAGAGAGTCCAAACTGGCAGGATACAGGAAAAACCATAGATGGACAGGATTGAGGGAAACACATCTGAGGTGGTTGCATTCCAGGCTGTGCTTTTAAGCCAGTTCTGAAGCCACACTCCAGTGCAAAGTGTTCATGGCCTGTAGAGGCCAAGCTAATGGAGTACACAGAAAGACACAGGTGTTATGTTAGTTCTCTAGGTTCCTTTTCCAGTCTTCAATTTGCTGTATACCAGTGGGCAAATCATTTCAACTCTGCTTTGTTCAGAAATTCAGAGCACATTTGCATGACTGTAGCAGCTGTGGCTGCAAATCTGCCCTTCTGCTTTCCTGCCTTGTATGTAATGCTTGTGTTATTACTGTAACAACAAAGTGAAGATGAATGTAAGGGTAAAAACAGCTTAGAGACCTCGTTTTTGGGTTTGTTGGGGCTTTTCTTAATTGTCCAGAAAAAGAATAACCAAACTTGGTATTGTTAGAGCAGTTTGTGCTTAGTTACCACCTCTAGTTAGCAGTACCCTGGAATTTCACTGCATTGAAAAAAGGGCTAAAAATCTGACCTAACCTGCCTTACTTTGACCACACAGTTGGTTATTTATTCTGTGACTTAGTGTTTTAACCTTTCAGCATTACATAGCCAGACTTTCTGGCCTTTTGCTTAGAAAATAATCACATAGTCACTGATCCTGCATTTCCTGTGTTATCTTGTGTGTCCATGGCATGTTTTTCATGCCTTGACCCATCTAGCTGTGGTCTCCAAAAGAATGTTGATACCTGTAGTTGTGATTTGATTCCAACCATTCATTAAGTGGGAATTTCAAAACCTGTCAGTGGAGGTGCTTTTTGTAAGATACTTACTTTAAACAGCTTGGGGGACTTTATTCTCTCAGGATATTCTGGAAAATTCAGAAAGCTGACACATGTTTAAATTAATATTGAAGATACCCAGATTTGTTACAGGAAGGGTAGCAAAGCCATGTCCTCTAGAGCTTACACCAACTTGGAACTAACAGTAATAGGTTTGTAAATTATAGATGCTCTTGTGTTTTCTGTCTCTGTCAGGAAATTGTAGGAGATGGAATATTTGAGCACTCAGGAGGAATGCAGTGTTAATGTCTTGTGCAAGAAGCCTTTGCTAACTGGTGGTTTTTCTCTTTGCAGGGGGACAGTGGCTCACAAGATCATGCAGAAGTATGGTTTCAGAGAGGGCCAGGGGCTGGGCAAACATGAACAGGGGCTCAGCACAGCACTGTCAGTGGAGAAAACGAGCAAGAGGGGTGGCAAGATCATTGTTGGTGAATCTACAGAGAAAGGTAATTGTCCTGCACCAAGTCTGTGAGAAATGAACTCCTGGTTTTTTGTTTGCCATCTCTCCTTGTTGAAAATACTGTAGTTGGAAGAATGACTCGTGTTTGTTCTTGTGGAAATATATATTTTTTTTTCTTTTTGTAAAGTGGTCCTGTATGCATTTTTTTTTAGCTCATCCTCCCCTTCCTCCATCAGTTGCCCTCCTTTAGTGTTTGGAAACCTCTTCTCTTCCAGGGCTGATCCTGCTCTGCCCCAATGGCTTTCTCCCTCTCACATCCTTTAAACACTGCTCTCATTTCCCTGCTGTTGTCTGATCTAGAGACAACATCCAGGCTTCCTGGCACAGTTCCTCTGCCTGAGCACAACTGGTGCAAGTCAGGAGACCTGATTTTTACTTCTTGGGGAATATAGTACAATTCTGAACTTGTGAATTATTTCCCTCAAAGAAATAGTACATTGTGAGTGTTCTGGCTTAATTCACATCATTAGAATTGATTTTTCTGCTTACTGTCATTCCAGGTAGCTACAAGTTGTGAATAACTGTTCCTCACTGAAATTACATTTTGTGGCTTTTGTTCCATTGTTCTATCAATGAGATTCTGATAAAAGTCCCCAATTGAGTTTTAATCTTAAATGATTCCATGATTGACTGTTCTGTCTTCACACAGAAACGGGCAAGAAAGCAGATTCCAACCCCTTGACTGAGATCCTGAAATGCCCAACAAAAGTGGTCTTACTGAGGGTAAGTTTGGAGGGAACGTGTCTTGGTGCTGAAATGTTTGAAGCTGTGTTCCTGTTACAATGCTCTGCACCCATGTGGTGCTTTGTGTTCTGGAGAAATTGTGTGACTTCCTGAGGTACAAGTTGTGACTTTAAACCAACACTGCTTGAAATTTTATAGTTCCCTTGTCTTAGGGACAGGGAACTGTCTCCTCCTGTAGCTCCTAAGCTTTTAAAGCATTCATGGTCACAGTTCACAGAGCATCTGTGATTTGTCTGCACAGTCATCTGCCCAGACTCCATCCAGTGAATTTGGTTTATTCTTTACCTTTCAGAACATGGTTGGTGCCGGGGAGGTGGATGAAGACCTTGAAGTTGAAACTAAGGAGGAATGTGAGAAATACGGCAAGGTTGGGAAATGTGTCATCTTTGAGGTAAGAGATGAATCTCTCTCTATTTTTGGCAGCTCTGAAAGTAAACTGGGCACTTGTCCCTCATGACTGGTGTGTTACTGCCTAAAGGTGCATACACAGATCTCTCAGGGTCCTTTACTGTGTTGGAATTCTGCATTTTCTGTATCTGTGGGATACAAACTTCTAACAATAGAAACTGGGCAAAAATCCTTGAGTATTGTGCTTTTGGAACCTTATTATTTAGTTCTTTTCACTACCTTTCTGAAGAACAGCAATTACAAACAGTGTTATTACTACTGTTCTAATTACTTGTGGGTTTTTTGGTATCTTTTTCCTTCAGATCCCTGGTGCCCCTGATGATGAAGCTGTAAGAATATTTTTAGAGTTTGAACGGGTTGAATCTGCCATCAAAGGTAGGATCCTAAATTGTGTCCTGTGAACCTCAGAGTTAATTCCTGTAGAGAAATTAAACAGAAATTAAACTGGTCAGGCTGTTTAAACAAGTGTTTATTTTATTGAATTGCTGCTTGCTGACCTGTTCCTGATTTCAATTCCAGCTGTGGTGGATCTAAATGGAAGATACTTTGGAGGCAGAGTGGTGAAGGCTTGTTTCTACAACCTGGACAAGTTCAGAGTGCTGGATCTGGCGGAACAAGTTTGATTTTAAAAATCTAGCTCGAGGTGTCATTGTTTTGGCAATCACGTTTTCAGCAGTAGGCTGGGAATAAAGAAGAGAAAAGTAGCTTTCCTAGCAAACTGGAAACAAGCCTCATTGAATGGATTTTACACATTCGTTGTGACTTACATTTTTTTGTAATATAAAGCCCTTTGAAAGTAAGATTCACGTCTGTGTGGTTTTGAGTTGCACATTTCTGCTTACTGCTCTGGGGATCCTGGTTTTTTTGAGATTTCAGATGACTTTGTTCTGTTGAAAACCCACTGCTGAGGAGATGCTTTGTCTGTATTCCTGCTTTCTTTGTTCTGGTGCTTCATCATGGAGTCCCTGTGCTGGATCCACAATAGGTGTGAAGCTATGGACAAGGACTGTGTGCTATGATCTTCTCTTCCCTGATGGTCTCTCTTAGAGTTAGAGCTTTGCTCTGCAGAGTCCTCACCTTTGCACACCAATGATTTGGGGCATTGGACACTTGCAGCTGGTTTGTTTTCCTGACTCCAGGACAATACTTCCTGTGCCAGAATGGAGACTAAAGTAACAAGGAACGAGTCTGTCTTCACAGATCAAGGAAAATCCATGTCTAATCCAGGGAAACAGAAGGAGGAAGGAATTTAATGGACTCTTAGCAGGAACTCTGTGCTGTCAGGCAGTCTGTGCTGGGAATATCCAGGGATAACTGATTACAGGTCATTGGGTAGGTAGAAGGGAAACTCCTGCTTGTGTCTGGCCAGCTGTCAGAATCTCACTTCCTCTAATGTCACACGTAGGTAAATAACTCTGTTTAATCATTTCAAACGTGGCATTTGCTCTCTCTGTGTATATTTCTGTATTTGAAGTCAAATACCATCAGGGTTAGGCTTTCTTTTTCTTTTTGGGAGGGAGTGGAAGTTTTCAGATTAGGAGGCCATGGAGGGAAGTTCTCCTATGAGAATCTGAAGAGCCGACAAACTAAACTACTAAACACTACAACCCTTTGATTTTTAGCTTGATGTAAAATACTTCACAGCTCTCTACCCCTGGTTTTATGTTTGCTTTTTGTTTGGGAGCAGTATGTGACAGTTGGCAGGAGGTGACTCTGCAATGGTGGCAGTCGCCTCTGTGCCCCATTGCACCCACAACTGTGCAGGGACTGAAATGTTTGTGAGCCCTGAGGGCATTTTAGCTGTTTGAAAGCTGATGCTGGGTGTCTTCTTCCTGTTAAACACACAGACTGTAGTTCAATGCTGTGAATATCTCCAGTTACTGCCCTTTTGTTAAGTTTTGGCTGCAGATCTCTATAACAAACCTCTGCTCTTGTGTTTCACTTATTTTGTCTGCTTGTGTTCCACCAACCTCTGTACAAACATTTGCTTGTAAAACAGATTTTTTTTAAAAAACTGGTATTTTACCTAGTGTGTGTGGGCTTCCTTACTCTGCTCTTCTGTTGTGCAGGGCCTTCCCTCAGAGTTGGGCACTTCTGCACCACAACCTGGCACTTTAATCCACCCCAAGAAACCCTCACTGCTGCAGAGAGGAGGAACAGGCCTGGCTGGCACCAAAACCACAGGAACTGGGGCAATAACAAAATTCTGTTCCTGCCTCCGCCCTCAGTTTTTGACCTTGAGCAACACTTTAAGGCCTTTGCTGCTGTACAGCAAAACAAAGAGATTAGCCTGGTATGAATTAACATAGGTTTGCTTATAGTTCTCAAATAATTGGAGTGGCTGCTGTAGAAAGTTTAACCACTGGTAACGGATTTATTGTGATCTGAACTTAGCTTGAAATATGACTTGGCTTTAGGCAATGTGGTTTATTTATGGCTCTTATTTCAGCAAATAGCCCTGAGTGAGTAGCTGTAAGCATTTCCTGAGCACACAGACTGGTTTTTGTGTCTTTAACCAGCTATTCTGATTTTGAGCCTTCAGTCTGATAGCTTGGAGGTTCTCCATTTGCTGAGAATGGCTTTATTGGCAACTTCTGTATTTCATTCTAAAAATCCTTTTTGTGATTGAAGACAGGGGTAAAGTTTATCCATGAAAATGTAAGGGAGAGGGTTTGTTGGTTTAGTATTTTGTGTAGGAGATTTGTGCTGTAAATGAGGTATTTTAGTGTGGGGTCACTAAAGCAGCACAAGCAAAGCTGCTGAAGTGGAGCAGATCTCCATCCCCTGAGTCCTGCCTCTGTGCTGGGTGCTGTGCCAACACATGGTGCTGGAGCCACGTGTGTCAGCAGGTGGCCACAGTTGGTGCAAACACGTGCACAGGTGGGGAGACCTGCAGAGCTTCACTCACTGGGCTCTGTGGTCAGACCTTGCTTGTCTCCTGAGTAAGAAGCATTTTTTGCAAATGCACCTTCTCCCTGTCCTTCAATGCTGTCAGTGTGTTGGCTCAGACTTCCCCAAGCATGTTTGTATCTTGCAGAAATTAGGTTCTGAGTTTACTTCTCTGCTGGAGAACTGGCCTCCTTTGGAACCTTGTCACTGACTTCTATTTCTAGTAGTTTCTCAAATGACTTTTATCTAACACCTCCAGCTCTTCCTGCTTACACATCCATTTTTCTCCTCTGTGATTCACCAGTGCCCTTTCCAGAGGCTCAGCAGAACTTAATTTGGAGATCTTTGCAGCTACTGAGTTTGACTTGGTTGTTTGTCTTTACACCCTGGAAGTTGTGCAGCCCCCCCTTTCTGCCAGGTACATACCTGGTGACTCTGGTCTGAAGTGATAATATTTTTGTTTCTCTTTTTGTGTGGTGCCTTAAAAGGATCTGATTTTGCAGGAAATGAAGGGGATGGTGGGTTGTTAAGAACATTTGCCTTATTGGCAATGCAGGATTGGTTACACTGCTTCGAGTGAAGCACTGGGTACTTTTCAGGTATGATTTCCTAAATCGAAACTTTAATTCCTTGGCTTAAGTACCTGTGTAAATGCTGTGACTTTCTAATGTGTTGAATAACTGCATCTCCTCTTGGGCTAAGTATGAACTGTTCATTGCTTCTGGGAATTTAGATTAGATGCCTACTTAGAGAGATTTGAGTGTCCTGAAGCAAGCAGGATGCTGAGAGGGACGTGTAGGACATGTCAGGACAGAGCTGAATGAGGTGCCTGGTGCATTAACAACCATGAGGTCTTAAGAACAGGGATTTGCACAGTGGCATCACCCTTTGCTGCCTTGTTCTCTACCTAATTTGGAACACTGGCTACTATTTTAACAGTGGGGATTTAGTGACTTGATTACCTTCCTAATTGTTACAACTGCAAGGTGTTGTTGCTGAGCAGTAGCAGCTATCTCAGAGCCCATCATTAAGCACAGAGGTTATGATTTGTTTGCTCACCTGCACTGTTCTGCACTTAACCTGTGTTGAATTTCACCTGTCAGTTATCACTTTGTCTCCTCGGTGTCAGAATAAAATCCAGTGAGATGGAGCTCACAGGGAACATTTTTATCGTTATTTTTGTCAAAATCTAAAGTTTGCTTTGCCAGGGTTGTTTGAAAGGTGAGAGTTGTTCCCCAAAGAACTTTCTGTCTGAATAGCCCTTGAGGGAGGGAGGCAGGTACAAGAGTCTTGCCCAGGGAAATGCAGAAGGTGGTTTGGAGAGTTGGGTTTACACTTTATTGTCCTGTCCTTGCAACTGTGCAACCAAAACCCCACATTCCTGGTGGAGCTGCTTTTTAATTTGAGAACAGAAAGTGGTAAATTCTTTTAGCCTGGAACTTTGGATTTTGGATTCTGGGACCAGGCATTCAGCCAGCTTTTTTGGTGTCTGTTCCTGCAGCTTCAACAGCTTCTTTGTGAGGAGGATCTTAGAGGAGACACAGTTTGGAAAGTGCACCTTACAGAAGTGCAGGTAGACAACACCCCCTGCTCTCCCACTGACTGCCAGGCCAGTCATTCCATCGTGGAAAGTTATCAAGCATGACTTCCCTTCAGTGAATCCAAGCTGGCTGCTGCTGCTGCTTTTTGTGTCCTTCATAAGAAGTGTCCAGGATTAGCTACTCCCAGAACTGTAGAAATTAAAGAATTCTCTAAAAATTGGAAGAGAGCAAGAGCATCCATGCAACTGAGGTCTGTGTATGGATGCATCTGGCATTGGTAACATGTTCCTGACTGGGTACAAGGCTAACCCTGTTGCTTTTCCCAATATAGCAGGAGATGTTTGTGATCATGGAGGAGTTACTGTGCTGCTTACATTTCTGTACCAGCAAGTGCAGTACTGTAATGATTGAGTGCTTAGGGGAATCCCTGCCTTCAGGTGATAAGGCATTTGTCCTTAAAGACAAACAGGGATGGATTGTGTTAGCAGTGTGTGCTCTGTTAATTTGCTGTCTCTGAGCAATGAGAGGGCACAGCCAGGAGATTTGGCTTTGTGCTGTGCTGCTCTGTGGAGAGATATTTTGATCATATATAGATTTGAGAGTTGTACCTGGGCTTGGGAATTTTTTTGGTGTGTCCTATAGACAGGACTTTCAATAAAGGACTCCCCTCTTGCCCTGTGATGCTGTGATTTTATTCAAGCTGCACAGCAGGTAAAGAGCAACCCCAGTGCCTTTATCATCTGATCAGTTTGGTCATCGTCACACACCACCACTGGCTGCTCATTGTGGCTATAGAAGGGATTCTGGAGTCCAGCTGGAGATGGTCAGGGAGCTCCTGGCAGGACACATGGCCCTTGACTTTGTGTTTAATATGTGAACCTCATCTCTGTCCCCCTTTGGCTTGAAATTGTATTTCAAGCAGGTGTTTTTTATCTGTAATGTAGTTTAGTGGATAAATTCACCTGCTTTGTCTTGTTCTGAATCATAAAATCACGGAATGATTCAGATTGGAAGGGACCTTAAAGACCATCCAGTTCCAAACCCCTGCCATAGGCAAAGACACCTTCCACAAGGTCAGGTTACTCAAAAATGAACCTTTTCCTCAGAATACTTAAGTAGCATTTCCTGCTTCAGAGAGGATGACAGGATTTTTTTAAGGAAAAAAAACCTGGCAATTATATGAGTTGCTCATAAGATCAGCCAGAGCTTACAGGCCTTAACCCCTGGCCAGCCCTAGATGTAAACACAGACACTCATGCCTTGTGTCAGGAGCAGCAAAGGAAGAGCTGCTCCTTTCTCCTCCTCACTGAAGGATCTGTTTACTCCGAATTTTTTCTAAATGAGTGCTTAGGTTGGTAAGATTGCCTTTCTCTTTCTGCAGGTCAGTGGATAACAAGTGCCACTTGCCTTGAATGTCCAGTGTGATTTTACCTCCTCTTTACTGCAAAAAAAAATCTGTGCCACTCAAGATGCAACTCAGCAACTTAGTGGCAAGAAGAAAAAAAATGGTGTAAAGTCTGCAGTACTTTTAACTGCTGGACAAAAAGGTGGGCAAACCTAAAATCTTCCACTTCTGTTTCTCAAGACAGAGAATGGATGACAAAGTCCCTGTGTGCCTGTGTTTGGTAATTTAACCAGAACTGTGCAGTAGCTGCCAATAAATACAAATGTGATCCTGTTGTCAGCTCTGCTCCTTCAGGGATCTTGCTGCCTCTCTGTGTCAGGTGGGGCTGGGTCTTGCTGGTGGCTTGCTGTACACACGTACAAGCACAACTTTCCAGTTCAGTAAGCAAAATCCTTTTTGAATGGGGGGGGGTGAATGGACACTGAGGTGGAAAAGCTGCAGTGGAAGAACAGGTGTGAAAGCCAAAGCAAACATTTGGGTAACTGAAGAAGGGATAGTGTGTGTGCTCCTGCAGAGGTGTCCCCTCATCCCCCAGTTCCTGATCCCTGATGAGCTCATGATTGTGGCTTTATGGCTTTTCCTCTCTTTTCTTTTTGATGTCAGGAAATGGGGAAATCCCAAAGCACAGGGTTGTTAGTATAGAAATGTAAGAACACAGCCTTATGTTTAAGGCTAACAACGTTACCCCAGCCCAAAACTTTCAGCCCCAGAGCTGTGGGCAGCAGGGGACAGGGACCAAGGTCCTGCTCTCTCCAGGCCCTGTCTCCTGTGCAGCCCATCCCAGTGCCCTGCTTTGGCAGCCCCAGCAGTAGTAGCACATGCTTAAAGCCCAAGACAACCTCAGCTATATGGAAAACAAGGTCTTTCCCAGGAAGATGCCTAACCCTTTCCTTTCTTCTCCCCTGCTTCTTATTCCTCCTCTTTGAAGAATGTGGTTTTTTTTCCAAAGCAGCTTTTAAGCATCTTGCCACTTCACAGCCCTTGAGTTGTTTTTCTCTCACAGTCTCTAAGGTGTTGATCTCTGGCCTCCATTTGAGAGCTTGCAGCAAGTCAACAGCTCAGGAATCCACATGGTCCTGCCAAGACAAAGGTCTTCAACTCATCCTGGCTTTCTCCACCTTCTGCCGCAGGCACAGAGCTGGGGAGCACTTTTGGACTTCTCTGCTTTGAACTTGTAAAACTTGTACAGCAACTGTGAACCAAAACTCAAATGATACTCTGGCAAAACACACCGAGCTCCTCTTGGGAGGGTGGGAAGTGAAAACTGGTGGGGTTTTGTGGTTTTCCACGTTGGGTTTGTGCAGATGCAGTGATGCAGAGTTATCACTGGGAGAGAATGTGAACTGGAGGAATTAGCAATTCCCAATGACTTGTCTTCCTTCTTTGTAGGACACAGCTCTTCCAAGGAAGTCAGGAATTTAGGGCTAATAAGGAAATTAACTTTTGAAAAGATCTCCAGTTATCACTGTGTTAGTCATGTGTTTCCTCCCCTTTCTTTACTTGGGTTTCTACCTGATCATTTAAAAGTGTTTTCCTTTATTTTATTTCTATTCAGCAGGTTAATTTATTAATGAAAAAAGCCTGAAGGTTTCTGTTTTTCCTGCAGTGTTGGGGAATATAAAAGCCTGGAAACTTGAGGCTGCTGTCACCTTTTATGTTAAAAAACAGTGGCATCCTAAAATCAATACATACCTTTTTTTTTTCCTGATCTAAGAAAAGGGGGAGTTAACTGCATGGCAAGGATTTGCCTCTGCAAGCCTGGACTGTGTGAAATGGTATTGACTATTTGTCACTCTTGATACATCAGAAGAAGGATGCAGATATTTCTCCAAATGTGACATTTCCTCTTCAGTGCCAGGTGGGTGTGTGGTAGCAGCACAAAGCCATGGAAATCAATGGAGAAGGGAAAGTGAGTTTCCTGCGTGGAAAGAGCAAAATCAAATTTAGAAACATGCTGGAGCTGGCAGCAGCAGCAGCAAAGCCAGGAAGGTTTGTACCTGACAGCTGCAGTAATTACTGCCTGCAGATCACTCCTGGGAAATGCTGCCCAGTTCTTTCTCTCCAAAATCCAAAAGCTGGTAATTGTGCAAAACAGGAGACCAGGATCTGGAGCTGTGCAAGGGACCAAGAGCACCTGGTCACAAAATGGTTTGGAATGGGTTGGAAGGGACCTTAAAGATCATCTTGTTCCAACACCTTCCACTATCCCAGGTTGCTCCAAACCCCATGCAACCTGGCCTTGAACATTTCCAGGGATGGGGCAGCCACAACTTCTCTGGGCAACCTGTCCCAGGGCCTCACCACCCTGACAGTGAAGAATTTCTTCCAGATCTCTAATCTAACCCTGCCCTGTGTCAGTTTAAAGCCATTCTTCTTTGTCCTAAGTCTTTGACCTGCATCTCTCTAATCCAATCTGGTCTCCACACCTTTATAGAGCACCTAATCTTTGTGATATGAAGATGCCAGCACTAATACCAGAGGTTAATAAAAGTAATCTCTCTAGGTCAGGCTACAGTGTACAGGGGGGGTTTGGCTGTAAACTCTCCAAAAGCTCATTGTTCCCAGTCCTTGCTGCATCTTAAGCCCTGATGACCTGGTTGTGCTCTCTGTTCTCCCTCCCAGCAGGAACATCACACGAGCCTCTCTGCAAGGCTGAAGCTTCAGGCTGGTGATCAGCACGTGGGGAGAGCTCACTGTGGGAAAGGGAGCTGGGTACCAATGTCTCTGGCTGCTGGAGCATGGGAGGATCAGCAAAGGCCTTGAAAACCTGGGCATGGGCTGGAAACAGAAGTGTGAGGGTCAGTGCCTGGTCACTGAAGTGAGACCTTGAAGATTGGCCAAGGTGTGACAGCAGCAGCTCAGCCAGGGAACAGCTGAGCAGTGGGATAAGGAGCCTGGTGCTGCTGGAGAAAGCAGCACCTTCAAGTGATGTGTAACCCAGGGCAGGAGGAGGAGAGCCTGCCTGAGCACTCAAGTATTTTATAAATGGACAAAATAGGATTTTGCAAGTCAGATCAATCATGTAAGCATGTCCCCTGGCATATCCAGTGCCAGCAATTCCCAGCACCCTTGTCTTCCTTGGGTTTGTGCCATGCAAGTCATTCAAAATGTTATAAATATTTCAAAGGAGCTGTTTGCATTCTTATTTGCTTGTGGAGTGCAAGGCTTGCAGTGAAGGAGATCCCCGTGACTGATCCTCAGGCTGAAAGCACTGACATTCCTGTCTCACTGCTCCCACCCATTATCTCACTAACTGGAAAGGCAGAACAGTTCAATGCTGATTTCCTGGCTGGGCAATCACTGATACAAAGATCAATTCCTCCCTGTACAGGTGGAGATGTCTCAGCTTCCCTCAGCTACGTGCATTTAGCCCTGAGCCCCTTGATGCCAAGCCTGGTTGTGCTCACTGAGGGATTCAGTGCGAGGTGGGGAAGGCAAGTTAAACCTCCATGTTGGCTAAAGAAGCTTTTCTGGGCTTAAGGATGAAGGTGAGGGAGAAACTCTTCCCTGTGAGGGTGGTGAGGCCCTGGCCTGAGGCCAGGTTGGATGGGGCTTGGAGCAACCTGGGATAGAGGAAGGTGTCCCTTCCCATAGCAGGGGGTGGCACTGGATGGTCTTTAAGATCCATTCCAACCCAAACCATTCTATGTTTCTATGAAACCTGTGAGACAGGTAAAAGGACCCTTTTCTGGGTCAGTTCTAACTAAACAACCCCCCCTAAAATATTGCTCATTGAATTATGCTTTTGTTCCCTTTGGAGACAGCTTCCCACAGGACATGGCTGGGAAAGCTGCTTGCAACCATTGAGGTTCCAAGTGCCTCTCCCACAGAAACCAGCCCTTGGGAATATCCCAGGAAGCTTTCTGGACTTTCCTCCAGCCCCAGGGCATGATCATCACTGGCTGAGAGTGTTCCCAATGTGTTTGCCCAACCTGTTCTGAAAACCTCAAATGATGCTGAGCTATTGCCACCCTCTCTGGGCCTGCAGCCTGGCATTTGTGCTGTGCCAAGAGGAGAGATGCTCTGATCTCAGTGTCCTGCACCAGAATTTGTTTAGTTTAATCTAAACCTTGTTTTGGGACCAGCCTGATTTTCAGCAAGTTTTTAAATTATTATTATTGCTTTTATGTTGTTTCTTTTAGATCCCAGACAGAAATGCTGTTGAATGGTGAGTAAGGGGTGAAGGTTCTCATGCACCAGAAATCCCCAGACTATGTCTGAAATCTTCTCTGCTTATTTAAACTGCCTGGCACCACTGAGATGCTTGAGGTGCTTTCTGTGGGTGAAAAACAATAGTATCTGATATAGGGAATGATGCTCTGACTCCTTGGCTGGAGCTTGGAAGCTGGTTTTTGGAATTTTCTGGAAAATAGGAAGCAGGTATATGAACACCAAGTATCTGAGATCTTTCCAGGCCAATGCACAGAATAACTGGAGCAAATCCCAGGGCAGGGACCAGCTGACAGAAGCACCTTAATGGGAACCTGAACCATCATCCTCTAAGAGAGGTTCTGGTCACAGCTACAATGCTCTGAGCTGCTCCTACTGGGAGGTTTTTGGAGCTGAAGTGGCAGTGTCCAGGCAAGATCAGTGTTGCAGGCAAAAACACTTGAGGAATTAAGTCCCTTCCAAGCTGTGCAGGTGCTGAGCAGGATGTTATGGACAACAAACTTGGACGTGAGCATCCAAACACGGATTTTGATGCATAAGACATTCATTTTGGATCTAATCCTGAGTACATTGCATTATGTTTCTTTTGCCAAGCCCTGGAATTATGTCCTGGAAATATTCTCCTGGAGATGAACTGCTAATCTGCATTTATCCTGGGTAATAAAACTGTAAAAATCTGTTTTTGTGGTTTGTAGATATTTGAAATCTCATCATTCCCAGGAACATCACTCATTTCCCAGAGCAGAGGACTGGGGTGGACCAGCAGAGCTCCTGGGTCATTCTGCCCTGGCCTTGGGCATGGCTGGGGTGTCCTTCCCTTCCCCCTGGGTGTTGAGCCACATGGAGAGGAGGAGGATTCTCCTTTACCTTCGGGGCTGTCTGGCAGCAGCACATGGATGTCCAACCCACCTGCCCTAAATTTTCCCAGCCTGTGACCCTTTAAGGTTACTAAACATCCTGGGAAATTCCATTTTTGGATGATTTTTTCCCCAAGGAAATGGTTGCCTGCTCAATTTGCCTGGGCAGAGTCCCAGCCCCAGCCTGTCCAGCCATATTCTTCAGGCTCAGGAAAGAAACCAGCTGCTGTAACTGGTTCCAGTTGCTGGAAGAAGCCCAGCAGGCCATGCCATCAAATCGTGAATAATTTTGTTCCTCACACAGTGCTGGGGCTCAGGAACACCTCCATGTGCAGCAGCCAATACTCTCTGAGCAGGACAGAGGCAGCAAAGCCATGTGAGACATTGATGTCCCTGTCCCTGCAATTTCTGTTGGAGTCACAGCTCTCAGAATTGCCTGGTGGGCATTTTTTGGAGTGCTCCTCACCCAGTGGCTTAAACAGGTTTCTCCAGGGGGCTTAAGCCAAACCTGGCAGACTCTGCACTGGGGAGGATGAAGAACACTCACCTTGAGCATCGAGGTGGTCTGGAGCCCACAGAAGATGGAGAGGGAGGCTTCAGACCATTCCAGAGGTGCTTTGAGGAAAGTCTTGGTGACTCCAGGAGGGACAAACACTTTTGCAGGGAGCAAAGACACAGCTTGGAGCTCATGGTGTTGCTGTGAAGCACCAAGGTGAAAGGATGGAGTCCAGTCCTGCACAGTTCAAAGAATTTCTCTTGAACTCCCTCCGAGCCAGTGCCCCTTTCTACCTCCAGGCAGGGCATAAAGGAACCACAGTAAAAATAAACAACTGCCCCAGGTTATGGTGCTCTACCTTCACCTCCTGCTGCAAACTGAGCTGCGTGTTGAAGGGCAGAGATGAGGACACACTGCGCTGATGCTGTTCCAAAGCTTGTGGCTCATTCCAGCCCTGTGATCCCAGGAGAGGGGGGCTTGCTCGTCCTCGGGATCCAGCACAGCGGGATCTGGACTTTCCATTGCCTGTGCAAGGGCAGAGAGGAGATGCTGAACAGGGGGATCTGAGTTTTCGCCCCCCTTGTTTTGGAAGCAGCTGAGTTTTCCCAGCTTGTCCCAGTGCCACCACACAGAAGGTGAGATTGGTGCTCTGATGAGCTCAGAAATTGGCAGAAGTGATGCAGGAGGCCAGAATTCCATTATCCCGCCCACAGCCATTAGACTCGGTTCTGTACAGGTCCTACCAAGAAAAAAAACACCACAAATCAACTCAAAACCCCTTTCCTAGTGCCTCCCGTGCCTTTCTAAGGCCATCAGCTCCTTGTCCTGTTCCTGTCGCCTCTCTCCCAGCTCTGCTGTCTCCGGGAAGCGAAGGGTTAAAAGCCCTGAAACTGCAAGAACTTCCTCCTTTCTGCAGTGCCATCCTCCGAATGACGCTGGTTTCTGCCGGGCTTTGCCCAAATATGTCCGTTTCCTTCTGAAACAAGGAGGAGGTGGAAAGAAGAAAATATAGATACAAGAGAAATATATATATATTTTAACATATATATCTAAGAGAAAGAGTCCGCGGCCGCGGAACCCAGGAGTCCGAGCGCTGCCCTGCCTCCTCCCGCTCCATGCCGTTCCGCAAAGGTAGGGCTGGCTGGCTGGATGGGTGGGTGGATGGATGGATGGATGGATGGGTGGGTGGATGGATGGGTGGGTGGGCAGCATCCCGGGATGCTCCCCCGGAGCGCTGGGCACAAGCTGGGGATGCAGGGCTGTGTCCGTGGCCGGGCGGTGCCTCCCGCAGGGATGCGAGGTGGGAGCACCGGGCTGTGCCCGGCTCTGCCGCACCGCTGGCGCTCGGGGGAGGACGGGGGACAGCCCGTGATGTTCTGTGTTTGTGCTCAACTCTCCCCACTCCGCCTGCCCTGCGCTGTGGGGGTTTTCCTCTGTCCCCGGGCGAGGGGAATAAGCTGCTCTGGGTGCTGCAAGGGCTGAGGACAGAAGGCAGCGGGATGTTTGTGGGCAGGGGATGCTGCTCGGGGCTGGTCGGGCTGGTGCAGTCTGAGAATTGGCAACCTGCGTGCATTTGTGTCCTTGGGAGCTGCTCAGCTGAGGGGCTGGGAGGAGAGACTGGGGAGGTAAATGGCTTTTGAGAATGATACCTCACCCGGGCAAGCCTCTTTCATGCCGTGGTGCTCTCTGGTCTGCAGCTCAAAGCATCTCTTTTCCCAGAACTCCATCCCAGCAGCTGGCAGAAATCCCCACTTGCCATCCCCTGGCTTGGCAGTGTGGGCAAGAAGCACCCACTTACGGGACTTAAAGCCCTGGTGGGTGCTCCTGTGCTGCTACGAATGAGCTTTCCATCCTGTCCGGGCTGCTGTGAAGCAGAGATTCTAAATGTCACCTCCTCCTCATCCCAGAGGGATGTGCAGGCATGGTGGGACTGAGTGGGATGCTGGTGGTGGTCCCTTGTCCTAGCAGCTCTATTGGGTGGAGAAATGGAGGGGGAAAAGTTCTTTCCAGGAGACAAAATAGTCAGGGAAGGCAGGGTTAAGTCGAGACGTGCAAGGACACGGGGAAGGTGCTGCTCAGCATCCTACACAGGTGCTTGGGCAGCGGGCAGCCAGTGCCGTGCTGGGGCAGGGACAGAGCTCTCACACGCTGGGGCTGGCATGAAGGGCAGCAGGGAGGGAAGGAAATTTGCGGGGAGAGGGCTGGGTTTGTTTTTCTCACCTCTCCCTGCTCTGGGGAGGATGCTTGGGGGGTGAGGCAGCTTGCCCGCAGTGATGTTCACAGAACCCGTATCTCAGGCGCCGAGGTTTCTGTCTCCTTTTAAGGCTCAGCGGAGCGAGATGTGGTTCACACCCTCGCATCCCAGCGCAGCAGACTGCGGGGCTTGATTTAATTTCAGGCGATAAACGGATTAATTTAGAGCAGAGAGAGATGCTGGGGGTGGGTGGTGGGAGGAAAGCAGAGCGTATGAGGGTTTAAAAGCGCTGAGCCCGCGGTGGGAAGCACAGAGAGACGGGGGAAGCTTCCCACGTCGGAGCCTCAGCAGGGATCCCGGTGCTGGAAAGGACAGGGGGGCCTCCAGCACTTGGGGACACAGCGTGGGCTGGCAGTAAGTGATGCTTTTCCACGCAGTCCTGCCCTGCACACCTAAACTGGGGAGGACCGGTTGATTGGGACACCGTGCTGTGTCTGTCACCGCTGCCAGGCACGTGGGGACAGCTGGCCTGCAAGTCTCTGTGTCACCCTCGCTGCCGTAGCTCGTCTGGCTGCAAACTTCCTCTAGAGGTCAACCTTGAAATGCCAGAGCAGCTTTCAGCAGCTCCGGGCACCAGCCTGCAGCCCCAGAGCGCCCAAGGTGGCAGAGAGGCCACTGTGGATGGGTTTTGTCCATTGCTTGTGTATTTTAGGGAAAATGTCGTCACCACAAGGGCTGTCAAGCACTGGAAAAGGCTGCCTGGGGAAGTGGTGGAGCCACCATCCCTGGAGGGATTTAAAAGATGTGTACATGTGGCACCTGGGGACATGGTTTAGTGGTGGCTTGGCCGTGCTGGGACCTGGCTGCAGTCTGTAGCCCCAGCTCTGAGGACCCCACCTCACCAGCCCTGCCTGGAGCACTGATTGGGGCTGCTGCTGGGCTGCCTGGGCTTCCCAGGGCTACATCCATAAACCACCAGGCAGGAGAGGTGTGGAGAGCATGGTTGTCTGGCTGCCCTTCAAAACCTGCCCAGAGCAAGCTGTGCCCATCCTTAGTTTGCAGGAAAGTTGGGCATGAAGATATTTGCCTTGTATTTCAAATTAGTGCATAAAAATCTTTGCTCAGGGTGGTGGTTTCAGCTGGGTTGCAATCTGGCTGTGTGCCTGATCCTCCCAGAGGAACATGGGGACTCCAGCCAGCTCAGCAAGGAGGCTGAGCCTTCACTTTGGGAGCCTTTTGGGAACAGCCTCTCACCCCAGAGCTTGCTCACAGCACCCAGATCCAGAGTTCAAAGAGAAGGCTCTGCCTAAGGGCTGCTGCTCTGCCAGCTCTGGGTAGCTGGAGGCACAGGGAGGCTTTGGGATGAGCATTTTGCAGGCTCTCAGCTGTCTTTTTACACCCCTGCATGTGGAAAGGGAGCATCCTGCGGAGGAAAATGCAAACTCCACCCATCTTTGCCGATTTCTCACTGCTTGCAGCTTTGGCAGCACTTTCCCGTGTCTCCCCAACAAATCTGTGTGAAATCCTGGTTGTCTGGGCTCTGTTCTGCCTCCTTTCTCCTTGGGCATCACAGCATTGCCCCAGGACCTTTATGTCTGTTCAGCTGTTGCCATTTAGCCAACCTCAAGGCATTTGGCAGTTTCAGATACTCAAGACAGGTGTTCCTACCAGGAATGCTCAAGCACAGCCCGGAGGAATGAGCTTAGGACAGGAATTAATTTCTTCCAGCATCGCTGCATCAGCTGGGAGCTCTGGGGGGAACCCTGATCCCCAGGCAGTGCCACTACCCTGGCAAAGGCCCATGTGTGGCTGCAGCTCTGCTGGCAGGAGCTGTTGGGAGCTTTCACCTGAAGTGCCCTTCCTGGAAAATATGATTTAATTACTGCGGCTGCCGCGGGGACACCTGGGAGCGTGCAGGTGATAATCTGCCAGACATTGCCAGCGAGCAGGACATTTGTCATCTGTCAAAGGACAAATGAAATCCCAGTGCTGCTGCCTGGGAAGGAGCTGGAGATAAGACTGAAAGCCAGCGAGCAGAGATTGAACACATGATGATAGAAGCATGGAAAAAATTGGGTTGGACAGGATGTAAAAGATCAAGGTCACCCAGTTCCAAATCTCCTGACAGGGCAAGGACATCTTATACTCAATGAAGTTACTCAAAGTCCAGTCCAATCTGGCCTTGAACCCTTCCAGGGATGGGGCATCCATCACCTCCCTGGTCAACCTGTGCTAGGGTCTCACCATCCTCATCACAAAAAATTCTTCCTTAATCTAAATCAACTCTCCTTCACTTTGAAACCATCACCCCTTGTCTTATTGCAACAGACCCTGCTCAAAAATCTGTCCCCATATTTCTTCTAAGTTCTTTTTAGGCACCAGAAGGGGCTCTAAAGTCTCCCTGGAACCTTCTCTTATCCAGGCTGAACACCCCAGCTCTCCCGGCCTTTCTCCACAACAGAGGTTCTCCAGTCCTTGGAGCATCTTTGTGGGCTCCTCTGGACTTTCTTCAGCAGCTCCACATCCTTCTGATTTTGGGGACCCCAGTGCTGGACACGGTGCTCCAGGTGGGGTCTCACTAGAGTGGAGTGGAGGAGCAGAATTCCCCCCTCTCCTGCTGCCCTCCCTGCTTTGGCTGCAGCTCAGGACACGAGTGATTTCTGGGCTGCCCACACTCATGGCTGGGGCATGTCCAGCCTCTCATCCACCAGCACCCCCAAGTCCTTCCTGGCAGGACTGTTCCCAATCCCTTTATCCCCAGCCTGGATTGACAGCAGATGTTGCCCCGAGCCAGCTCTGGCTCCCCAGGGTTGGGACACAGTCATTACCAAGCTGCCCAGGGCATGACAGATGCGAGGTGCAAGTGCTTCCCAGCTGAAACAAAACCATGACACGATGAATATATTATTTATGGGTCTGTATAAAGGTGTAGGTTGGCTTCAAGCTGTTGGACAGGGAACCCACTGGGCACAGCTTGGATCACTGATCATCAGGGCATGTTACAGCTGGGATTTTGTGAGCAAAGAATCCTATGAGTTGTTGCATGGCTTGAACTGGGCAAAAGACACAAGGAGACCACAGGGAGAGCCAGAAATTTCTCTCCAAGGCAGCAACATGCAGCTGAGATGAGCATGAACCTCAAGGCTAGCAAGGGGCTGGAGGAGCTGAGAAGCCATCAGGCAGAGGGGAGCAGCAGGTTTGAAAACCATCCCTGATTTTCCCAGGGGCCCACATCACACCTACCTCTGTAAGGACTGATTCACTCAGCATAAAAAATTCTCATTAAAGCAGTTGTGGCTGCCCCATCCCTGGAAGTGTTCCAGGCCAGGTTGGATGGGGTTTGGAGAAACATGGTCTAATGGAAGGTGTCCCTGCCCATGGCACAGGGTGGGAACTGGATGATCTTTAATGTTCCTTCCAACCCAAACCATTCAATAACTCCATGATCTCCTGCAAGCAGCTGCTATTCAAAAGTGGCAGAAATTATTATATATTACCGGGATGCCTGTTATTACGGCTTATCCCGGCTTATCAGCCGAAGACGCAGAAATAATGAGAGCTGGAGTCCGAATGTTCTCATGTTCAGAGCAAGGGCGGAAAGGGGGGAAACCCCTTTCGTTTTATTCTTATATACACTTTTAGAAATCACAGATCATTGGAGAAAGTTAACACTTCCGTCTCTAACTATATTGGTTAAAAGAAGTGTCCGTCAAAGGGATCTGTGTCCATGGGAAAGGAATGTAAAAAGATAATTTTTACAACAACATAGCTATGTTTACAGAAATCGTCCTTGAAACTGTCTAACAGAGAAAACTAGCTATTTTACAGTGAAAAATGGGCAACAATTATACATCAGGGAAACTGATAAAGGGAGTTGTTTTGGCAGGAGAAAGGCCCTGGTGGGGATGATTTGTGGAGGTGATTTCTGCCACCAAGCCCTGGGATCTCCAGCTGCATGATGGGGGGAGAGGGAGGGCAGCCTCATCGCTATAATAACACTGCTCTTTATCAAGCATTTTTATGTTCTCTTAACAGGAGTTATGACATCTCCTGGTCTCATTTCTGCTTGCTGACATCAAGGAGGCTCTTGTTAGCAGGAGCAGAGGTGCCTTTGGCCTGTGAGCATGACAGGAAAGGGCAGGACTGTGCCACATCCTGGCACTGTTTCTGCTGCCTGTCCCCTGCTCTACCGAGCACTTCCTTGCTGTCCCAGCTCCTGCAGTGACTCACATTGTAACACCCCCTGATGGGAAACTCGGCTTTTGCAGTGATTACAGCTAAAGGTGGAGAACTGCCTGTCTGCAGCTTATTTTAGGTATTAAAAAGGATAGTTCTGTCACTTGGGGATGCTCTTTGGCTTGCTGGCAATGCCCTGCAAACCCACGCGCTGCTGCCTCTGCCGGTCGCGTCACCATCACTCCTCGATGTCGTGTTTTCCTGGCAGCCCTGGAAAAGTTTTTATCCAGCATTTCCTGTCAGAGGCACTGGGCAGGATTTGTAAGCACTGATGGGCTGTGCACAAGAAGCCATGTGAGGAGTCAGGAGCTGCTTGGGGAGGGTCCTGCCTGCTGCAGCTCCCCGTGGGGGCTGTCCCGGTGGCGGTGACACCGTGGGTGTCTGCTCGAGGGTGTCTGCTCAAAGGGCAGGGAAGAAACGTGCAGCAGAACTGGCTCTGGCTATCCTGACTCACTGGCTCGTGCCTGAGTCAAACTATCACCCTGTTTTCACTGAACACCTTTCCTGGAAGGTTGAAAATCCCCTCCCGTCCTGCTGTGCTCCCTGGCCTGGGTTTCTTGCCGTGGTATTTTCCTTCTGGCTCTTGGTTTTGTTTCATCCCCTTTCACCTCACCAGCCTCTTGAGCAAAAGGACCCAAAGGAGCAGGTGTCTGTGCCCCCATCACACCCCTCCCTGCTCCCTGCAGGTCCAAGAAAGCCCTCGGTGGGCACGACCTCCCCACTGCCTCTCGGCCTTTGCACTTTCTTTAGCATTTATGGCCACTCATGGAGAGTTTTCAATGGATTTCAGGGTCACCATGCCTGGTTTTGTTCCCATTGGTGCTCACAGGGTTGTGCACAGCCAAGCTGCAGAGCCCACCATGCCTTGTGGTGCTGGTGCAGGGGAGGACAGGCCAGGCTGTGGTGGGTAGGTGGGACAACGTTGGCTGCCACCAGCTGCGGGTGGAACCACCACCCCACGAGAAACTGTTGTAGGAGGCTCCTAAGGGGTGTGCAGCTCTGTGAGGTCCAGTGGCATTTTTGGGAACTGCTCTGCACTCTGATCACACCACAGAAACCATCTGGCTGGGAGAGATATGTGTTGTTACCACCTCTCAGACTTCCTGAGTCTGGGAATTAAACCATATAGAGATGCAGTTGCTGATGGCACATCCTCATCTCCTAACCTGCCCTGCCAGGGCCAGCATCCCAACAACAGCTCAGGATGCTGCAAAACCCCTCCTTTTGGTGTCCTGCCTCCCTCCTGCAGGGATGGAGGAGGACTCTCCACTGCTGTGTTTCCAGCCACCAGCTGAAACCCAGGCTCTGTGGCCACGTCACACAGGAAAGAAGCTCAGAGTGGGATTGGGCTTCACCCCAGTGCTCAGATCCCACCACCAACACCCCCAGCCCATTTTTCCACCTGGCATCCAGCCACCCTTTTGGCACCAGGAGCCTGTGCTGGCAGAGCTGCTGCTTTGCTGAACCCTTGCCTAACACACCCTCCGTGATGGAGAAATTGATCTCAGCACAGAACGGCTCCAAAGGCTTTCAATCACATGACCACAGGTTTTTCATGGAGGGATGTGGGAGGATTTCAAAACCAGCAGCCAGCGAGGTGTGATCCCTTTTCCTGGTGCGTGCGTGCACACATGCACACGCAGGCACACACATCTCTGATTTTCCCCCATCACGACTATATTTTAAGGCTGAAAAAAAAAAGAGGATGGGGCACAGGCTCCAGCTGGGAGGCAAGATCAAATCCCCACACAGGCAGCTTTAGAATTCCCTTGTGTTTTCCCTTGGAGAATTCCCTGTCCTGGCAAGAGGTATTAGGTTTCCACTAATACCTGGGCAGCATTTCTTGTATAAACCTTAAACATTCCCTGCTGTAAAGAACAGCTATTATTTTCTCCATGGCATCCTTTTCCAGGCCAAAAGCTATTCCCCAATTTTCTCCTTCCAGGGGAACAAAATCACTCTCATTTTTTGCTCTCCCATATATCCCATTCTGAAAACATCTCCTTGGTACTGCCCAACATTTCCCATCCCAGATTAAACCTCTTCCCAAAAGCATGGGGCCTGGAGTGGAATGTGCCCTTCCTTGGTGATCCAGCACCATCTGGTCTGGAAAACTCAACCTCCTGCATTTTCTATACCACCTTCTTGCTAAAACACCACGAAACTGGGCTGTCCTTTTTTATTTTTTTTTTAACTAATATTAATATTAATAATAGGATTAGTAGTATTAATATTAATAATAGGATTAGTAGTATTAATATTTTATCCAGGGACATCATGCTGTTTGTTCAGAGTTGGCTGCTGAGACTTTTTTGTTTCCCTTCTCCCCAGTTCTTCACTCCTTGTTGGATGACTTCCAGCTGTATCTCTTGAGGCAGGGGAAACTGAGGCACAGGAGGGTGCAGAGATGGGCTGGAGGCTGCACTGACAGTGCCTTTAGCTGCTCTTCTCCACAGATCCACCTCTCTCTGCCCCAAACCTGGCTGTGCTAGAGCATCCTGAGCTGTGTTCCCTCCATAGGTACATTTTGGGGGGTATGACTGCTCCAGACATCATTGAAGGGCAATGCAGAGGTTCCAAATCAGCCCATGTGGGCAGGAGAAGGGGGTTAAAACCCCACCTGGAGAGATGCTGGTTTGGGTTGGAAATCAAGGGAAGCTTTGCTCGGGCCCTGGAAAAGGTTACTTGAGGACAGAGTGGGAAAGCTGAGACAGACAAACATTTCCTTGTGAAATGGTTGGGGAAGAAGTGGTGCTGCTGGGGTAGGGGTGATGAGAAATCCACGGAGAAAAGGAGGCACTGCCATGTAGTTGTGCAGCCCCAGCCCCGCTTTGGGCTCTCTTTGGACAGCAGGGCTGGTGTTAAACAGCTCCATCCCTCCAGCCAGCCTGATTTATTCCCTCCCTGCTGCCTTGGCTGCCCCTGGTGCTTGTTTATCCGTCCTGACAGAGGGAGAACCTTTCCCAGAGCAGTGGGGTGAAGTTGTTTACAGGTTTATTTATTATTTTATCGGCCTGCTGGCATGCAGGACGGGGATGGCGGGGACAGCAGGCTGCTGGAACACGTGCCAGCCCCGGGAAGCCGCACGGGCTGTGCATGCCCCGTTCTCATGCACACGGGGAGGAAACACTGCGGGCTCTGCTGGCCCGACCTCAGGCCACCCAGCAGCTGCTCCTCCTCCGGAGACACGCGAAAGGAGCATGAGCCCGCCTGCTGCTGGGCTTTCCAGCTATTTCCAGGGAGCCTGGAGAGCAGCTGAGGCTGGTAAACGACTGGGATAACCCGAAGGGATGGGAGGTGTTTTCCACCCCAGTGGCACTGGGAGAAAAATTGAGTGGTTTGCCTCCTGCTCCCAAATCTGTGAGCCCCAAGGAGGGATGTGGCTTCCCGGTTTTGCTCTCTCCAGAGCCAAGATGCTCCCGGTGGTTCTGCTGGGGGATAAGCAGGAGGATGGGTTGCACTGGCTCTTGAAGGTGGGGACTGAACTTGAAGGTGGAGCTGCTGCTTTCTGTGCCTGAGGGACCAAATTTTGCCACCCCTAAAATACAAACAGGCAGTGCCAGGTTACACAGGCACAACGGCAAAATAAAGGCTCCTCAGTCATCAATATAAATTTATTTGGGGGAAACTTGTGCCTTGATCCCAGGTATCAACCAGGCAAGCATCCTACCTTAATGCCAATAGGAGACTCTCATGTGGCTGGTGCAGAAATTTGAGGATTTGACTTGTTTTTTATTCCTTCTCATTGATTTTCTTAGAAATCCTCCTCATTAGCAAAGGATTTCTCACAGGAACAGTAGGATGTAGCTGAGGCTGTGATTTGGGCTTAGGCAGCTCTACAAAGCCCTTCCACACCAGGAATGTGTAATGGTGCCCTGCTTTGTGCCAACATCAGGTGCTCCAGGGATGGATCCATGCTTGCAAAACACTGCTCCCTTTGAAAACAAAATAAAGAAAAATAAATATATAGAATAAACAGTACATAGAATAATAATGAAGAAAAATACCTGGGTTGTTGTTGGTTTTTTTTTCCAGCCTGGATCCATTTCCCAGCTGGAGGGTTGGATCCCATTCACAGCTGAGCACAAGGCTTTGGGGTGGGAAGAGGGACTGAGAAGCAGCTCTGCCACCGAAATCTCCATGTTGTTGAACCAACCTGAGCAGAATGAGTTGAGATACAAGAGGCACCTGCCAGCGGTGATTTTTGTGTTTATTTTTTTCTCAAAGGTGGCTTTGCCAAAGGAGGGAATGGATTTCCATCCCCTGCCAGCTGTGTGGAACATGTGCATGGGGGAACACAGTCAGCAAAGCCTTTGTTTCTCTTCAACATGAAATCACCTCTGGTTGCTGCTGTGTTTCCCCTTTCCTTTTATTTTGGTTGCCATAATTTCTGGGTGCAGCCGAGCTGCTCAGAAACTGATCAAGTCAAACACATAAACAGAAGAGCCACTTAACAAACCATTAAATCATGCACGGCTGTTGCAACAGCAGCCGTCAGGTGGAAGACATGAGGGTGGGAAGAGTTCTTCTTTGGATGTGACTTTGCCCCCATTCTGGCCGACCTGAGGTTGTCTTTTCCAGCCCGGCTGGGGTTGTGCTGTCAGGTTGTTCCGGCAGCCACAGGGTTGGGTGGCCTGGCAGGTAACGGCCGGGCTGCCAAGGAGACGGGACGAGGCAGAGTGCGGTGAGGTTGGCGTGTGCCAGTGCTGAGCCTGAGTCACCCCTTCTGTCGATGACTGGCTCTGTCTGAATGCAAAAGGACCAGATTTTTGAGCAGCATCTGAAGGCATCGGTGGCTGCCAGGGCCCACAGGGGTTGCGTGTGCTCCTGCACGTGTGCAAGGGAGCTGTGCTTGCTGAGTCTCTGGGCTGAGATGGGTCTGACCCTGCATGAGATGGGTTTTCAGGTCCATTCAGCTGGTCAGGTCTGTGCTGAGCACCAGTGTTTGAGGGTGAGGGCACAGACCACATCCGTGCTCAAAGCGTGTCCTGCAGATGTGGCACTGCAGTTGCTGTGGCCCTCTGACTGCCCCACCTTCATCCCAAACCCATCCTGGTGGGATTCCCCTTAGCCACACCTGCAGAGAGGCCTTGCTTTTGCAGAGCTGGCAGGTTTGGGAAAGGCCCTGGCCTCTGCTCTGTGGTGCAGACTGTATCTGCCACTGGCTCAGTGACCATCCCTGGGACCCATGAGGCATCACAAGCACCTGCAGCCAGCACTGGGTGAAAGGTGCCCATCTCTCAGCTGCCTGGGTCTGTCCAAGCCTGGGTGATAAACACACAACATGAAACGAAGGAAGGTCGTGCCTTGAGCCTGAGCCCGAGCCCGGCTCTCCTCCTTTATAGGGAAGTTGGCAGGGAAGTCTGCCCAGGAGTCGGGTGTCCCTCAGATCTCTTGTTGACTGTCTGGCAGTTGTTTTCATTCAGGCTGAGCTGTGGGTAAACAGCTGGGCTGGGAAATGTGAAACCCTGGCTGTGGCCAAGCTGTCACTGCAGGCGTCAGCCCGGGGCTGTGTGGGGAACGTGAATTCACAGCACCGTGAGGAGGAGCAGGGAGATGGACACAGGGGGATGGACACGTGCGGCAAGCCCTTGTCCTGGGGTCATTTCTTTGGTTTGCAAGACTTGAGAGCTATCCTATTTGTGGCACAGTTTGTGCTGGCACAGGTTGCCCAGAGAAGATGTGGCTGCCCCATCCCTGGAAGTGTCCAAGGCCAGGTTGGATGAGGCTTGGATCAACCTGGGATAGTGGAAGGTGTCCCTGCCTATGGTCTGGAACTGGATGGTGTTGAAAATCTCTTCCAACCCAAATCATTCTGTGTTTCTGTGATTGTCTAATGAGTGCTGCTGCTGGAAGTGCTGAAGCAGCCACAATAAAGGTGTTTTTTCCCCCTTTCTCCATCATTATTCTGTGGGGACAAGTCACAGTCAATGGACAAATGTGCTTCCACCTATGCCATCCCCTCCTGCCTCTGTCTCTCAGCTCAAGTAACAGCAGTTGTTTTAGAAGAAAACTGAGGCCCTCCCAAGTGCTTTGAAGCACAGCATCTTTCCTTGTGACCTCTGCCAGGCACCCAGACACTGCTTTGCTACTCCCTGTTAAACTCTGGGGCAGAAATCTAAACATTCAGCTCAGTTTTCTTTTTTTTTTTTTTTTTTTTTCCCAAGAAGCTGTTAACAGCTTGTCATTGTGGGTTGGAAAATATAAATGTATTTGAGAAAATATGTTGGCAGCAAGCTCCCCATATTGTTTCAGCTTGCCCCAAAATTCCAGAGAAATTTTCTATTAATATTTTTCATGTCTGATTGGAAAATATCAGGGAAAGAAGAAACAAGTTCTGTAGACAGATATTTTTCAACAATTTTAGCCTTTCTTTTTTTCCCAGCCAGGTCTCCATGGCATAGAAAAAAACCCAAATGAAATGCACAAATTAAAATAATCTGCTAGGAATGAAATACATTAAAATCTTCGCTCTGCAAGTGGAAAAATTTTAAGAAAAACATGATAAGGAAATCTGGTTGTTTAACTTCTGCATTCCAGCAATCTGTGTGATCTGATTCCAGTGATTTGGGTCCAAAACTTGGTTAGGAGAGGTGTTAGGAGTTTCGAGGCTCTCTGAGAGAGGTTTTGACTGTAGGGAACTCCAGCAAAAGATTGAGAAACTCAACTGGACCTCACTATTCTAAGTTTCAGCTCATTGATCACACACTTTCCCTCTTACTTGTGTTTCACAGATCTCTTAAAAGCAGTGCCTGCAGGTCTCAAGTTTAAAAGCACACGGCAACACTCTGGAAAAGTGGGACACTTAAGACCTCACCTCTGGATGCTTTGTGGTTTCCACCAGTTGAATGGAGAGGGGAACCCTTGGGAAGGCTGATCCAGGGAACAGCTCAGCCCCAGGAGTGGTGCTGGTCCCAAAAGTGGTTCTTCTGGGCCAGGGTTGAGGTGTGTAGGCCACTGTTGGGCAACCATTGCCTGGCTCATCCCAGCCCTGTGAGGAAGGAGGGCTGAGCAGGTTGTCCACGGGACAGACGTGCTCACAAGGGCAAGGTGTGGGTGGGAAGATCCTCGGCACGTACACGATTTCGAAATGCAGCTCCTCGCCAGAGCTTTGCTCTTCCTCCCTGCATGGAACCCTGGATTGGACAAGGAATTGTATTTTGGGTGCTGGAGAGCACCAAGATGTGCATGGAATGGTTTTGGTTGTAGCACTCAGGTTCCCTCCATGAATCCTCACAGGATACAAACCCCTCCAGGTCACATCTCATCCTGGGTTCCAGCCAGTACCCACAGCAGCACAGCTGAATTGTTCAGAGTGCAAGGGAGTGCCCATTTCTCTCCACAGGTGGTAGAAGTGGTCAAAGGTGACCAGTTCCTTGCAGATACCCCAAAATGACATAAATGCCTCCCAAACTCTACCCACAGCTTTGCCAGGATGGAGGGAGAACAGCAGGAGCTGAGCTTCAATGCCTCCTCCCTGCTCAGTATCCCTCAGGGGAACCTTTCCATCGGAGCCTCCCAGGCAGTGCAGATCCTTCTGGGATGCTGTTTCAAAAGCTCCTGGATCAGGAGCCAAACTGATTATCAGCGGGGGTTGAGACCTGAGATAAAAAAATGCCCTTTTTCCTAGGCTATGATTAATCTGGTGCCCACTGCTGCCTACGAGCACGTCCTCCTTGATCAGCGGAAACACAAACCGCCACATTTTCTCCCCCAGAGCTCTGTGTTTTAGGTTTTTTTGCATTGCTTTGAAGAGATTCCCCGGCATCTCTGGGGTGTCTGGCTTCACCACAGCATTGCCTGCAACTTTTCAGACGCTTCTCGGTCACCATGGCGATCCCGGGGTTGTCGCTGGCCTGGGCTTGTTACATCATCAGGTGAGTCAGCCCCAGAAAGGCCACAGCCTTTGCCATTGTTTGATTTAATAACCTGCAATGATGAGATAACGATCCAGGCTCTTAATGAAAGGTGGGTGGTAATGAGAAGTTAGGAAACAGTTCAATAGCAAAGTCCCTGGGATAATGACAGGCTGTGGTTTCCGGAGGGTGATGGAGGGTGATCCTCCTCCACCGAAAATGGGCTGAACAGACTCATCCATGGGGGTTTCACATCCATCACTGGGCGCCTGCAGGCAGGAGACCTGGAGACCTGCATCCCAGCTGCATCACTGGGCTGGGAATTCAGTTCTTCATGAACACAATCTACTCCAGCCACTGAACACCTCCATGAAAATAAACCCTATAAAAATCCGTGCTTAGAGGAGGGCTGGAATTCTTTATTCTTCCTATCACATCTCCAAAATGCTGCATTGTTTTGCAGCTTTGTGCTGGTTCGGGCTGGGATAGGTTGATTTTTTTCAGAGTAGCTGCTCTGGGGCTGTATTTGGGATTTGTGACCAAAACAGTGTCAGTAATACAGAGATGATTTTCTTATTGCTGAGCAGGGCTTACACAGCATCAAGGCTTTTCTGCTCCTCACCCCACCAGTGAGGAGGCTGGCGGGGCACAAGGAGTTGGGAGGGGACACAGCCAGGACAGCTGACCCTAAGTGATCAAAAATATTCCATAACCTATTCTGTCATGCTTAGGAAAGGGGGGACCTTTGGGGTGGTGGAGTTTGTCTTCCCGTTAGATGGAGCCCTGCTTTCCTGGGGAGACACCTGTGGGAAGTGGGGAATTAATTCCTGGTTTTCCTTTGCTTGTGCACATGGCTTTTGCTTTACCTATTAAACTGTTTGTATTTCCACTCATGAGTTTTCCCACTTTTACCTTCCAGTTCTCTCCCCCATCCCACTGTGTAGGAGTGAGTGAGTGTGAGCTCGCAGCCAGGGTTAGACCATGACAGTTGTAAATTATGTCTGGTTCAGGTGTGAGCACAGGGCTGTATTTCTGCTGATTTCCCAGAGAAGGCACTGTGGTCACACAGGCCAAGTTCTGCTGGCAGCAGCAGGACGGGAATATCTGATCTGGCAGCTGGGACAGAGTAGCCTTGTAAACACACTTTTCTCTCAGACCAGCAGGACTTTTTGTGCCCTGTCACAGGTAGTTGTGGCCTCTTGATTAGGGATGAGGTAACTGAAAGTCAAGTTCAACATCGTGTGGATTTACACCCTAAATCAATCCCAAAACTCTAGGTGGGGAATTTCACACCTTCAAATAACAGAGCAAACAGGGAAGTGTTCCTTTCATGTAACTAAAAGTACCTGGGAGTAGAAGGCTCAACCCAGTGTCAGGCTAATGTGAATATTGCCTTCTCAGAAGCTCTGACAATGCCAAAACCTGAATTGTGTCTCTCTGACTGATCTGTACCCTTTGACCCTTTCTGTTGGGACCAAGCCTAAACTTCTGCAGCCAGATTTCATTTCAAGGAGAACCAGTACTAGATTGCTGAGACTGGAATATCCCAACTTCTTGCTGTTTAATTACCCTCTATCCACTTTTAGAAACCCGTGCTTCACAGAATCACAGATTGGCCTGTGTTGGAAGTGACCTTTAAGCTCATCCAGTTCCAACCCCTGCCCTGGGCAGGGACACTTTCCACTATCCCAGGTTGCTCCAAGCCCTGTCCAACCTGGCCTTGGACACTTCCAGAGATGGGGCAGCCACAGACTCACCACTCTCACAGCAAAGAATTTCTTCCTGATATCTAAATCTACCCTCTCTGCAACCTATGGAGTCAATTATCTTTATGATTTAGCCCTTTTATGGGGTGAGCTTTGTTTTGTACTAGCCTTATAAGGTCAGGAACTTTCACAGGACATTGCTCAATCTTCCTGGACCTGTTTCTGAGCAGAGCTGCCAGCTTTGAGAAATGTCCCTGCTCCAGTGGATATTGCAGCTTCAGAATGTTATTTCCAAATTTTATTATTTTAAGAATACAGAATACAATTATTAAAAAGTTACAAAAAAATATTTTCCTGGGATTTTAAATATGAACATCAGCCTGGGAGGCTCCTTTGGGGTCATCAATCCTGGCTAATGGACACCTATCTTAAACCTCCCCATCTTTGGTTTTAAGATTTACTGGGTCTTCTCAGGGACCATCCAAGAGCTGAGCACAATTGGAGGCACCTACCCCTCTGTGGACAGTGGAGGGAAACTTGAGTGATTTTGCTTTTAATTTGGTGATCTGAGACTGAATCCAGGCTCTTATCCTTCCTTCTTCCCCATATTCATCAAAGCCAGGCAACGCATTTACAACTCTCCCGTTTCCTTTCCTATTTACCTTTTAACTCAGCTGACTATAACCAAACACCTCAACTTTGGGCACAAAACTGACAACTTGAAAGAAACAAGGTTTGAACCCTTGTCCTCCTGCTTGAAGAGCTATAAATTAAAAGAAATTTAAAAAATCATAATTTGTAGAGGGTTGGCCTCAGGAAGAATTTACTGTCCTTGCAAGAATTCCTGCGTGGCACGGAGGGTGACAGCGACAACACACGGGGAGCTCACAGGTCCCCAAGCTGAAATCTGTTGGGTACAGCTGAATTCCACATTTCTGCAACCCCTTCCTGGTTTTTCCCATCCCTTGGCTGCCAGGACAGCAGCATCAGCCCGGGCGCGATGTTTGACTGGGGCGGGGTGAGCAGTGCCCTGTGCCCCGTGGGGATTTCCCCCTCTGGGGCTCAGCCCTTGTTTCTCAATGTCGGAGGCTGAACCCCCCTTGAATCTTCCCCTTTCTCTGCTCGTGGCTGTTTTTAAGCAAAGCTTCCTGCGGGCAGCCCGGGTCTTGCTCCACCCGTGTCCCAGTGCCCGGCTGTTGTCAGCAATGAGCTGAATTTCTCACAGTCGGGGAAGGAAGAAGTTTCATGAGCACGTCAGGTGCGATGAGAGAGTGAGGACTGGAGGGCTTGTCCCCAGGAAGGAGAAGGGTTGGTGGGGGAGAGGAGGGAGAGCTCTGGGACCCTCGATGGTCCCTGCCCTGCCTGGGTCCTGCACCGCGGGCAGGGCTCAGCCTGGGCTGCGGGATCTGAGTCTGAGAATCCCGTGCTGAGCAGCATCCCGTAATCCCTGCAGAGCCCCCTGTCTGTAAATGGTATCGTGAAGAGATGGTTTTGCCTGATTTCCGTTCCTCTTTGCCCGGCAGCGGGGCCGATGTGGCAGGAGGAGGAACAGCAGTGTCGGACTGCAAGAGCAGCGGAGTGAAAGGCAAGAAATGGGGAAGGAAAGCACAACTTG
>VZRZ01003663.1:0-20937 GCA_013398175.1 Climacteris rufus | reverse complement strand
ATGAAAGGAAAGCAGGCATCAGTCTCCCATTCCTGCATCCAGTGGCATTTAAACAATGAGCACAGTTTCTGTTACTATTGCTGGCAGCCCTCCAGCCCTCCAGTAGCACTTTGAAAAGGCCGCGTGGCCTCCCTGTAAATTGATAAACAATCTTGTAGAGCAACAGGCACAGGAACATTCAAGTCTTTGTTAAAATTTTACTTGAATAGAGAGCTAATTGACATATTTCTGTGCAGAACAAGCAGGGTCAACTTCTCTGTTTTCCAGACACAGATTATTTTAACCAGAATCCACAGTCCCTGCAGTTAATGGAATAAACCCTACAAATGCAGATACTAGGAGATGCAGAAATTGTTTGTTTTCTTAAAGAATTCTGGTTGTGAAACAATTAAAATCAGTTGACAAAAACGACAAAATAAATGAGTCCTAGCTGTGTGGATGGCTTCAAAACACACTCATTATCACTGCCAAAGCAGATGTGTCATCCTCACACGAGATGATGATTTCCTAGAGTAATATGTGTGATCAGTGGCTGTACTATTTGGACCAATCTCATCCAGAGTGGGGATGATATTCTCACTTCTGCTCTGGGCCAAAGAATAAAGAATGGCCTGAAACCTTTTGTATGAGGCTGCCAGTGTCACCAAAATGCAGAGTGCTCTCTAAGGAGAGGGAAATGTGCTCAGATACATGCATGCCATCTAATTGTCTTCCTTCATCTAGTGCTCTGGCATGTCCCTACCTGCTACAGATTACACTGGGGCAAATTCAGCTCTTGGTAGGACTCATGCTCTAGCCAACTGTGAGGAGAAAGCTTGTCCCTGTGGTTGACCAGGCTATGAGTAGATGTACCATGATGAGTCAGTGTACCAGAGCTGAAGACTGAGGCCTTCCAATTCGGAAGGCGAGGCGACCTGGTTTCAGAAGCGCAACACGATGGTCCGGCCTACCCCAGGCCACCGGGCCCCCGACACACTAACACCAATATGATGGATGAATCAGAAAGGGCTTTATTATCTCTACATGGTTGGTTATACAGCCAAGGGTCCCACTACGTCAGAAAAGGGGATGGTAGGACCCTGGGCCACGATAAGGAGTGGAAAAGTACAAGGAGAGAGCAGGGGGGTGAGGCTGCATGCCTTGGGTGATCGCTTATCAGTGCAGAGAGAGGGGGATGAGGGGGGAAGGGTTTAACTGTCCCTTTTCTGTACATCCCAAAATCTTCCGAGCGCCTGTCCCTTTCTTCCACAGAAGATGCACCCCATGCAGTCTGCGAACCCCATGCAGGCAGCTAAAGTGCTGAGCAAGTGGGGCCGCACTTCAACGCACCAGGCAAACACATCACCAACACCCTGACCTCTCTGGGGACAGTGCCAGTATTCTAAAAGAGAGCACAATAATAAATCAGTTCATTCAAGCAGGAACATTTCTATATTTACAATACAACCCTCTATCAAGCACAAGAGACCACTAGTCCTGTTTACTGCAGAAATAAGCCATGCTTCTTCTCAGGCAACTGAATACCACACTGAGGGTTCAGAACAGTTGTCTAAAATTGGAAAGCATCTTTTTGGAAGTGTTTTTTATTTTACTAGCATCTGGACAAACAGTCCAGATACCAATTAAAAAAATAGGTCAAAACTAATAGCTAGAAAACAAGTCTTGCAACACACTCTTTACCTACCCAGTTACCTCTGAGGAAGCAACACAGTTAGCACAGTTGAGACAGGAAAACAACACCCACAAAGAGCAGGATTCATTGAAGCCAGCTGTGAGAGGTACTTTTCACAAGGGGAAGAGGACATTTACCCACAAGAAGAACATGCAGTGTTTCCAACCCCACTCCTTTATAGATGCTGCATCAGCGGACCTCCGTAAGTGCTGCACCAAAGGCAGCATTGTCCCAGCACCTCTGCTGCCTTGCTGGGGAAGTACCAACTTCGGGATGTCCTATAGCTCAAAGCTGCAAAAGAGATGTTATGTACCCTTGGATACATGGATCTCCCCAGCAAATTTTCAATCCCAGAGACCTTCCAGGAAGATCTGGATTAGCCCAAGAGAGAAAACCCCCACTCTAGTTACAAGGGACCAAATTATCTATATAGCACCCATATACAAATGCTGTACATTTTTAAATAATTAATTAATGTCTCACAACAATTTAGAGTGCCAAGTTTTATGAGCAATGAAATCTAGCCAGAGAGATCTTGGGTTGGTACAGAGCTTATTTCACAAAGGTTACTAGCAGGCACTACTAAGTGGCATGCACACCAGACTAATTTACTAGTTAGATACACAGAGCTATTCCCAGGCATTACTTCCACAGACTTTGCAAGGTTCACACCCTGCTGTGAAATGGTTGAGGTTCATTGTGACCAATGGAATTAGCCTTAGGTTTATATAACCTGATAAAATTTCTTAGACTTTCACAATCTGAAGAACTGCCTTAATTGATTTCTACTAAGATATTAAGTTACATATGAATTGCTTTGTGAGGTTGGAGGGGACAAGACAAATGCTAGATAGGCTTCAAGCCTTTGTATCTTTTATTGCTGATAAAGGATTTATATTTTATTTTGTTCCAACCTTGGTAAGAAATGAAAAATTTTCTAAACTGACTGTAAAAGATGCAGACAGTCAACAAAAACCCAGTAAAAGAGACAGCAGGACCAAGGAAAACATCTTTAGGAATGAAAACTACTGCACTGGAGTTGTACGAGATCCAGGTCTCTTAGGACAACATTATTTCAAATCTCAACTGAGAATAGAAAAAAATAAAGGCAAGTGCACTTGTGGTTCTAGAACTCAGTGAAATGTCATCTAATGCACAAGGCCCAAGCTGTGAGGAAGTAGCCAACATGGTTAGTGATGGCTACTGTGAATTGCACAACTAGCACCAAAGCCTTCTCTGTTCTTGTCACAAACATTGCTTTGCATACACACTCATAAGTCAGTCTTTAGCTATTGCTGCTCCACAGTCAGCAGAGCAAAACCATCATGGCCTATAGGATTTGTCCTTGCAGGCTATACATGCAGGCTAATCCCTGACACAAATTTGTCATTTTTATCCAAGTCAGGAGGTAAATCAGCACAGACACCACCAGTGTAGCACTTCACCAGTAGACTTTGCAGCAATACTGCATGCTATAGAAAATATATCTGTTCTCAGCTCTGGTGAAACTGGGTCAACAAAAATATTTCCTCCTGCACCATTGTTTTGTATCTGAACACACAGAAACTGAAGTGTTACTCCAGTGTCCAAGCTTCTGATGACCCACAAAACAAATGCACCTTACTCAGCCAAGTAAATGCAGGGCAAACACAAGCCTCACTGGGAATCATTTTTCATACAGTTAGATCTGGAATAAGACAGTTACCACATGTTTTGCTTTAATAGTTAAAAAAAAAGTCATACCACAGCACTAATATGTGCATGTCATTTAGCAGCCCAGCTGACATTGCTTGTGATAGCCTTAATTTCTCTGCGAGACACTCTATGCCTTCTGCTTTTTCTGTTTCCAGTCAGAAGATAGTGCTTTTAGAAGGACCATATTTTCTGTCAGCTGCTTTACACCCAAAAACGTTTGGTAAACTCTAAAAAGAGATGCTCCAGCAAGCTGCACCTCACCTGTGAAGCCTAGAAGGGGAGTAAAAAGAAAAGGTTGCAAACACATAACTTTGTTACTGGTTGAATTAAGGAAAGATTGATGGAGGGTCAGAAAGCTTTCCGTGGAAATATAGGTCCCTAGTTAAGCCATGCTTTCTTTTTTAGTAATGTCTTGCTCTCTTGTCTCAGTATTTTATGCTGCTGGTTCTCATGAGACAATCTCTAACTGCCCCCAACGCACAGTCCGTCAAGATGGTGAAGTCTCTGTTCAGTGTACTCCACAGAGGCACAAAACACACTGCAAAGGAAGAAAGTGCCCACAAGACTCAACATCTCCTCAGAGTTGGACAGGCAACGAGATGTTGGCCCAAAGGACTATGTGACTGCGTTTGACAGCCTCGAGGAGGACTGGGGAAGAGAATAAGGAAAATCAGTTTATTTATCATTCCTTTCTTAATGCTTCTGTCCTTTTCTGTCTGACACAGTCTATTCCCTATGATTGGAATTTCCATGTCAAAACACAAGCCATTTGAATGAATTTTAATAATATTGATCATTATATTATTCATAATATTGTTATATTATTATAATAACTATAACAATTCAGAAAATGCACATTGTTTACATTCTTTAAATGCTCATTGTCTTTGCTTTTTTATAAAAAATTGTAATTTTCTTGAGTTTTTATAAAGATCCCAAGTATTTTCAGGTGCCTTCCCTCGCCCAGGCTGTGTAGCCACATTTGGATTTTCAAGGGGGCAGCTCACACCTGAGACTTCCTCTCTCCATGCACAGAGGTGATCCTCGGTCTCTGCCTGCCTGCTCTCAGAGGCTGGGTAGGAAGGGCAGAGACAGCTTCTTGGCCCCCAGATGAGTTCACAAACCACAGGACAGCAAAAGTAACTCACCACATGTGCCAGACAGGCTCACTGAACCCTTCCCAAACTCATGGGGTCAGTGCTAGGACCACCATCCTGCCTGTCATTCTTTTCTTGCCATAAGAAACCCATGGTTTTTCAGTCACTGTCCTTGTGCTTTTGAGGGACTGCCAGCAGCCCATCTCCTGTGATGCTGAACGAAGCAAAGCATGGGATAACCTGCTCACATCCACAACCACCCACACTGCTCTTTTGCTGGTACTGAGCCACCCTCATCCTGCAGAACCAGTGACTCATTTGAGGGCTCGCGCTGCTGCACCATATCCCAAGTGACATCAGCCATGCTCCCATTTGGCACTTATGGTATCCTGACATTATAGTAGCAATAACATAAACCAGATCTCTGCAGCTTTCATGGCTCCTTTGCAATAACTGAGAACTAACACAAATATTACTCTGACATCATCCAAGCAAATCTATAGTAAGTTTTGGACCTGTATGGAAAATATTTGAACAAATGAGGTCTACATCAATTTTCTTGCTGTTTGAAACCCTGTTTGAAACATTTTAATTATAACACAGTTATTAGTGATACTTGGTGTGCTTCATAGACCTAATAAAAGTCAAAGCAACTTAAATCAAATTAAGAGGTGTCCGCTTGGTAGGCATATGCAAGACAAACCACAGAGGGCTGTTGAAACCACAGAGGGTTGTTAGTCCCAGTCATGAAGAAGGTAGCCAATATGACTTTCTTGGTATGCTGCCAGAGCAAATGACAACACAAAATTGATACTAGGCAGGAGACCAACAGAAGACCTGCAAACACCAAGAAGCCGTTGGCTCTCTACAGTTGTCTTAGCTGTGCCTCCTGCAGTTTGTTATAACATCACTCGCACATGGAAGCAGATGGTTTGCTACACATCAATTCACTATATCTCTCTTCCACTGATTTTTTTTCAGCTCCGTCTGTGCATTTTTATTCAAAAGGGGACCATATGGTCCCTCTGAGGTAGTTTATAAATAATGGTATATTTACAGTAGCAATTGAAACCAGAGTCACATGCTTACCTTCAGGAAAGCAGCTGAAGGTAGCTGGGTACTATAGGTTTGGAATTATTTCCTCAGTACAGCACAGAGATATGCAATGAATAATTAAACAAAAATTGATTTCACATGGCCTTCCTGATTGCATTTGTTCTGCTACTGCTGCAAAACACAAGGTACCTAATCAGAACTGGTCAAAGAGAGAAGGGGTCATGCAGACTCTGACAGCATTGCTTCTATCTGTCGCTTGAAGGCTGGAGCAACGATCCCGTGTCCCTGCTTTGTCAAGGGCTGGATTAGCTCTCAGTGAAGGATGGCCTAGGAAAGATGGTGTTGTCTCCCTAGGAGACCCTCCTTTACTTCATCTTTGAAGCCTGCAGGGGCTGGTTTGAACACCTAGTTCAGGTCTCCCCCAGGAGAGCAGTTTTCCAGGTGCAGATTGTTGGAGGACAGCCTAGCACCACTTCCTCAAACACTATGAGGATTAAAGGCTCCTGTACATGACTGCCACCCTAGTGCTTCTTCTGCTTGCCCTTCCCCTTCCTCTGCATGTGCCTGTTTGCCATACCCTACTTCAATCTCAGCAAAGAGCAAATTACTGTAAGAAAAAAGCCCAACTGTTTGAAGAAACAAGACCAAAGTTACTCAAGTAACTTTGTGACTGAAGTGACTGAATTAGGGGTCGGCCTTGCCTCCCCTTTCTCTCCCGCCCCAAATATTTTCAGCCCTGCCCTTGTTTTTGCACAAAAAAATGAAAGACAAACCTGCACCTCTGCAGTACTGAGGGAGAGTGTACAAGGTCAGATATCCCAGACACTCGGTCTTCTCACTGGGAATAAATTGCCAGAAGATTTCAGCTCCTGCTTAAGTCAATAAATAAAAGCATATTTTTTAGTGTCTCACATTGATATTACTGGCCAAGATGTGTCCGTGAGAGTGCTGTTCTGGAAGGTTCAATATCTGTAAATCCTGCCTACTTACTTGAGGGCTTAACTGGGGACACTGGAATAAACATGGCCCCTGACTCACTAATCCCATACCTACAGCCTGAGATCTGGGTTCCTCAGGTCACAGCCAATCCTGTACTCCAATTCCTACCTCATTTACCACCCCCTTCGCACGTTGGGTTTGTGTGCCTAAGAATTAATACTGGAAAAAAATGAAGATAAAACTGATTACACCTAGGTGGCAACATTATAATTCTCTTTACTTTCCATTTTCTATCTCTTGCGCTGCTGATGGGTAATGAGATTTGCTTTTCATCATGATCCTCTGGGTTGATGCCTAAGAAGAGGGCTGCAAGCTGTGAGTTACCAAGCTAGGAGGCAGGATTAGGTGGGTTATGTAAGCAAGACAGCAAAATCAATCATGAATGAAATCTAGACTCTTTCCAGTGTAGAGTTGAACCCTGCCCTCTCGGCTTTAGTGTGAGGACAAACATTGTAGAGATCTGTACAATGATTTGAGAAGTGACTTTCACACACTGCCCCTTCTACTCCTTTCTGTCTTGACTGTTCTTATTGCCAGATGATACCAACATCTTCTGCCTTGGTTATTCAGCACATTCACCAGTACCACATGCAGCAATGTGTGCTGATGTGTTTCTCTCATGAAGGAAAAATCATATAACAGATACTTGCAGCCCCAGCTGATTAAGTCTGCTCCTGGTTCAGGGATCAGTAAATACGGACAGGGTTAAGGTGATATTGGTAAATTATACTATTGGTTTGCCCACCAAGCATGTGGTGACCATGCAGACAAGCACTGCCAGCCCTAAGCTTCCCCAGGGAAGTGGAGGGAAGTGGAGCAGCCTGGGTTTGCAGGGTCACAGAACATCTCCTTTACAGATGTCAGGCCTTTGTGGTGCTCCAGTTCCTTGCCTTAAGAAAGCTAGAAGATGTGTTGCCTGGAATTGCTGCCCTTTTGCCGCTTTCTGAGGTGGTTACAGCATGGTTCTTTCACTGAGAGGGTGAGGAGCATTGCCCACCTGCATCCCCACCGCAGCTGCTGGCTGTTGGGTCCGTTCCTGTGCCTTGGGTAGGTCACCCTGCAAAAGCATCTGCAGGAGCATGAGCTTCTATGTGGAAAGGCACCCACCTGCTGTTATCTTCCCCATCGCTGGATGGAACCTTTTAGCCCTCTTTCCTTATTTTAACAGGGAAAAAGAAGTTTTGGTTTGCACTGTTTTCCTTTCTAAGCTTGACAACCAGACTGTTCACAGTAAGAGAGTTAGGTACAGATTAAAGTGTTTTCATTATCAGGACTACTGTCTGACTCCATAAAATTATTTAGGCTCCTAATAATAAACAGGAGCACCAGGCTTTCCCTCGATTTCCAAACTGAAGTGCCTCTGAAGATCTGGATCTAAGTGGCCGTATCAGCAAACCCATGAAACTATTTTTACATGGATAGCTATAAAATTCGTAGACTGACCAGCTAAAAAATAGAGATTGCTTTTTGCTATGGCTTTCATTAATAATTATTTTGCTGTCATTGGCAATAGTAGTTCAAACTCTTTTTGTCCTGATGGGATTCTCTTGGAAGTTCCAAAGCAATGCTTGATACAAATACAGTACATCAGTTCTGTGCTTCTGCAAAAGTTCCAGATGGTAAAACTGACACAAAAATGAGAAATACAATTTTTTTCTCTAAACTGTGATAATAGGAGCTAGCAAAATACCTAAAAACCCTGAATTTTTAAGTTTTATTGCTTCATGTAATCTACACTGCTTTTCATTTAGCAATCCTACCTTTAAAGTTATAGACCCATTTTAAATATACCAGACCAGATAATACACTGATGCAAATAATAATTTCACCGATTTTATCAAAGCAGACTTAACTTTTGTTAACTGGCAATCAGATCGAACAGTATCTGTACTCTATTTATAGCTTTACTCCAGAATTCCGCATTGTCCCTGACATAGTAAAATGACACCTTTCACAAAGGCAAGAAATTCATTGACTTCATATTTTAAACAAGTAATTGTTAAAATAAATGGAAGTCTCTTAACTCCTAACAATAGC
The DNA here is from genome assembly GCA_013398175.1 of Climacteris rufus. NCBI lineage: Eukaryota > Metazoa > Chordata > Aves > Passeriformes > Climacteridae > Climacteris > Climacteris rufus. The sequence continues at coordinate 12,381 of VZRZ01003663.1, read as the reverse complement.
GAGTCAGATGGATCTGACCTCTGTGGGTGGGACTTTAATTATGCCTGCTATGTTTAAGAAAGTACAGTATTGTAATAATATTATTCATTGCATTCCAAGAGTTCCATCAAATGCTTGACAATCCCAGGAAATTATGCACATCCTCACTTAAAGTACTGCTAAATTGCTAAATATGTCCGGTCATATAAAGCCTGATCCTGTCAAGTTTTGGCATTGCCACTTAATAGGAGCTAATAATATCTTTGGCTCTCCCTTTCCCTAAGGGACAGTCATTGTGCTCAGTCACATCTCTAAAAAAAGGATAACTGGAACAAGACTACAGCAAAACCCAGGGGTATTGGTGCTGTCCAGTAAAGTGTTTATGAGGGGTAGAAGGAAGAGGGTGAATAAGTGGTTATCTGGTGGTGAAAGCCAGGGACAGGTAATGTATTGAGGCCAGGAGGGCTGCTGGAGGGAGGAAGATTGCAACGTGACATAAAAGTGGCATCTCCACCAAGTCTGTGGTTTCTGCTCGCCAGCTCGGTTATGAGTCAGAACTGCCCAGCACCCGACTGCCCTCCTTCAGGGTGCCTTGATGCCACCTATGGCTTCTCCTGCCCAGCTGCTGGGAAGCTCCAAGTGCATTTCCTTCAAATGGTGTGGTTAACTGATACTTAACATGACAATTCATTTTGGACTGATTTCTTCACAGTGAACAGAAAAGTGGTCTGAAAGGAGTCATTGCATTAATCCTCTTTTTTTTTTTTTTTATTTCTGGAAATGCAGGATTCTACTGCTCAGTTAAACCTCTCATTCAAAGCTAGCAGTGTCCACAGAAACAATTGTAGCCTTCTTCTGAGTCATTGGCAGTGTTTTAGATCCTGCTGAAATTAGCCACAATATTCAGCATTTAGAAAATGAAACTTTTCCCCTAATCTTAGTTTCCTTTGCAGCAGTTAGGTGTGTAGCTGGGGTCCTGTGCCCGCTGGCACCCAATCCTGCTATATAGCTTTGCTGAAGTGCCTGCTAAACATCTTCCTGTTGACAACTGGTTTTTTTCTCTGTGTGTTTGCTCTCTATTTGAAAGCCTACTGATCATTTCTGTCTGGAAGACAACAAGCAGGAAACCTGCCAGCACTTTGGGAGGCAGCATCTCTCCTCCCAAAGCCAGAAGGAGCATCTCCTGGGATGCTTTGACCTCTATCTCCTCAAGCCTAGCTCCACCATGTGGCTTATTGTGTTACTGAGCATCTTCTGCCGCTGGAGACGTGTAATAGCTGCTTGCTGCCTGCTTTGCAGGAACTGCCTCAGGAAAGATCTCTGGTAGGGTTTTCCAACTGCTCATCCTGATGCTCATTTGGGGAAGAGGCCCTATTCAAAAAGGACTTTGCATCGTTTCCCAAAATTATGTAGGTAACCAAAGCTTGAGAATATATGGGCAATTGTAGCTAGTATATGCAGGTTTTGTTTCCATTTAAAATTTTCAAGAATTATTGGCCAGTTCAGAACTGAATGAAGATCCACATTTTTCCTCTAAAAATTAGAAATTTGCTTTACAAAAATTAGTGTATAAATCCCCACACACTACTGCCTCATGAAGTGTTCCCAAGAGCTGGGCAGGGAAGGAAGAAAGGGCAGGGGAGTGTGTACAAGCTGGCTGACAGGAGTTGTCTCCCTGACACAAGTAAGTCCAGGGATCCAGCTTGCTCCAGGGCCACTTCAGGAACAACACCTCCAGGGAGCTTTCTGCATGGCTTTGAGGAGTGGCACAAGAAGGCTGTCCATCTTTCCCCCCACAAAAAAGAAGAATCCAGAAGCCAGCAGCTGGCATCTGGTAATTTCATCTCAGCCTTAGAATGGTTCCCTACCCATTTTGGAAGTCTTTTGGAAAGATGATCGGCAAGCAATGGAAGCAGAATAATTGCTCTCTTGGGCAGCAGTGCTCTCCAGGCCACCACAACACCAAACTCCCACGTGAGCTAGTATTTTGGTGCTGTGATAGGGAAAATGGCATCAAGAAAACAATGACTCTACAAGGCTAGAGAATGTTCAACATATCCAGCATTCTGGAGGGGTTGACTGAACATGAAACATCTCTCTCCTGGAGAGGTGTAGTTGTAGTGCTGATCTCAATTTTGTTAAAAAGGTACAAAATTTTCTTTGAAGTCTCTTTACCCCTTGTATTATGGACTATAATGAAGCTGAAAAGAAGTTGGTAGGCAAAAACAAATACCCTTATACTATGTGCTTAGAATGTACCCCAATGCTTAAAACACAAAGTTTGTCACAGATCAGGTATAGACTCAGCCACAATTTTAATGCCGAATTGAGCAGGTCATTACTGATTCCCCCTAAGAGCTGTGTTATTAATAGCTACAAAATATATAACATGCTCTCTCAGCAGAAATGTGGCTATTTTATTCACACTTTATAATGCTTCCTTTTCACTAACCTGGGAAGATGGCATTAATAGGATCTACTTATGTCTTTTGGAAATTCAGACATTTATAGAACAGCTCTTGTAATTTTATAGCATTTTCTTTTTCTTTTTTTCCCCATACCTACTCAAAAACAGCTTAGCAGAAAAGGTCATGGAGGTCCTGGTGGATACCCAGTTGAACAAGAGCCAAAAAAGTGGCCTTGCTGCAAAGAAGGCAAGTGTTAGGCAAAGTATTGCCACCAGGCTATGGGAGGTGATCCTTCACCTCAGCTCAGCACAGAGGAGGCTACACTTGGAGTGCTGTGTCCAGTTTTGGGCTCCCCACGACAAGAGTGATATGGAGCTACTTGAGAGAGTCTAGTAAAGGATCACACAGACGATGAAGGGACTGGAGCACCTCACATATATAAGGCAAGGCCAAGGGATCTGGGACTGTCCAGCCTGGAGAAAAGGAGGCTCAGGGGGATCTCATCAGTGTGTACAAGTAACTGAAGGGAAGGTGGAAGGAGGATGGAGCTAGGCTCTTTACAGTGGGGCCCAAAGACAGGATCCCTGACAATGGACACAACCTCAAACACAGCTGGTTCCCTCCAAATATCAGGGTACATGTTGCCAGGGAGGCTGTGGTCTCCATCTTTGGAAATATTCAAAGCCTAATTCTAGACACGGTCCTCGGCAAGCGGCTTTAAATAGGGTGAGGTTGGACCAGATGACCTCCAGAGGTCCCTCCCAACCACAAGTACTCTGTGATTCTGTGAACTCTGTCTGAAAAACAAATGGATTAATGACCATTCTGTTTATGTATATCACAAGGATATATCCAGTGTAAAAAGCAGATACAGACCAAAAAGGACAACATCTCACTAAGGAGTTGTGGGCAATGAGAGCAGTTACCTGCAGGCACTCCACCTAAACAGGTCTATGGCAGCAGCAAGGTGTTGGGGGAAGAACATAATTAAGATGTTATTTCCTTCAATAGCTGGCTAATTGGGTTTGATAGCTCAGAGCCTTTCTGATTTCTGACATTATATGATAGTTGCAACCCAGTCCCTCATTTTGTCTGCTGAGTCTGTTGAAGAGATGGTGGTTTTTCCTTTCAGTCACTACTCCAAAATTTGTCTTCCACCTCTGTGTCTTATGAGCCTTGCTTGGGTGATGTGTTCACACCATGGCAGCCTCGCTGTTCTGCCACACAGAGCTGAGAGCAGCAGAGACAGGGACCCCACAGCATGCAGTGTGCCACACAGATCAGGGGCCAAAGACTGCAGCAGAAGGGGTATCAGAAGGTGTTCAACTTACAGAATTATTATTCGGAAGGTTACTTCTCTATTTTTAGTTCGTATTTACAGGTGTGAAGGTGCTTAGAATTTTGGTTAAATTTTTCATTCAGCATTTTACATTCAAAGGACAAGAACACTCCAGGTAGAAAAAGCCTCACTGGAAAAAATCATAGCTTAAGTGCCAAGAATATTTTTGAAAGCAACCACAGAAGAACAAAATAAACCAAAACAGCCTAGAAAAACCTCAAGGCATGTGATGATGGACCTGTGAAATAACTGTATTTCTGCTTAATTTTATAACCTATGGGTACTCTCAGCAATTCAACAAAACTCTTCTTAGAGCATAAAGCTAACACCTCCTCTAGTCCAGCCCTGATGGTGGCTGCATGAGCCTGAGCACCATAACATTAGCAACTCCTCCACCTAGCTGCCTTCTTCCATAATGTCATCCTGAGCAGCTGCAGACATGCAGAGGCTTGTTGAATTGTTATTTTGGGGGAAATGTCAGAAATAATTACTTTCAACACAATTTTGAACACACCGTTCTCAGAGTGCATCAGTTGGGGTGTACTTTTAGTAGTGTGGATACTTTGTTCTTCTTTTGGGTAAAAAGATTGTTTAGCATGCTCTAAAAATACTCCAGCAGTATTATATATGATTAAGGGATGTTCTTTCTAGAGGTGCCTTTATTAGCGAGTCTGCCATGAACAAATGAGTTTATTAGATAGCGAACACCAGTTTGTCTTGGACCATTAGCTAGCAACCTCTCGGGTGACTCTACTGGCTGATCAGCTGGGGATTACTTTCTAGGGACTGCCATAACAGCCCAGTTTGGGTACCATAAATCATTAATGTCCAAATTATGCTATCAATATAAAGTATTTCATAATAATACAAAGCTAAATGACTGGAAAAGCTGATGGTGGTGGTGTTGGTAACTGATGTAATTCATGTGAGCTATACACAAATAATCTGAAGCCTGAAAGGATTTTTTTAAAAGTTATGGCCAAGTTTTGTTCTTATTTTAGTCTATTGCCTGTTGGGCTTAGGACTTGAGATTTTCTGAATGCACTCAAAGAATGCATTTAAAGAAATATACACAACTCTAAAAGCAGTTAATAGAAGAAACAGTCTGAAAATCCCCTGAGAAGCTGCCCAGCTCCTGAGAACTGCTGCCTCAGAGCAACTCCTTTTTCCACCTGTGTGTCACTGAATTACATTTCTGTTTTCCGCCTTCTGTGAAGAAGAGCCATGCAACCATCACAGGAGATCAACAGACTTGGCTGACTCAGACTTAACTGAAAAGATGAAATGAACTATCTCAAAATCAAAACAATTGAGTACAATAATTATTTATAATCACCACCTCACCAAAACATTACCAAAAGTGAACATGGATTGCCTCCTGCCTTTTCTGGGTACTTCCAGACAAGCTTGAGTGACTCATGGGAGCAATCAAAGAGGGTATTACCATCTCTGGTTATGTGTTTTTCCATTTTGCTGATGATTACCACCTCAGAACAGACAGCAGAAACAATATTTCAAACTGCATGGCAGATTATTGTAAAGAACAATTAGTGTAGGCTTTATTTGTATTTTGTGTGGTTGGGGTTTTTTCCTGAAATAGAAACCTTTGGGAGAGGGACAGATTAGATAGGAAGGGAAGGTAATCTCTGTTGGTATGAACAGACAGACATTTCACTGTTCTGCATCATGTTCTTTAACTTCTCTTGCATCACAACTTGATGGCACGGTAGGGTGAATTTCAGAGACTCCTGTTCATCGTGCTACTGCCATTGCTAAACCACAAAGTTATGGATACAGAATTCCTCAACAGGAGGAGTGGCAAGTGCCGGAAATTTTGAGAAGTCTGGTGTATTTGAAACCGCAAGGGAGGGCAAAGGACACTGCAGGATTCAACATGTTGGACAACCAAGGAAGACAAAGATTTCAAAGCATCTTTAAACTCTAGTAGTTAATCAATACTTTAGAGAAAGTAAATCTGTGCTAAAGGTTCAGCATTTTAAATGAAATATAAGGAGCTCTTCTACAGAAGAACCAGCAAAGGCCAAAGTGTTCTTTACCTCTCAAGGTTAAATAAGGAATTTCAGAAAAATCAATCTGTCCATATCTGTCATGTAAAGAAAAAAAAAAATCAACTAATGGATGTTTTGCATCTGTTTAAAAAATAAAAATCTTTTAGGTATTCATGTGAGTACAAAAATATTGATTTATATGAAGCAAGGCTATTTGATTGCAGTGTTATAGTGTTCTCCAGTATGGTTCAGATTGCATAAACGCCTGATTGAGGAGATGTTTTCATCCCTTGAGGTAAACAAAAATAAGAAAAAAGATAGGGAAGGAACACTGTTTTCTAAGTTTGTTGATGTCTATGAGTGGTGGCACAGAATAAAGAGCAGGACCTCCATCTATGGAGTCCAGCTGCCTGAGGCTTGGCTGCTGGCTGGGATTAAACCATGACATCAGTTAACTTCATTCCCTCTCATCCTGCTCTCACTCTGTCACACAGTCCCACAGCAGAACCTTTCCATCCAACGAGTTCCAGCCCATGTGTGCCTTTAATTTGATTTTAACTTTGCTTTTACTTAGGTATCTCCTATAGTTCTTCTAAGATGAAAGGTGATAGCTACACCCAACACTTTAAACTTTATCACAACCTGTTACCCCAAGTTTGAGTGAAACCAATAAGCGTATTCAGTGTGGTGAAGAGAAACATTACATAATGTGGTTCAGCTTAAGTTCAATGACCTAAATTGGTTAGACAGGTCATCATCCCACAAATTAGAACACATAATTTGGAACAAGGAAAGAATGGTGGCTGTTTTTGCTAAGGAGTGCACTGCTGGATTTTGTTAGAAATTGCAAGATATGCACATTAGAAGTGTTAGAAGCTCCAAGGATTTTTTGTCTTATGATTGTGAACAAATGTCGTTGGTCACAGCACAGTGCTAGGATATTTGCAAAATGCCCATGGGAACTCCTGGAAAAATTAAAGAAGGATGTCTCCATGACAGGGTAACGCCCATCCCACTTCTTGCCAAGGAAACAATATGGCTATATATTATAAATTATGGCTAATTATCTCACATCCTGTTTCCTCATAGCCCTAAACACAGGAAGCCTTTTCTTCTTCAAAATATTCAATATTGCTGTTAAAAGCATCTTTCATTTCTATAGTGGGATGTATTCCAGAGGATTCCAGCCTATCTCCATGGAGCACAATCAAAGTGTGACTACAACATGGCTCAGCAAGAGAAAAATTCCAGCCAAAACCATGACAAAATTCCCCTGATCCTACACAAAAGGGTTGCTTCCACCCACAAAGAACTGAGAAGGTCTGATATCTTAGGGTTTTGTCCAAGATCTTCAGCTTCAGATCTAGAACATACTTTAGTTGAACAGGAAACTCCTGGGAACTAATGTGTGGAATACTGGATATGAAAATACTGTGAATCTGAAATGTGTGCTGTCAAATTTTATCTGATCTGATCCCGCTCATCTTTTGAAACTCAGTTTTGCCAAAGATTAAGCCAACAGGGAAGTTTTGTACTGACTTTACTAAATGGCAAACATGGCTGGTTCAAATGTGAATAGTAGAACCAGTAGCAGCTGATCAGTATCTTTGAATGAGTAGGAAGACAAAAAACCCACAAACAATCAAACAACCAAACAAATAAAAATCCAAGGCAGAGGCTTGATAACTTTGTTTCCAACATGGCTCCTAGCATTAGTGATCCTTGGGTTTGTCCTGTGCAGGGCCAGGAGCTGGACTTTGATAATCTTTGTGGGTCTCTTCCAACTCAGAATATTCTGTGATTCTGTGATTTATTAAAACAAATACAAGAAAAAAAAAAAAAAGAAGAAAAAAAGGAAACAGAACACTTGTCTACACTCTGACTGACTATACTCTCAAAAAATATTTCCTTTAGGTGTTAGACCAACCTTCTGCTTTCCTTTTGGCTAAAAAGAAGCCTGGAATTCCTCACTAGTGTGTGTTAACTCACCCCACTTACTTTTATTTGTAGAATATCACACTGCATTTCCAAACAATGAAACTTGCAAGCAAAGACATACTGCATGTAAATAAAAAACCAGTCTCTCAGTCAAACAATTTTTAAAACAAGAAAAAAACGAAAAGCTCTATCACTGAAATAATGTTCTCATTGCAGCCAAATATCTGAGGCATCTTGACTAAGAAAACACACAACCTACTTACTTAGAGATATATATACAGAGAGAGCAGAATTAAAAAATTTAAAATTCCCTAAAAACAAATGAGAATGCCAATACCAAAGACAATGACTTCAGAACATCACATTATTGGAACAATGAGCTAATCCATTTAGTTTATTTTCAGTTAATTTAGTTTTTTTTTTTTTGCATAATATATAAACACAAGACAAAGTTGAATTTAAAATTAAAACAATAATTTTTTTTTTGCTGGAAAGAGGGAGAGAGAGTGCCAAAAAAAAAAAGCTCTGTGAAAAAATTATCAAGCTAACAATTTCTAATTACTTCAGAGATAAGAAGATAACGTCCAGCACTAATTTTTCAAGAACAACTGTTGCCAAAGCAGTGTCGTTTCCTTTCACAGCAAAATATCAGGTCCCTTGGAGAGAGAAGACAAAGCACTTACCATATATTTGGTTTCAGGAGGCCTTTCAATCTTGTTTCATGTAAGAAAGAGATTGAAAAGGAATTAAAAATGGTCAAAGCAAGAAAAATCTGTTTCAAAGAGAAAGGGGACAATCTAATACCAGTGCTTATGGTGGACAGGGATAAATGTACAGGCTTCTGATGAAGCAGGAAGGATCACAGATATGGATCAGAATGACTTTCCAAAAGTATAAATTTTAAACTAGAGAAATTATCTATTTTGAGGAAGGAGGCTTTGGAAGGAGAGTCCACCATGAGAGATCTTGAAGAATAGACTGAGTGAAGGAGCATCATATACATGACTAACCCTGCATGGGGCAGAGAGGGCGAATGAGTCCTGAATAAACTCTCAGAGTCCACTTCAGGTATTTTTATGCCTTTTGCATACATCTACATTCTTTAAAAGCTCAAAACCCCAGGGCCCGATAGATGATGAGCATCTGACATCAGACAGCAAAAGTATTATATTGTCAACAATTCTTCTGTTCCCTGGGACTAGCATATTTCAGTGGCTTTAATTGATCAGCCCCAACACTGTGTCAATAAGAACAACCCACTACGCTAAAATTTTTTCACCTTCTTTCTTCCAGGGACAGAATGTAGCACTGGCAGCTTCAAGACTCCAGAAATACCACTTCAGGCTATAATAATAATAATAATAATAATAATAATGTCATTTACCTGTGCCTTCATTGCAATGTTGTGTAAATGGCAAATGGTGTAGGATGGTACAGAATACTTCCAAGTTAAGAATTTAAATTCACACAGCACAAATAAGCAGTTGTCTCTATCTTCCCCTCTGTGTTCTATGACAATCCTTATTTCTGCACTCATGGACAATTACCATTTTGTCCTCCAGGAGTCTCACTCTTGACTCATCCCAGCTTTCATCAAGCACCACCTCCCCTCCTTTGCTGTAATGTATTGCGATCAAAGTCTCTCAGTCTGTTCGCCCTCTCCATCATCTCCCTCTCTCCCTCACACTAATACTACTCTTATTTCTACTATCACACCCCCTCTCCAAATGGCCATGCCCCCATTCACACTGTTCTCCCTGCATGTGTTCCAGTTTTTCTCTGGGACATCTGGCTTCTACTCATACTCACAGCTGTGCCATGAATACGGTCCCGCTTTTGCTTCCACACCGTGCTGCCATCCCGAGAGAAACATGAGCCAGAAGGAGGCCCCGTTTCAGGGAAGTTTCCAGCTCTTGTGGCTACTGGGAAACTCTGAAAATGTGGGCAGAGGAAAATCTCCCAAATAAAACACAGGGCACACACAAAAAGCCTCCAAAGTACTGCTAAAACTCATTTGTCTCATTTGGCCTGAGGTTTACTCATGGTCTTTCAGCAGAATAGGCAATAGTAGCTGCCTCCACTAGTCCTATCCTTCACCTACAAAGGATTTATTGGTGTGGTGTCCACCTTGACTAAGGACAACCTCTGCCATCAGTCACTTGAAGAACAATTGAAGACACTGAAGACTTCAGAACACATAAAAACAGACTGAAGAAATGATGTTTTTACCATCCCGAAGCATGAAAACAAAATTATCACATGTCAAGAATCACAAGGTTGGCTCCCAAATCTTAAGATTTCGAATGTAAGGTTCTCCTTTCAGCAAAACTGGCTAGCGGTGACAACACGTCCACTAATCGAGAAATTTTAACAAATTATTCCTGTATCCATTCTTATCAACCTTGCCTCAGTTAATGCTTCTTTTCACCTCAATTCCTGATGATATTTCATCTATCCCTTCAGGTCAAGTCATTCTTCTGTCTTGATTTTTGAGAAAAATACTAATGGTTGCATGAATGACTGAAGCCCAATAAATTTATGGAAGTGCCTATATCATAGGGTTTGCTGAGATTAGTAGAAAATCAGAGTTCATGACCCTCTTTTTTCTATATCCCTGTACAAAACCCAAATTCCTTGCTCCTCCTTTCAGCAGGCACAGAGCACACAGAAGGAGTGTGCTTCATGCTCTCCTTTGGCAGAACTGACCAACTGCTCATCCGTGATGGACTGGTTCTGGGACCAGACATCCAACTGGACAGCACTATCCTTCAGCCCTGGTTGGACTGGGAACCTCACAGGCTGGAACTTCATGTACACACATGAAAGACATATTTGCCAGAGCTCTCAGGAGGGAAGTCCCAGATTTTTCCCCCCATCATAAACAGTGTACAGAACATGCCCATCTCAAAAGGGTAAGAAAGGGCCAAAGCCACTCAGCTGTTACTATGTATCTTGAAGTTGTGTGAGTAGCCATAAAGGCCATTGCTGGAATGGACCTGAGATAAACAATCAGAGGATCAAATGAAAGTAGAGACAGCACGTCAGAGGTGATGAGTGTTTCTCTTTGCATTCCACTCTCACACAGATATTTATCTTCAGCTTGCCTGGCTCATCTGTGCAACATGGGTAGGTGACAGCAACATCTTCATGACTTGTGACAGAAACAGTGAATACCAAACTCTTTCTGCAACTGTGAGCCCAGAATGACTTAGTAACCATTTTAATTAAAAGACTCAACAGTACAAAGAGTAACACAGGGAAGCTGTGTATAGTATGCCCTCCTTGCAACAAAACCTTACCCGTGTGGTTGGCCAGGCAAACACACAGCTGGTTTTCCGCTGTTGTTCTCCCTTCGTAATTGCTTCAGTGTCTAATTCTAGGGTCATTAAAGATCTCAATGTATTCATAACACAGTACTTTTGTTTACTTTATAAAAAGTATTTCTTTAATCCAAATTTTCCTAACACCTTATTGCTTTTTTTTAATATAATCTCATTAAAGATTTGGGGAATTCATTAACCTTAATCACTTTAAATTCAGACTTACTGTCAACATTTCATCTCCATTCCTAAGTCTGTGCTTTCCAAACTATGGGTGTAGTCTTATTTCCCTGCAGCCTGCCAATGAACAGAGTTTTTTCCTTCCTTCCCATGACTCTTATATTGTCCCCACAGCTTGCTCTCACATAATTCAAATTATTCTGAGCTGACCCTAAATTAATACTCTGTTAGTAATCATGACAACTAATAAGGTATCATAATTCTTGACAGACTGACACTGACACACATTTTACTGTATTCAGTCTGTGACTTCATTCTGAATGCAATCAGACACTCAGCCAAGCCTGCGTATTTGGGGGAGCTGCCTCCCCTTTCCTGTCGTTTGTTGCTATGGCAGGTGTGTTGCCCTGGGGATTCAGCTGAGACTTTGGCACTCCACGGCGCTTCCCAGCTCCCCGCTGCCTCTGAGATCGTGTGGAGGAGACTTCAGCAGACGCAGTCAGGCAGTGCTGTGACATAGATGTGATAACAAGATTAGCGCGCAGCAGCGGCTGCTGCACTGAACTTCTTTCCTGTCTGCCATAACCAGGACATACGACAGCACGGCAAACTGATCTGAAAAGAACTGGTTCGGAAATGTGTAAGGATTAAACCTCACTGTGTCCATGAGGCCCACAGGCCGCAGCCATCACCAACCACGGTTGTCCCTGCGACGCCTGGGGGGCCCTCCAGGCACCGCTCTTTCTCCCTGGGGGCCGGACCCACGCTGCCCCAACACACGCTGTTGTGGCCACAGGGCTTCGTCCAGTGCTCCTGTCGCCTAATTTTATTAAAATACTACTATTACTAAAAACATTAAAATAAATTTAAAAATAAAACGTTTGGCACTCGGGGTGCTTCGCGTCGCGGACAGATGACGTCATGACCAGCGCACCCATCCCTCGGCCGCGCCCGGCGGCTGTGCCGCCACCAGAGGGCGCCCCCGCCCGCCACGAGCGGCCCCGCCCGGCCTTTCCTTCGCCCCGCCCGNNNNCCCATCCCTCGGCCGCGCCCGGCGGCTGTGCCGCCACCAGAGGGCGCCCCCGCCCGCCACGAGCGGCCCCGCCCGGCCTTTCCTTCGCCCCGCCCGCCTCCGCCCCATTGGCTCCGTGCCGGGGGCGGTGCGGCCGGGTCACGTGCTCTCCCGCTCCCGCCTCCCGCCCCTTCCC